>VZSC01015142.1:0-48037 GCA_013398225.1 Steatornis caripensis | reverse complement strand
CCCCCCCACCCCCTTCTCTTCAATGTAATTGTTAAATACCTCTTTTTGTATTGCCAGCAGGAGTGTTTTCTACATTGTGTGCTGTCCCCAAAAAGGAAGGTTACCTTGGGCTGTATAAAGGAAACGGGGCAATGATGATTAGAATCTTTCCATATGGCGCAATTCAGTTTATGGCATTTGACCAATATAAAAAGGTAGTTGAATTTATTTTGTTTTCTTTTTTTCTGCCTATAATGACTACAGATTCTTTTAAGTGATGGAAACTAATGCTGAAACTTTCGTGTCTTATTAGCTGCGTATCTTTTCTAAGGTTGCTTAATTTTATCTGAATCTACCCATTAGAAATGTCAGGGCAACGGTGAAACTTTCTGCAGTGTTGCTTAAGGAAAAACAATTCTCATAGATTTTTGTACTTTTGTATTGTTGAGAACACTACCTTTTTTTAACGAAAGAAAAAGGTAATCTAAAGTGTGCTGCTATTTGTATCGCTATAAGGTAGCCCTTTGTGAATAATGTAGGGAAAAAATGTAAAATGGAACCTCTTTACTAAGTTTGTTGGGATTCTGAGTACTTGATGGATGGAATAATTTAAACTTGAAAGTCTGCCTGGATATGGCTGTTATATTTGACCTGACAAATGACTACGCTGGGCTGTAGATAAAAATGACCTGGAAGAGAAAATCTCATTTCGGAGTCCCACAACGTTTGTGGATTCCTTTCTGCTCTTGTGCGTTTACTTTGATAACAAATACGTAATAAATCCCTGCAACATCTTTTGGAGGTCAGGTGTTAGCATGAACGTGTTTTTAAACATTGCTTGTACGTGGTGAAAAATACCATTTTACTGTTAGCAGTGGGGAATTCCCTGTTTGGAAGGTCAGGTGTAGTAGCCAGTAAAGTAAATTGCGTGATCTTTAGTGAAGACAGTGAGACTGAAGTTGTGATCCTCTTCCCTAAAGAGCCAATTTCAGAAGGCTGATACAAAGAAATAACTGTAATGAGTTTCATGTGTTCTTTTTTTGTGGTGTAATCATAAATGCTGCTGAGCTATGCTCCTTTTATGTTGTGTTGAATAAAATACTGCATGCCGTGCTTTATAATGAAATGATTCATGAACCTGCAAATTTCAAGAAACCATTTAGCATTGTAGCAGTTTCTTTTAATTGACAATAACCATTCAAGATGTTTTGCAGGAATGTGTAAAAGGGAAAAAAACCCCAATTCTTAAACAAGGAAGACAGGAAATTCTGTTCTTTATAGCAGAAGCTGCTTTTTAAATAGTCTCTCTTGCTCTCAAACGCTTGTCCGATTTCTCTTCTTTTTTTTTTCTTCTTTTTTTTTTTAAATCCAGTTAAAGTCTTAAAAATGTCTTTACAGGAGTATGTTTCACATGCTGTGCATGGAAGAAAAGTGCACTCTTCCCAGATGTGTCACTTTTCAACTTTGTTCAGCGTCCTTTGCTCTCTATCATGCACCAAGGATAGTATTCAGTTTGCCTTGTTTGGCACGCATTAAAGATAACTAAATAAACAATTAATCTGGTTGCTGATGTAAACAGTACAAATGGTTTCAACTAATTGTTCTGCCTTGTTAGCATTTTAGCACTTTTGTGTTTTTTAATAAGAAATTGGTAACAACAGCAATGTTCAGAGAATTCTTTTAACAGCAATTAAGTTCTCTGGTTTGAATTTGTAGTGTTGTAAACTTCTTGGAAACAGCTACAGAGTTTGCATTAGCATGCTGATAAACCATGTGATGTACTCCCCTGTATTTTCCAATATACGACTACTGTAAATGTTCCATGTTTTGTAGGTAATAAAGAAGCAACTTGGGATTTCAGGGCACGTGCATCGATTAATGGCTGGATCCATGGCAGGTATCGTTTTGTACTTGGATTTCAGACATGCCTTTTGCTGAAAAGTTAACATTTGTTTAGAGGATGATTTGATGTGTTTTCAGGTCAAGCTGTTGCACATTTGTATTGAGCAAAAATACTAGTAAATGGTTAATGTAACAAATAGTTGCCTAATTGAACCTGTTTGTCTAAGTGTTCTTCAAAATTTATCTGTTCAAGCCTTGAATTCTGTGCTGTGTTGTAAAGCACAGTTTTTATAGTGTTTATTTTGGCTTTTAAAAAATGAAAAATCCAGTGTCGTCAAGATGAAGTATAAAGATGCAGGTTTTAGCAGAATGGGCTCATCAGCCTGTCTGCTGTTGCTGCTAGGTCAAATACAGGCCCATAGAAGTGGAGAGAACTGCAGCTCCGTAAATGGGTGGATTCTTTGGGTTTGCCAGAAATTATTATACTTTTCAATATCCAGTGCAGGATTGTCCTGATACTCTTTAGAGCATGTGTGTGAATGTTAAAAACTATCATTTATCAATTAGTGCAACAGCAGTAGAAAAACCCACTTGTAAACTGCCAGTATATAATATGATTATACATCTTTGTTTTCCTCTTGCTAGTCATTAAGCCAAAAGTAGCTCAGAAAAAACAGGGAAAGGTAAGTAACAGTGGACTTATTTTTAATCGAGGTGGTTCTTCATGTGCTTTTACTTTGTATAACAGGCTTAATACTGCCTAGTAGCAGTCCTTAAACAGTTATGATGCATTAATATTTAGCTGCTTTTCGAATAAAAATACTGAGGTTTGTTAATGCTACCTTTAGTTAAACTAGGAAGACCTTGTGAAAATATTTTGGTGTTGCATGCCATCAGATGAAAAGGAAAGAGAACAAAATGAAATAAGTCAAAGATCCTAAAAACTAGCAAAACCTACGCAGTAAGATTTGTTCCAGAATTTGGCTGGCTTTCTGTCTGAAAGAAGTGGAAATAATACATAGATTATTTTTTGTGCCCTGTTTTTCTTTCTTCCCGTCCCTGGCTTTAACTGTACTAAAGAACACATCAATTTTTTTCCCAAGAGCTTATTATTAGCTTTGTCAGGAGCCTTGTCAGAGACCTGGAACCTGACTTGTGAGGCACTGTGAAAAGGCTTAACTCTGTCAGCATTGGACATGCTGGAATTATTTGTGTAGATAAATTACTGGCATCTGGCATCATTTTAAGCACCTTACTGGTTAAAGCTGTTTTGTGTGGCTGGAGTAACAGAAATAAAATTAATATGCAGTACTATCTGGAAACCACGATTGAATGAAATGCTTTGTGTGGTGCATTTAAGTACGATATACTCAACAGTCTGGGATTGAGAACCCCAAAAGTGAGTACATGAGCTAGGCAGTGTGCAGTGAAATGAAAAACAGCAGTCGGGTATAGTAATACTATCACATGTGAATGTCTTACTATTTGTTTACTAGGTGGCATTAACTGCTTTTTTTGGGTTATTCATTAGATAAATAAGGGGAGCGTTTATACTGAGTATGCCAAGAAGGTATAGAGGAGGAAAGAGGCACTAAGAAGAGCGTAGTGTTTGAAATCTGATACAGAAATTCTCTAGATTTGCAAACAAAATATGAAAAGACTTTTAAAAGCAACTGGTAATATTTCTTGCTTTAACTCCTGTGGCTTAGGCTCTTACTGGTTCCAGTAAGGGATATTATCCTGTTTCTTCCATGTTTAAATGACTAACGGAGATGGTGTGCTGCATGCACTGCCATGTTGGTAGGGAGCGGTCTTCACAGTTTCCTGGAACCCAATCTTATGCAGTTGAAAATGGATAGTCCTTGTTTCCCTTTCCTTTTTGTCCCCTTTGCACCATCTAGCCACACAGCTGTCTGCTTTCACTTCTGTGTATGCTGCTTAAATCTTGCTTATGTCAGGGTTTCCAACATTATCAGCAGTGAACAGACCTGCTTCGAAGTGGTGAGAGCCATTTGAGTGTCTTCTGTAACTGATAAACAGGATCAAAAGCATATCTACAGGGATAAACAAGGCAGTGAGGATGGGGGTAGTGGAGTGAGAGAAAAGAAAAACCTATTGTAATGCATGTATTTAAGGAGGCCAAGTTAAAGTTACTGTGGAAACTTTAACTCTGAATTTCCTGAGCCTTGTGTGATTCAAATTTCAGCTGTGACACCTCATTAACAGATAAATGGTGTGTAACTTCTTTTAAGGAAAGACACAGCTGAGGAGAACATAGAGAAATCATAAAGGTTAGTGAGGTTTGGGAAACAAAATGATCGAATAACACCTGTATCACAGGATGGTTCTGCCAAATCTAAGGGTTTTTTGGGTTTTTTTTTAGTTTTGTAATTGAAAAATACGAATTAAAACACAGAAATGTGTATTTTCTCCCTTGATTAACTTAAAAAAAGGCAAAAAAGACTAGATGTTATCTAGAATAAACCCAAGTTCCATGAAGCTAACACAGAAAACATGTTTTTATCTTTTTACTTTTAGTAAAAACGATTGGAAAATAGTACTGATCTAGGAGAATACTGACTGTCTCAGTTTTAAATAGTATGTAATTAAGTTACTATTTGAGGCAACATTTTAAAAGTGTCTGTGCTGTTTATTTCTTCAGTGCAATTCAGAAAAAACAATTATATATTGGAGGCCTAGAAATATTAGGACTTGTAAACTAGGCAGTTCTTTGACCTGTCTGCGAAATAGTCTTTGTCATCAGCTGTTTCTCTGTATGTATTGTTCCTGAAGTTTTGTTTTGTTCAGAAGATGCCTTAATCTACTTTGTACTAGTTAAGGAGCTTGTGTTCTGCAGTTCAAGGCTGTGACTTCTGCTTATCACTTTTAGAACTGTATACCTCTGAATCACCTGGTAGTACTTAATTTGATCTACATAGTTATTGATGAAGTACAAAGAGTGTGACACAGAAATCATAAAAACTTGTGGATCAGATATGTTCGCAGTTCCTGATCTTTGTAAATGTATTTAGCTTGGGTTTTTTCTTGCTTTGGATACGTTCTTATTCTTAGTTTCAGAGAAAGAAAATTACTAAGAATGGGGGGATAGTAGGGAAATTGGGAGACGGATAATAAATCCCCATACAGCTAATATCATTAACTGCCAGAGCCTGGGAAGGAAATTGAGGACAATCTAATTCCTGTTGTGCTTCATTGATGCTAAGTCTCAGTAAAGGTCTGTGTATCCCAGTCTCTTGGCCCCGGGAGTGGTCAAAGGTGCTTGAGGACAATGTGGTAAGTGAAGAATGGTCTTTCCCTCACTTCTTGACTTCTGAGTCAGCATTTGCAATGAAAAACTCTGCTGCTTTTGGAGAAGTGGTTACTTAAAGGAGGGAGGATCTACATTGCCCTGTTACGATTATTTCAGATCAGACACTGGGAATTGCAGAATGTATCTCTTAACTCCTGAGATACTTTCAGTTCTGCCCTGTCTAACCAACTGTGGGAGAGATTTTTGGCTCAACTCATTATTTGGGATAGACCTTGCTTCCTCAAGGCAGGGAGGGAATCAGCCTTAAGATACTGTGGTCAGACTTCTGATAGCTAATAATATTTAGGGAGTAGAGATGAGATTAGTGATTTTGTAGGCTTCACCACAGTGACTTTGTGTCCCAAAGCTGGCTGCCATTCCTCCTTCTGAACACCAAAGGAAATCTTGATCCCTTGTATGTATGTTTTGCTTATATGAACACTAAGCAGTAACATGCCTCTCCCAGCTGCATCAAGAAAGCATATTTTGGGGCTGATGTTNTTCTTAAAGAACTTTTTGTGGGCAGCTGAATGGAGGAAAGATGGTAGTATGGTAGTTCATGTCTGTGACAGCAAAAGCCCACACCATTTCTAATATGGAGAATGTTTTTTGCTGTTGTTTGTTGTATGAAACTGGAAAACAAACCCCCCCCCTTTTTTTTTTTTTTTTTTTTTTTAGAATTTGTGGCTAGAGGATTTTAAGAAAGTAAAAAAAAAAATCCTATTTAAATCCTTCCTACGTATGGTTTCTTTCAGTTCCATCTGATTATTTTTTCAATTGTACTATATTTGGACTGTGTTCACTAGCTAGTGCATTCACTGAGCTCTTGGTTGTTCTGTTTGCTAGTCTTTGGAGAATATTCCTGGATATGTACGAGTGAGTGATTGGAAAGAGGAGGAGGAGGATAACATTGTTTTCTGAAGTGGGATGACTTTCCTGTGAACTCTTAAGCTCTGTAAAAGCTTTTATTTCTCTTCATTCTTTTTTAAACTGCTTGAATTCAGCCATTGTAAAATATCTCAGCCAATCCATTAGGAAGAGGTTGTAGTCTGAGGGATTGCATTTAATAATGTAGGTTAGTGGAAACAGTCCTAAATTTGCTTTGGTGTTTTGCAGCTTCCAACTTGCGAACCCTATGGGTGAGACATCAAAAATCAACTGCAGATGTCTGCTTTTTGGTCAGAGGAATAGTCCAAAACCTCTGAAAGAGATATTTTTGTCTTCTAAAATATGTTACTGGTGGGATACTCCAGAAGGCCACAAACTTGACTCTCAATTGATAAGTTGACTGGTGCCAGCTTTTTGGATAGCTTACTTATGGTGGTGTTTTTTTTTCTCCCCATCTAACCCCGATCTCTTCTGTCAGATCATTCAGCTTACTAAAATTGCCTTTTTTTTTTCTCCAGACATAAAAGTTATGAAGAGTTTGTTTGCTGGAGTTGTTGTGTTCTGTTTGGATTTTGTTGGTTTGTTTTTTTTCCCCTCTCTGTTGTGGTTTTCTGTTGACCTTGTGGAAAGGAGGGGAAACTACACCTACAAAAAGAGGTATCATTAAGAGACTATTAAAACTTAAGAGGAAGTGGCAATTTCCTGCCAGCATAAAAAGTGTGCTTATCTTCTGTAGGACCATTTTTTAAGGGTGATGTTTAGCTGAGTCAGAGTGGCTGCTAGAAAACTATCAATCACAAAGGTTTTTGCTTTCTTTTTCTCCTTTTCCCAGTATTTTTTTTTTTTAGTGACAGTGGTATACCACCAGAAAAAGACCTCTGTTTTTAGTAAACAGTTTTAACTATTCTCTCTAAATAATTTGTCAGCAATTGAGTGGTTTACCTCAAAAACTAGCAGTAGGAAATAATTTGTTATTCAGTTAACTGTTAGAGGAGTTGTTCTCTGTGTTGGAGTTCTGTTTCCAAAATTACAAGTTGGTCAGCATCTAACCAGTTTTGAAGCAGTTCATAACTGAATGAATCCCAAGATTTGTTTTTTTTTTTGGCATTTTAAGTCTAGAAATAGCGCTTTTTTGTTAAGAGTTTTAAAAGAGAAGTGGTGGTATAACATGAACTGTTAAAATGCAGTAATGCCATGCGGTTAAGTAGTCTTTATGTGTACGATCCTGACTTTATTTTAAATGTCATTAGAATATACTTAGTATTTTCAGATGCATTAGATACCTGTGTCTATCCAGTAATCACATCAAATTCTGACACAACCGTTTTGAAATTAAACATGTAAATTTGATGGCTTGATTTATCTTTTTTTAAAGATATGGCAGGATTAGGTTTCACGGTTGCAATCCAGTAAAGCTGATGCACTTGACTAACCTGATGCTTATGAGCCATGGACTTAAGTAAGATTGCTCATGTCAATACAGTTAGGCCCATAAATTGTCACAAAATTGAGGCCTAGGTGTGCAGCTTCAGTGAACACTGAGTATAAACATAAATCCTTTGTGTGTTGCTGGAGTTAGTGTTACTATTCGCTGATTACAACTGACTTTAAGTGTTTATTTTGTTAAAATAATCTGTATATGCTATTATATTCACTGCTACAAAAGGAAATTCTGGTTTTCAAAATAAACCTAGCATCAGATAAGGTGTAGGTGAGTTTTGTTTGCTTGTTTTGTTTTTGTTTTTAATAAAGGTATTACAGCAGTGATTTGTACTTACCCCCTTGATATGGTTAGAGTTCGTCTGGCGTTCCAAGTAAAAGGCGAACACAAGTACATGGGAATTATCCATGCATTCAAGATGATTTACACAAAGGTATTTTTTCTTTTAATCTTCAGTCCTGTCAAAGCAAAATATGCTCTTTAAAGAATATTGCACTGCATTGAAAATAGTGGCTTGGTGGAAAATAACATTACTTCATTGTGTGCACACTGAATTTTTTTAATGTAAAAAATTATCTGGATGCTTCCTTCTACTTAGGCTGTAGCTAAGACTCACATAAGTGGCAGGTCAGAAACGTCAGAGAGGAGTTGCTTTTCAAGAACCAGTAGTAATGATGCAAAAAAAATGTGGGGAGGAGGGATATGTATAATGCAGAAATGTCTCCTAGATGCTGGATGTAGATTTTTCTCTTTCATTTTCACTTCTTTATCTTCTGTGGAGCCAGGCAGTTGTCCCCTCGATGCTTCAGGCACAAGACATGGAACTTGATGTTAGCTCCTTGGTGCTAGGTGATGCTAGTCAGATTGCCATCATGTGAATCTGTATGAACAGTTGTTTTATTAAGACATTTGTTTTATTTCTTGCCACAAATGCACTTATATTTTTCTTTCAAAGGAAGGTGGTTTTAGTGGGTTCTACAGAGGGCTGATGCCAACTGTTGTAGGAATGGCACCATATGCAGGTAAGTTAAAAATGGAACGTGGCAGTCCTTCAGCAGTTATGTGCACTACCAAATTTACATAATATATTTGCACACCTAGTTAATCAGCTTCTGTGAAAATCAAGGAGTCTGTTTTTTTACTGAATCGAGAGGGCAGGCCAGTAGAAGCATTTGCAGCTCTTCAATCTTAATATAGAATTGATCAATGTGTGTTAAAGCATCTGCAACAGGCAAACCCTAGCTTTTCTGAAACTGTGAGTTGAGAGGGAGAGAGGTAAAGTAGTGGTTCTTTCTCTTCTACTTCCCAGTTTCCCCCACAAGAAAGCCTGTAGGATATTTCTCTCAAACAGCTAGATCCATGAGAGAGCAGATGGAGACTTTTTAGCACCTCTGTATTGGCTCCATCTCCTGGTGACTTCTATGTAAGTTCTTAGACAAGCTAAAGCAGTGTGAGATGTGGAATGGAGGATCAGAACTGCCCAGCTAAACTACACTCATATTTAAAATATGAGATGTTCTTCAGTTGAAAACACCTAATTAGGAGTTACTCTTAACAGCAATACAGTAATTTCAAATCCACAGTCTAGCTTATTTAAAGCATTCTTTTAATGTTAATTATAAACACTAAGTCATTTGGGCAGAAGTTACTGTAGATGTTCAAAATATTATTTGTCTATTTCTTCCTGCTTAAGGAAAAACTTCTAAAAAGAATTGGAAAATAGTTTCATTTGGTAATTGCAGCTTTTTGTTCATGATGATGATGCATCGACAAACGGTTTGGTTTTTTATGAAAGTACATAAAATTAAATTTCCTTTTAGGTTTTTCATTTTTTACCTTTGGTACCTTGAAGAGCATTGGACTTGCTCAAGCACCTAACTTGCTTGGACGGCCTTCATTAGATAATCCTGATGTCTTAGTTTTGAAAACACATGCAAATCTGCTGTGTGGTGGCATAGCTGGAGCAATAGCTCAGACTGTATCGTAAGTTTGGGTATTGGGGGTTTTCTGTTGTTTTTTGGTTTTTTTTTCTATATAGCTGTTCATTCTAAGGTAACTTTTGTCTGAGAATATGATTTTATGTAAGTCTAGTTATTATTAGTAAAGTTTTAAAATCAGGTTAATCAGACACTGGAATACAGTTATTTCCTATTGCTTCATTGACTAAATATCTATTTAATCTTCAGAGTATTTTAAAGATATATGCAGAGTCGATTAAACAAATTCAGACAATCTCCTAAAATCAGTTGGAATATTGTTTGGTCAGCTATGAAATTTTGCCATGAACATAATTTGCAGAATTTCATTATTCCAGTTTATGTTCAAAACAATGTAACCTGTGACATAGACATAGACATAGAATTTGGAAGGGGAAAAAAAAGAAAACCCAAAACTTAAAATATTGTATTTGGCATTATTTTTTTTAATTACTTTGCCCGCTTTTTCCATTCTCATACTGTCCTTGTCATATTTTATTTTGTCCATAAAATGACTTATGGCATCAATTTTTCACTAAATCACTGCATTACAATTGTCATTTTCTGTTAATCCTTAAACTGTTAATTTTATTTTTGATTCAGGTGTCTTCTCCCTCCAGCACTTTACAGACTGTTTTATACTCTCATCTGATCTTCATATGTCTTCCTTACTCGTGCCAAATGGAATATATTAAAGAGATCTGATTTGCTGGTTTTGGTTGTATAGGGGAAGTCTCCCTTTTTGGAGAACTTTCAGCTGTGTTGAGAATCTGAGCCGGATTCCTGACTCACTGAAAAAGCAGCTTCGAGGTTGCACATGGACTTCTCTGTATTATTTTTTTATAAACAATATTCATATAGTCATCATACATCTGGTAGAACTGCTGTTCAAATATCTCCTCTGTAGATATCCCCTTGATGTAACTCGTAGGCGAATGCAGTTAGGAGCGGTTCTCCCTGACTCTGAAAAGTGCCTGTAAGTATTTTCTTTTTTCATCTGGAGTAACTGAATTCTTAGATGTCCAAGCAAAGTAAAATTCTTAGTTTTAAAGTTTAAAAAAAGCAAAACAAAACAAACCCCCAAACTACGATATTGTTTTCTTCATTCTTTTAATGAGTAAGTTTCTACACAGACAAAAGCTGCCATTGTCACTCTGGTATTAAAAAAAAAACTTTCTTGCATTTACTGTAACGTCCTACACCCCACACGTAGTTTGGGTTCCTCCAGCAGAAGCAGAAGTACCATAATATCCTTAAAATCATAGTATTAAATCCGTACTCATCTTGAAAAACTTTCTGAATTTCAAATTGCCTCAACCAAATTAAATTCTTTCTGCATTTGTGATAACTGCTTTTACAGACATTAGGCTTACTAGTTTAACAACATCGTTGTGGCTGTGCTTGGAGAGAGCTGTGCCTTGAAGGGGAATAGACATATATGTCTTTAGAGGATGAGAACATAAAACAAGTAGGAAATCTTGAAGCTTTGAGGCGTGTGGGAGATATTCTCAAAGACCAATGTCTTCAATAGTTTGAAAATATTGAGCACCTCACAGATTTTTATGTTGCTTTGCATTTAATGTCTGTTTTGCTCAGTTTCAGTAGAAGTATGTGAAGAAAATCATTCTCCTTCTTCTCACTGCAAATTCTGCTTTTAATAAGGTCAAATATTATATACTTGATGTAAATTCTAGCATTTCTCGTTTGAGAGAAAATACTAGGTCTTTGTCCTGGTGGAGGAAGCTGCAGACATGCAAGATGTAGAATACAGAGCTAAATGTAAATTTTATATGCAGAGCTTTAGAAGGATATGTAGTGCAATCAAGTGCTTAAAGAAGGAGAATGGGATACAAGCCTAAATACTGCTCTTTAATGCAAGAAGTGTGTGCTACATTGGGCAAATTGTGTTTCTGTTACTCTGTATTACACTTGTAAGAAGAACCGATGCTTCTCATCTCCTTCCTGCCAGATAGGCAACAGAATATGCACAGCCATTCTGGTGTGAAATGTCTTGATAGGTCTTCTAGGGCTGGTCTTTTCAGGCTGAAACTTCTTTAGATGGGATTGCACTGTCCTCTTTCAAATTCACAGTCCTTGTGTCCAAATTTCTTGCAGAAGCTCGGACTGCCTTCTGAGTCCTAAAAAGACTATAATGCTTTGCTATATGGAGTCCCGTGGGTCTTTCTCCATAGATCTCTTAAGAACAAAGCAAGTGTGTTGTATTTAAAGAAAGTGATTTTGACTGTTGAATGTGTGTACCCAATAATGATTTGAGTTCTTATTTTTCCAGTACAATGGTGCAGACACTGAAATATGTGTATCAAGAATACGGACTACGAAGAGGATTGTACCGTGGTTTATCTCTAAATTATATTCGTTGTATTCCTTCCCAGGCTGTAGCTTTTACCACATATGAACTTATGAAACAATTCTTGCACCTCAATTAATTTTTTTAGAAGACTTTCCTGTAGAACTACACTGTTAGTCCTCAAATTATATTGATGAGTAAACTACTTGAAGTTAAAAAAAAAAAAAGCTGTTACTGTGGAAGTGCTGTTGTCTGACATTTTTATTGGCCAAAATGTGGTTAATTTCCTGGAATCAAACCAGCAGACAGATCAAAATAAACATTAGTTAGCTATAAACATCTTTTTGCACTTGATCTTCTAGGCTTCATTAGATTAATGTTAGGAATTACACAGCTTTAAAATTACACCCACATTTTATATCAGCTTCAAGCTGTTAGTTATTTAGCTTTATCACCATTCCAGGAGTAACACACATGGTTATATTGCTTTTTAAGGTAGTAGTTAGACATCTGTTCCTCTTTAAAAATTAAATTGAATAAACTGATTTGAACAAAATGTGGTGATTTTCATGTTCAAATACTTGCCAGCTCTGTAGAAGCTGAACTTGGCAGACTACAACTTAAGCATCTTTTCGTTCTTTTTTGGTACAAGTTTTCTGTATGCAAGAACGATGCGTGTATATTCAGATGGGTACATACGGAAGTCTCTTCATTTCAATAACAAATGACAAGATGTATTTAACATTATTAGAAATCTTGCAATTTGGAAACCAGTTTCTTGGCATTCATTCTATTCCAAAAAATGCTGTATCTACACAAATAAAACTGGGGGAACTTTTACAGTGACAAGTGCTAGAAAAGATGTCCTTAAGGCAGTTAGCATGGGCCTAATTTTATAAGGCATTTCTGTGTCTTTTTGTGGAGCTGCATGTTCTCAATTTGGTTTATTGAAGACTATTTCATGTACTTTCCAGTACTAGCTGGTGTAAACAGGTTTGTCACTACCTTAAAACACCGTGACAAACAAGACTGCATGCTGCTGCATTTACTTATTTAGGCATATGGACCATATTCAACCTCTTGTGCAAGAAAATGAAGATTGTATGGGAGTCTGTAGATGTGTATATGTACTGTTTCTAAAGTATGGTATGCAACAGACCATTAGATGTTTTACTCCTCCTACAAGTCCTTTTGTAGAGGGAATTCTTTTCCAGACTTGTTTATACATGATTTGCATTGGTACTCTTGATTTTACTCACTTGGTTCAGGAAACTGTAAAGCATTTACTTTAAGTGATGTAAGTTATTTATTTATTGTAAATATTTTAGCAGTCTTTTAAGAATTGGTAATGGTTATGTTAAGTGGTGGATGGTAAGATTGATTTGCTTAATTTTGACAAATTTGACAAACTGGGTTTTGAGTTATATATTCAATACCAACTTTCGTGGCTCAAGTTTTTTTTTTTTCACCAGTTTCATGAAAAGTATGTATTTCTTTGATATTGAACAATGTAGCCACGGACAGAGAATGAGATGTATTTGAATTTATTTTATTAAAAATTTTGAACTAATGTCTTTGTGTGATTTGTATGCATTGCAGCCAGAAAGAATGCATGTTTCTGGATTTATCTGTATGTTTGCCCTTGTAGGCGAGTCTGCATAACATTGTCATTCTTAATTAAGAGACAATAAACAAGATTTTTCTTGTGATCTTGAGTTTCACTTAAAGGAAAACTAACAGATATCACAGTGAATTTTTGTCTTTTAAAGTCCTTGTAACACAGCTACATCTACTGTATGAAAAAGAGATGAGCCATTTTTCTTTCCTGTATTGTTTTACGGTGTGACCAAATAAGCATCTTCTCAGGTGCCAGTTCTTTGCTATATTAATACTGTTGAGGATCTTTAACTTGAGTTTTACATTAACTTAATTTACTAAAAGTGATATATTTGAGGAGCTCAAATAGGCTTGAGCTGTGTCATTAGAAGTTTTTATGCAGAATAAAGCAGAATCCAGCATTTTCACTCTTGAGAGGAAAAAGCAGTAGAAAGTGTCCCCTAAATAACTGAGTAGGATATTGAATGTGAAAAATAGACCTACCGGATGAAACTGTGCTGTATTTTCAGGATTAGTTTATAAAAATAAAATTTAAGAGTGTATAAATAATTTTAAATTTGGAAGCATTTTAATACTTTTGACAAAGGTCTATGAAAGAAAAATACTTTTGTCCAGGGGCTAAATGGGAGGAGATTGGAGTCTCATTTCTATGCCTTAATCACATACTTTCTTATTATTTTTTTCTGTTTACTTTTTCAGTAAATTGAAGGAACCTGAATATCTGGTTTTGTCTTTATTTCCTAAAAATTCATATCAAAATAATCTCACAGCTAATAGTGCTATGCAGTGAATTATTTTTGTGAAGCCTGGTTATGTAGCCTTTGATACTGGTTATGTAGCCTTCGATAATATTTTTAAACTCTGTTAAACCCACCTATTGCCAATATTATTTGGCAAAAAAAGTAGAAAAAAAAGCTTCACCATTTTAGGACTCCTTCAGGTGAGACAGTCTCATGCAGGCTTATCCATGGTACGTCTTGAAAATCTCAGTCTCAGGGGGTTTGTTTCCAGTGACTAAATATTGTGTTTTAAAATAAATATCTCCACATTCTTACAATTGAAAACTTTGCCTGGTGTAACTAAGGCATGTGCGTATGACCAATATTGCAATTTGCACTCATTACACAGGAAAGTTTTGTGTATTTGAACCATTTTTCTATGCTGATAATTACAATGTCTCTATTTCATTACTAATATTCTCCAGATGTTTTTTGTGCTCATTTAAATGAGCTAAGACCTCAAGATGGACAAATGCTGTTGACACTTTTAAATTCCTCCCCTCCCTCCCTGAAAAAGTAGCGTGCAAGGCACTTGCTACAAGCTGCCTCTTATGCTTGCAACTCCGAACAACTGTATTTGTGCAATTCAGACGGGTATAAAAAAGAAGTCTGTGCTTGGTCCTTAGATGTGTTTGTATTCAGTGTGATGAGTGAGTGAGTCTGATACAGAGATCTCTGATCGCATGAGTGACGGACTGCCCCACCTGAGCATCCTCAGAGTGGATGCCAGGATGCTTCAGGCTGTTCTGAGTTAGGTTTCTTGTACTGTCACTCTCCTTTCCACTCCTGTTGGCAGGATCTGACCTGATACCATACCACAGTGCCAGCACGGTTGCATAGTAAATCAGTTAAGGAAGCTGACAGCTTTCCTTGCAACTAATTTATGCTGTTTTATTCTGCCATTTAACTGCACCTTTGGATGCTGTTTCACATTTTGCCTCAGCCAGGGCAGATGGACTAGATACTATGATGCTTCCACTGATCTGATGAAAGGTTAACCCACCAAAAGAAATTAGCGGATTTTATTGGTGCCACCTTACTGAACCAGCTCACGTTGTGGCTGCACACTTGCTAGATCTGATGCAAGGTAAATTTCATCTTACATTTAGGTTTAGGAATAAACTTGCTACCTAAAGTGGCAGCAGGCAAGTATATATTACTGAGTTGGTTGCTGGGGAAGACACAGGTGTAGGTTCCCCTCACAGATCTCCCCAATTAAATCTGTGGTCTAAAAAATGAGGGCATATAAAGCATGTTAACTTTGTAAGTATAGATACCTAACTCCCTGTTTGTTACAGGATGGAAAGGAATACATTTCATTGTCTTGTGATGACAAATTTTTTACAATAAATTCCTGAATTTACACAGTTCAAACTGTGAGAATGCTGATATATTTTAAAATTGTAAGAACATTTTTCTCAACGACAGATGCCAGAAAGAATTAAAAGAGCCATAGTCTGAAGACTTTAGTGCAACTTTTGGTACAAACGTAAGGTTTGGTAGTTTTCTGGATTTCATAGACTCCAGCTCCGTAGAGCTTCCCCAAACTGCTTGGATTTTAGCTAACTTCCAAAAAATATTTAAAGCATATTTTGTACTTTTATAACCGTATTATGTTAAGATACTTTGTTTTTAGTCTGAGAGATGCGTAGGCAGTGTGAAAGAGGCTACAGAACACGAGGTTATCAACTGTATGAAGTAAAAGTATTTACGTAATCTCTTTTCATATGATACCAGATTATGTGACTGTGCATTTAATAGTATCGACACATAACTATTACAAGTAAGCTTATATCAGAGGTTCTGCAATGGAAAGCAACGTTAATGTAGCTTACTGCTGTAAACTGTATTTCAGGACTATCCCAAAGAAAACTAAAGGGGCTAATTTAAGTACGCTCTCACCTTTTAAATTCAAGCTTTGATCCTTCTGTGGGGCTAACCACTGGCCAAGACTATTGTCTTTGCAGGACAGGAGCTGCATAATGTTTCCTAATGTTTGGCTGCATTAGAGAGATACAAGACCAAACTCGTAATACATTGTTTTCCTGACATTTAAACTACAGAACAGTCATGCTGATATATTAAGAATAGATTTAATACCTGTGCTCTTCAGCCTTTGCTAGCAGCGATGTCTGCAGATGCAGAATGCTTTGCTGAAGGAGTGGTTTTGTGGCCAAAACAAAAGTGAAGGGGTGAAATCTGTTTCTCAAGCTTCCGTATTGCCTCAGAAAGCCCGTCTGTCAGTGAACAGCGCCGAACGTAACAACACGTTCTAATCGGAGAAAAAGTTCGGGCTGAGATTCACCTATAAGCATCTAATTTTACCTCATACCACTGCACTGGTATCAGAAGAGAGGCTGCGGTTGCAGCAGCACTTGACGCTGCGGAGACAAACGACGGGTAAGGCTGCGAACGGCCCTCCCGGCATAGCCGGAGCCGCCGCACGCCCCGGGAGACCGTCAGGCTCCCTCACGGCGCGGGCCCCACCCTAAGCCAGCGCCCGGAGGCGCTCAGCGCCCCTTCGCGCCTTTACCCCTGCAGCCCGCGCGCGGGAAGCGGGCGCGCCCCACCCCACCCCGCCCCGGAGCACCGCCCTCCCGGCACCTCCCATTGGCCGCGCTAGCTCTCTCCCCGCCAGTGGCCGAGCAGGGAGGGGGCGAGGCGTGTGGGCTGTACTGCGCCTGCGCCGTGGCGCGGCGGCGGCGGGGTTTTGGGAGGCGCGGCGATCAGTGGTGACCTGTGGGTGCGTGTTGGGGCCGGGTTGCGGAGCGGAGCGGAGCTGAGCTGAGCTGAGCTGAGCTGAGCTGAGCTGACCTGACCTGACCTGACCTGACCTGAGTGGGGGCGAGCTGTGCGCGGCCGAGGCCCCGCTCATGGCGGAGAGGTAGCGGCCGAGTGGCGGGGGAAGGACCGGTGGGAGGGGGCGGCCGCGAGCGCGGGAATTTCGAAAGTTGACGCGGGGCGCGCGGGTCATCTCGCGCCGCTCCCGGACCCTCCGGCTGCGGACCCGGGAAGGAGTCGTGAGGGGAGCGGGGACGGGGCGGCGCGGGCCTTGTCCGGGGGTGGGGGAGAGGCAGAGCAGCGCTCGGGGCTGCCCGGCATAGTTCGTGAGGGGAACCCGCCGCCGTTTGGCGAGCAACCGGTGCGCGCGCGGGACGGGCTCCGTCCGTGCCTGCGCCCTGGAGCTGCTGCGGGCATAGCGGTGCTGCGTCAGGAGAGGCTATGCAGCCGCCCCATC
Source organism: Steatornis caripensis (assembly GCA_013398225.1). Lineage (NCBI taxonomy): Eukaryota > Metazoa > Chordata > Aves > Caprimulgiformes > Steatornithidae > Steatornis > Steatornis caripensis. The sequence goes on along the minus strand of VZSC01015142.1, from coordinate 30,659 downwards.
TGAAACCGGGGCCGTTGGCCGCGTGGAAGCTGAACCTTGAATTCGTCGGTTTTCGCATTCCCTTTATGTTCAGAGGGGGAAAAAAGTCAGTGCTCTGTGTTCGATGTGCTTGGGCCCCTGTGGGAATTCTCGTGTATTTTACAGTGCTCGAAGAGGTATGAGCATAGGTCTGCAGCACAGTTGTGATTAACTAGTAAGCGAACATGAAGACGCGGATGCCAAAAGGAAGTGCTAGTTGCGATAGATAGCACCTTACTTAACGTTTGTGTCTCCTTCCTTAGGCCCCGCATGTCCAAATGCTTGTTTTTCATCCCTGTCATCATAAGATACAACGCGGAAACGTTACCAGAGTGAAGATTTTTCTACGCTCTACCTGTATAAAACTGAAGAGGGTTAAAGTTGGGTTTATACTTGAAGCTTTCCCTTTTCTTGTGTATGGGTTGGTGGTTTTCTTTTCGAATAGTGTCATGTCTTTGCATTAATGAATTGTTATTTCAGTTTTCAGAAGAAAGTGACTGACTCCTCTGACACAATACTTAGGAATGGGTTGAACAACAGATACCATGTGTTGGAAGTCAGTGTATTACAGAGAAATGGAAGCGACACTGAGAAACACTTGACAATTACAGCATCTCAGTCACTGGAAGATACAGAACTGTGCATTCTTAGGAATGGCTGGTAATCCATACAGAAATGTAGATGTCTGAAAATAGGATGAAATACTGGATTATTAAGTCGATCTCCTTGTGTTGCCTTTGAGATGAGTTTTACTGTCTTAAAAGTGATACAAAATCCTGCAACAACCTTTATCTAATGTAATGTTATCAGTATATTAGCGAAATGGATATTCGTGTTGAGAGAGCTGATGTCATGAAACTTGTGTTGAGTGGATATTGCTGCCTTAAAAGTTTTAATTTGTCTTTGTGCTAACAAACAGCAAGACAGTAAACTCTAAGCAGGCTGTTTTGTTTAGGTGTTGTCTTGCAACAATTACATTGTACGTATAAATGTAGAAAGCTATGTCTGTACAATCACCTTAGCTTGAGCTGTGCTGCAAAAGTTTTTTTCAAGTAAGGGTAGGATTCTGATTTCGGTGTTTGTGTGTTGCACGGTGTTTTACAGAAGAAAAAACTAGTTTAGTCTTTTGAAACTCACGGGTGTGCACATGCTGTTTGGCACTGCTTTTCGTTTTCCGTGCGAGCCTGAAAGGTGGGAGAAAAGTATAAGACTCCATTTATTGAAAGAAAGAATATGAAAGATGTTGAACCTGAAATTTCTAAATCAGTAAAAATATTTTTAGATTTTGCTGAGCTTCTGAAACCAGTAGAATTCTTAAGTAAAATGGTAGAGCTCACGTAACAAAAAAGTAGTATGCCGTTATAAAACATAATGGTACTGAAATGGCTCAATATGTGGATCTGGAATGGCTTGATGTCAACAGGATTTCCCTACATTCAGACTGTCCTGATGCATGATCCAGTACTGAAAATTATCAAAGTTTTGTCAGTAAAAATTCCTTTATTCATTTGCAGAATTTATTGATGTCAACTTCTTAAAAAAGAATCGTAATAACCTCCTGTTTCAAAGTATGTTGAATCTGCTATATTAATGTATAATTTCTAATACATTGTGTCCGTAGCGTGCGAATGGTTGTTCCAATGTGTTGTGTTACAGGGAGTCTGTTCCAGTTGTTCCAGGAGACGTCGTTCATTTAGAAGGCGAATGTAGGTCCGGTACCTGGGTCGTAAATGACCAGTCTGGATACCTGGTACTTTACCCAGATCTGCTGCTTTCTGGCACTACGATATCAAATAGCATTCGATGTACAAGAAGAGCAGTGCTGAGTGAAAGGTTTAGGGTAAGTGGTAATTCTAGAGCATCGAGTGTTGATGGGTTACTGTTTCATTGACACTGGTGGTTTAGCTCAACATTAAAACTGACCGAGATGCTGTATTGCGGAATGTCATTATTAGCTATTCATAGTGTTTGCAACATAGAGTAATTTGGAATGGAAACTGTCTCTGCCTGAAATTCTTGTGTTTTTTGAGAATTGCAGTTGGAAAAATCCTGTATTCTTAATATAGCTAATGGGACAAAGAAATGGTCTTCCCACTTAAATTTCTGGCAACTTTTTGGATAATCTCTTGCCCCATTTTGCGTGGATACAAATCCTTCGTGAGGGATGTGCCTCTTTGTCGACCGTAAGAAAACATAACCACGCTCGGCCAAGTTAAAAGCCTCTGGAAAAAATGAACCAATTAAGTTAAGAATTGGTGTGAGCTAACTCTGGAGTCTGAATCCAGCTGCTGGAACTTGGAAAAGTTTCTTGTGGTAGTGACCTTGCTGATATGTGGATGGCAGAGAAACAATAGCCACCAGTTTCAGCTGAGGAAAACTTCCACGTGTGGTAGGAATATAAATCCAAATGGGCAAGTGAATTGTAATGGAGTGGTAAACAGGCTGGCTGGCAGCCTGTGACTGAAACAAGAAATTTGAGTAAAGGCTGTGAAATGGTGTCAGCCCGTCATTAGAGGAGTAGTGGGAATGAACTAATCGTTTGGAAGGGACAATGCAGAACGTCCCGACTCTGGGTTAACACCAACTACCAGTTGTTAGTGCAATCCACAAGTGCCAGCTCTGTAAAAAGATACCAGTAAGTACTTAAACCACAGTGATGAGATTTCTGATTTTTTTTGGTGGTGGCTCATGCCCAGGTCATAACTTACTACCACTTTTAATTCTACGGAGCCCAGTCCTGGTGATGGCTAAAAGATTTTCTGAGCCATTTTACTGATCCCTGGAATAATTTTGTGTGAGTTGGTAACACACAGGAAACTGCTTCATGCAAAAACAGTATCTGTAAGATTGTAAAGGTAAGTATTTGCATTAGGAAGTACTGCTATTAATACTGCCCACAAGTAAAACTTGCTCAAAATTCATTTTAACCTGTGCCTTTGTTTCTCACCTGTCAATCACATAAGGATCGTATCCTAACATTGTCAAAGGTGGGCTAAAAATGAGAGATAAAGCAATAGGAGAGACTCATTTCAGTTTGGCTGTTTTCACATTCAGGTTTTAATAGATATTAATTAATGACGTGAAAGCTCTAATGATCTTGTACTTAAATAAGTGCAGTCCATCATGTGCAGCAAGTAAAAACCAGAAATTTTGTAGAAAAGTTGGCATGAAGTGGGCATAGATCTTCACGTATACATGTGTGTTGTATAACATCTGTTGCAGGGCTCAGAGGCTGGTTCACGCCAAACACTCATTGGTACCATTCTTCATGAAATTTTCCAGCAATCGGTAACAAATAACTTGACACAAGAAAAAGTAGAACAACTAGCAAATAAAATTGTGTATGGACGAAAGTATCTCAAAGAAATGTAAGTAGCGTTACAAGTGTCTTTTATGTTTGGAAGACAGGGTAGAACACTTGAATTAGCAGGTAACGTTCTAATTTAAAAAATGTAGTGCTAGTATTGGGAGAATGTTCTGCAAAATGACCTTGTTTAATGAAACTTTGGTTTCATTAGCTTAGTAAGATAATTCCCTGTTTCGTAGTGTAATTTAATTTTCCTTCCCTGCTGAGCTGCTTCTGTAGATCTGAACTATGCTTCTGGAGTAACTATATGTGTGGGTTTTTTTTTTTTTCCTTTCAGGCCAAGCAGGTTGGAGTGTTTCTGCCTGTAACGCTAGGTTTCCAGACATCTCCCAAAGCTGAGTTAAATGGGAGGAGCGTAATTAGTTTTGATCCCGAGGAGATGAACTAGAAGCTTGAGACTGACCAATCATTGAGATGTCTGATATTTCCGTATTCTTTACCAGGTTACTTAATGGCTCAGTTGTTAGAGGACCTTTAACTTAGTTTCTCTGCAAAGCTGATCGAAATGCTAGAGAAGCATGCTAGCCAAGCAAGTCTTCGTGTTTCCATCAGAAAGTGGCAAGATGAATGGCTGTCAGTATTAAGATTTTACTGCAGACTTGATTAAAACCTAACCCAAGTTATGTAAAAAAAAAAAAAAAAAACCAAAAACAAAAAAACCCCAAAACCAACGGTATCTAGAATATTATAAATTGTATGTTGGAAAATCTCAGCATGTTAGCCCCAGATTAGTTGGGAGTTAAAATTGTAACAAAACTTACTACTCTGGTTCTGTTATGAAGGTAGGTATATTGAATTCTGACTGCGAAGATTACTTGAAGGCTTTTGCGTCGCTCTGAGCCTCTTTTTACAACTGTTGACTTGCAATTCCTCTTTGCATTTGTAGGCTACTGATTTGTTTGGATTGAAAAGTAAGTTACATAAGTCTGCTGGCTGTGATCATTTGCACTTGTATGAACCTTTTTGTGCAAAACCCACTTGTATTTCTCTGTTGCTGTAGAATAATGACATTATTTCCAGTGAATGCCAGTGCTGAATTATCTAATGCCACATGATTAGCTTCTGTTTAATGAGATTTCTGCTTTCTTGTGTATTTTTAACTGTAGCAACTGCAGAAGGTCATGATTCCTTTCCAATTAAAATAGTCTGAAGCCTGTCAAAATGTATGTGAAGAACAAGTAGCAGATCAGTATATTCAGACAAAAAGCAACTGGTCTTTATTTTAATGTTTTCAATTTTGCACAAAGCATAGGAATAGCGTTTTTTAAATGCATGAGTCTGGTACTCTTTTCTTGCAGTCTAACTATTAGTTTTGTTTCATCATGTCTACCATGCTGATGCTTTCATTGTGCTACACCTGTCGTTTCAAAAATTACATTGGAAACAATCATAGTATATTCTGTCTCTTGTAATGGATGTTCAGTTACAGTTTTGTGAGTTAATCGATTGAGCTGAACCTTAATGAATCTGTTGTTATTTACAATTTACAGATGTTTGTTAAAACTTGACAGTTATTCCCATTAGTCTTGTTGCTACCTGAGGCAAAATCTTGTTAGTACCAGCAGTAAATCTAATATTTCTGTCTCCTTAATGCGCATGGCTTTATTTTTCAGGTATCACTTAAATCTGAAACAAACAGAAATAATGCAGGAAGTGGAAGAATATTTGCCGTCGTTTTTTAAATGGGCAGAAGACTTCATGCACAATCCAGCTAACCAAAATAAAATGCAACTAAAACTGTAAGAAGCCAGAATTAAAAGTTAAAACCGTTCTAAGTTGTACATCTTGTTTAGTTCTGTTTTATTTTTGGAACAGCGCTTTTAATGCAAATCTGTTCAGTGATGCAGACCTAATTCATGGCCTCGCTGCCAAAATAGCTAGTCTTGAGAGCTGCAGGTTTAGCTGCTATTCTGAATACTGGGGAAGACATTAAGGCTGAGGGTGAACTGACATAAAAATCTTGTTCGCCTGAAAATCCTTGCAAACAGTGTGGTAAAAAGTAGAAATTTTAGTTACTAGAAAAGCAAGTGTATTTGATCTACTGACTAAGCTAGAAGATACTGTAAGTGTGTGTAAGACTAGAAATCAGTGTATGAAACTATTAATCAAATGTGATTCTTCACTAAGATGACGGTTTATCACCAAAATGGTGGTTTTGCTCAACTGCTGCTGAGCTCTCGTCTATGGCTTCTCGCTGTTAATTGTAATAGCCACAGGGTGGCTGTTAAAGTTTCAGTGAATTTGCAGGTCTGAGTAAAATCTGTATGCTGCTTTCCGGTGTGTATCATTAAACTTTTGGAAGAAACAAAGTGTTTTAGATTGTGTTTATTCAGAAAAGACCAAAAGCTATTAGAAACAGTTCAAGATTCTTTTTTAACTTTGAAATTCTGGTGAATAGTGAAACTACGTGCCAATGTGCAATTTAAAGTAACCTTCCAATAGGATGCTTCCTCTGTTAATGGGAGGATAATTTGAGTGAGACTTGATGCACTTTAGAAATGAAGTTAGTGCCTAAAGAGTGCCTATAATGCAAAAATTTAAATATTTAATTACAATAAATTAATATTTAAATATTAAGGGAAACTGTTAACTTGTGATTTAATTTTCTTCCTAGATCAAGTGGTGAAAAAACAGGAGATTACTCTTCTAAGATAGAGATTGTAGATATCTTAGACGTTGAAGAGAATATCTGGTCTCCCAGGTTTGGGTTGAAGGGAAAGATTGATGTTACAGCCAAAGTGAAAATCCATCGCCAGTGTGGAGTACAATCTAGGATAATGCCCTTAGAGCTCAAGTCTGGCAAGGAGTCTAACTCCGTAGAGCACAGAAGTCAGGTACAAAACCCCAGATGTCTTAATTTCATTATCAGTGGCTATGTATACTTTTAATTTTTATTATAGATGACCTCTTTTGTCTTATGAATGTGGAACACTTTGCATGTGGTATGATCTAGATTTATGGATGGCAGATCCTGGCATGTACAAAGCTGCTGATACAAAAAGAAAGTGCACTGAGGAGCGAGATGTATATACACACTACTTTCAAACACACTTACAGTTTTTTCTCTTGAAATATGTCTTCTTTAGTCTCTTCTTACTACATTCAAGAACTAGGTTGAGGCAAACCACTTCAGGAATTAGTGTCCTACATATTTCCAGATACCTGGCCTGATCTAGAGTTAGTAGCCTTGTTATAAACTTTTGTTAATGAAGATGCCTTTTAATTGAAATCCTTTGTTAGGTGCTTACTACTTACGGCTTCTAGATTACTTGTGGTAGTAATGGCTGCTTAACCGTATAAATTAAGGAAAAACTAAATACAGCTTATAAGGTTTCTTCGTTTTAATACGTTGTAATAAGTTTATATGAAATGTTTGCAGGTTATTCTGTATACATTGTTGAATTTAGAACGGAGAGTAGATCCTGAAGCTGGATTTCTTCTTTATCTTAAAACTGGTACTATGTACCCTGTTTCTGGAGCTCGCATGGACCGAAGAGGTAAAGTCCTTTCCCCTTCCAAGGAACCCGTAATTATCTTAATTAAAGTGAAACATTTTAGTGGTAGTTAAAGGATTACTCTCATGAACATATCTGTACTTAGAGGTGTATCACTTGTTATAATGTTACTAACTCCAATAAGCTTGTGTTAAAAACTTAATTGTTTATTAATACTCCACTAGGACTTTGCTATATGAATACTTTGAGTTAGAAATTATTACAAACTCAAACCCATCAGCTTAAGTTTGTTCGTTTCTTGGCAGAATTAATGAAGTTAAGAAACCATGTGGCCTTCTACTTAATGCACAGTACATATAAATCTACTGTGGGAAGACAGCAGTCACAGCTTGCTGCTTTGCCTCCTGTGATTGATGACAGTCAAGCCTGTAAATATTGCTCCCAAATGCACAACTGTTTTCTATACAGCAGGTAAAAAAAAAAGGAAGTTTGACCTGTGTTTTTAAATAAGCTTGAATAATTGTACTTTTTGATACTATGATTTCATTTTTGTGGTTGACAATATCTTTATTGAGGACTCTTGCACCCCTGAAAAAATGTTTTCTCAGGTGTGCTTTCTGCAAGACAGAATCTGAGATAAGTCTTCACAAAATACATGATGACAGTAACAAATTTCTATTAAATCTAATGTAATAATAATAATGATTTTAAAAAGCTGTTTTCTTGCAACTCTTTGGAATGGGCAGTCTTTAGAGGCTGAATTACGGCTGGATGACTCCTCTTTCACTTTGAATCTGTAGAAGGTAATTTCCCTGTAGAGTATCACACAAGTAACGATACATTGATGTTACTCTGCTGAAGTATTACCACATCTCCTGTTAAATAGAAGTAATGAGCAAGTATTTGATAAATTTTCACATAAAGTTACTGAATTGTTTTAAAAACTGTTACAAGTTTTAGTCTTGTCTTTATGCTGCAGAAAAAGCAGAACCAAAATTGTATACTGGAGAGATCAAATGAGGTATGTTACAACAGGAAAGCTTTTGGGGTGATCTTGTGTAAATATAATGCCCGATTGTTTTTAAAATTGTAGGGTTAAAAGTATGTGTTGAAGGATCTGGCTTTGTGGGCATACAGGATATGTTTTCGTAAACCAGTTTTTGTGAAATATTACTTCTAATATTCAGTTGTTACAGCAACAGGATTATTTCTGATTGGGTAGCTATTCACTTCTGAACTTCTCTTAGGTTGCCTTTTCTGTGTGTGATTAGGTATAATGTCTATTGATATTTAGTTTTGAGATAAATTGACTCGAAGTCTGCTGTGTATTAACTATTAAATTCCCTTCACTTAGCTAAATCTCTATATAGTATTAATATTTTACAAAAAAAGGAATAAAAGATCAACTCTCTAAATGTGTACAGTACATTTCAAGTATCCTTCAAATGCCTTCAATTAGTCTTCGACTTACTGTCCTTAATCATTCAAATTATAGAGATAGTGTAAAGTTACTAAGATGAGATTGTTCATAGGATCAAAGGATGCAGTGATGATAGATTAATCTATCTGCTATGTTACAGTATATATTTAGATTGACGTTATGTATGTATAGGCTTGCAAGAAAAAAAGATACAGGTTGACTCTTTACTGTGTTTGGTTCTATTCCTAGAGCTGTAGAACAAAAGATGGCCAGTCTGTCTTTTCCTCCTGCTATGGTACCCATTATTGAGAGAGAGACCCAGCACCTGAAACCCTCCCACTTAGAGTACTTCAGCCTGTGGTATCTAATGTTAACCTTGGAGCTGCAAAGTGGAGAGGGTAAAAAGGGATATAAAAATATATGGATGATACCTTCGCTGGAAAGGTAAGATGCAATTTCTAACCTGGTACAAATGGTGTCCCTTCAGTATCTGGACACGAGGCATTGTCAACTTGTGTTTTCAGTACAAGGAAAGCTAGGTGTTTTCTAGTGCTTGTGTAGAAATAGTCAAATATGCTACTTGCACAGGTAGGTTTTTTGTGAGGTGTGACCTAATGGAGACATTAGCCTGCTAGATTTACTGGTTTTGTATTTGCACTATGATACTTGGGTTTTTTGTTGCTGTTAAGTCACACATAGGAAGCAGCAAAATGTGGTCTCAGTCTTCAGAAGCAAAACCGGTGTAATTTGGTTTTATTTGCGTCTTTGGGGGCTGGGGCTGGGTTCTGACTGTGAACCTAGCTCATTGCGCTGATTTCCTGAGGGTTTACTTGAAAAACAGTGATGTGTTTTGCACCATACTCCTAGGTGTGGCTATGAACGTGGATAAAAGCAGACCAAGGGCTCTTGTTGGCTGAAGCAGCATGTTGTGCATCATCTAGTCCAGCAGCTGAGGAAAACATAATTGGCAGTTCGTAGGCCCATTTCAATGCACCTGTAGAGGTGAAATGGAGCCAAGTTGTTTTAAGTGAAACAAACGACTCCATAAGCAAATATGGAACATGTTAGTAAAGTGGATCCATACATTTCAGTATTCATTTTTTAACAGGGAATTATAGGTTACTTTAGCATAAATATTAGAGTCTGTTCTTGGAACAAGTATGAGAGTTCTACATATTTTTACGATCCATTTCTGGTCAAAGTGACTGCTTAATCTTCCTGTTCCACGTTGTGTGTGTTTGGGTTGTTATTTTTTTGCTGCTTTGGGGATTTTGTTTTGTGTTTTTCATTTGGTTTTGGTGGTTGGTTGTGGGTGGTGTGGTTTTTTTACTTGTGGTGTTTTTGAAATGTTTCTCTTACTGAGAGGATCATAATATTAAAATATATTTATTTTCCTAATACCTTCAGAGAGAAGGGTGGAGATTGTGTTGGAAACATGATCAGAGTTGAAGAAGTTCAGGAAATTTCCGAGGGACAGTATCTACATTTTTTCCAACGTAGAAATGGTGCCATACCTGGAACAAACCTCTTGGCTGGTGATCGTGTGGTTGTGAGCGGAGAGGAAAATGGTTTACTTGGTTTGGCTACTGGCTATGTTAGAGAAGTCAGTGCAACAAAAGTCTCTTGTTTGTTGGGCAGGTAATAGAACAAAAGGAAAAATAACTGTTTGAAGATGTCATCATACCGGCTTCAGGAAGTGTACTTTTAGGTGTCCAAAAAGCTGTGACATGTTTTGTCTCGCTGGGCTTGGGGAAGCACCCTTCAGAAATTCTCTTGCCTTGACTGAAGATGTCAATAGTTCGTCAGTGTATATGCCTGTCTGTTTAACTAGGTTGTCTGTATAAAAGCATACTTGCAAACTCCATTTACTTAAGTCTCCAACATGGGACTACATGGATACAGTGATCACTCTGTTACTATTAACTTTGATTATTCAGACTATATTGTGCTTAAATTGGGCTCTGATCATGTTTTATTTAGATCAGTTAATAGTGTGTTTCTTCTAGCTATTTCTTCACTCTGGGACCTCTGGAAGGTATCACTTAACACTTAGTAATAAGTCTTTAATCATCAACATACTGCTCGTAAACAGAATTATTTTGTCCATGTTTACTGTCGTCCTTCAGGAATTTGTCAAAGCTCCCCAAGAACACCATGTTTAGGTTGGATCACGAAGAAGGAGATTTTGGTATAGGAGTCCCTTTTGAAAACCTTTCTAAATTGATGAAAGATTCCCCAGTCAGGTACGAAAAACCAATTTCACACTTTCAATATTTTCAGATAAAGTTTCTCAACTGGTAACTCTTCGTCTTTTTTTTTTCCACAGTGAAAGGCTCCGCAACTTGATAATTGACTTCCATAAACCACGTTTTATTCAGCATTTGAGCTCTGTCCTTCCTCCAGAAGCAAAGGAAACTGTTGCAAATATTTTAAAGGGTACAAAGTGGCTTTCTCCCAAATCCTCTGTTTAGTAGTACCTCTCCCTTAGCCAAAGCATTTCTCATGCTAAATATAAGGGTGTTTTTCCTACTTTGGGGTTCAGTGATGGTTTTCTGCTTAAAAATTAAAAACAAGTTCTTACCTTGCATGACTTCTTGTGATCAAATTGGTCTTATACTAGTTGGAAGACCTGACCAGATATTTGGTTACAACTTTATTTAACTTCTTTTAGTTGCTGCAGCTTGCACTTTCAAACAGGATGCCATATGATTACCTCTCTAACCTTTATAAAAGGGAGAAACAGGGAAGGCTCTTAGGATAGAGGAAGCAGATTTTGAGGGAGTGGAAGGAGATGGGGTTTGGTGTAAGCATTCATTTGTATAATCAGCCTGGCTGACTTGTTGGCTGCTCTTTTTTTTTCCTTCTATTTTTAAAACCGAAAATTGTTTAGGTATGTCGCAGTGTCTTGTATTTGGTGAAAATACTCCATTGTTCTCTGGCAGAAATTTAACTGCATTTTCTTAGAGTGAATGGAATTTTTATAAAAACTCAGTATGAAGACTTACTTTTTTGCTTGACCTTTGCCTAGTCCAAATAGCCGGAGTGCACTGCTTATTTGCATCAGACTGGGGAAAAACCAGGTCTGATGCAGTCTTTTTTCTAAACAAGATCATGGTATATGTGCAACTCATTTCCCTTCGCTATCAGCTGTATGTTTGAATGTGGAAGTGGGTATGATAGAATAGAAATGACCATCCATGGTATCATATGGAGGTGGTTATTTAGGATATTGGAAAAAAAGGTCACAAAAGGTCTAAGAATAAAAACTTCTTCAGTGATTTCTAGGACTGCATTGCAGATCCTGTACTGTGTGTCCTTGTGTATTATGCTTAATATCATTACTTCATTAGAACCTACAGACTTACTCTGCTCAATTCTTTTAAGGGCTTTAGTAGAGGAGGAAGCTGTAGTTTAGTTTTGGTTTACTAACTTTAGCAATCGTGACAATGATTATGAAGTGCTGACACTTAATTTTTGTTGTTCTTCTTTAAAGGTCTGAATAAGCCTCAGAAACAGGCAATGAAACAAGTGCTACTTTCAAAAGACTACACACTTATTGTGGGTATGCCTGGAACAGGAAAAACTACTACCATCTGTGCTCTAGTAAGATCCTGTACCTTCATGCTTAAATTTTTTTGAGATCTAGAGGACAGCATTTAACAAACTGTGTATAAAGCATACTGTCCAAAATTAATTATGATGACTTAGTCTACTAGTATCTGCATAATTTTGAAGAAGAAAACACATTTCTTTTTACCTAAGAACTTACATTTAGTAGAAAAAAAATTATTTTGTGGATTAGGATTCTCTTTTGCTTGTGTAGGACTATTTAATAATATTGGAATGGTGGGGTTTCTGTTTACCAGATAACAAAGAAATGTCTTAGCACCTTAAGCAGGTTATGATTTTCTTTGGTAGACTATTATTTTCTTTAAAAGGTTTAACTTTTAAAGTTAAACATGCATCCAAAGAAGGGCAACGAAGCTGGTGAAGGGTCTAGAGCACAAGTCCTGTGAGGAGCGGCTCAGGGAACTGGGGTTGTTTAGCCTGGAAAAAAGGAGGCTCAGTGGAGACCTTATTGCTCTCTACAACTACCTGAAAGGAGGTTGTAGTGAAGTGGGTGTTGGTCTCTTCTCCCAAGTAACAAGTGATAGGACTAGAGGAAATGGCCCCAAGTTGTGTCAGGGGAGGTTTAGATTGGGTATTAGGAAATACTACTTCACTGAAAGAGCTGTCAAGCATTGGAACAGGAAAGTGATTGAGTCACCATCCCTGGAGGTATCTAAAAGATGTGTAGACGTGGTGCTTAAAGATGTGGTTTAGTGGTGGACTTGGCAGCGTTAGGTTTACGGTTGGACTCGATGATCTTAAATGTCTTTTCCAACCTAAATGATTCTATGAATATATGTGGGAGGGAGGAGACTGAAGTGTGATATTTCATCACTTTTGTGACACTTTAATGTTAAAATTCTTTGGCCTCAAATGTCAGCAAGTCCTCAAATCCTGAGTTACAGCTCAAAAATATTACTCTATGGGGAGGTCAGTAACTTGTCCATTGTAAGTCGTACAGACCCGTGGTGCTGAAGCTATGCGCAGCTTGCTAGCCATCTCTTCTAGTTGGTGGTTTTGTTTCCCCAGGAATGGACTGTAGGAGCGTACTGGATGTAGGCTGTGGGCTGAGTGAGTTTTTCTTGAAATAGCAGTGTCCTCTCACTTCCAGTTGTCATCAACTCGTGGGGAAGGAGGAGGCTGGAGAGCAAGCAGCTGCTGCTGTTATCACATCGGTTCATTCTGCTGAATCTGTTGTGGCTAAATTGTCATGGAGAAAGAATAGTGTTTGTGGGAATAGGCTGCATGACTTGTTCTTACAGTGGGGATCTCTAGGGTGCAGCTCCTTCTTTTCAGTGCAGTTTGTGAGCGTCCATGGATGGTCTTAGCTCTCACTGTTTGCAACACACACAGTAAGCCTGCTGTTTATGAGACCTACCAGGTGTATTGCCTGTATTGCTTTGACAATAGCTAACTGGCAGATCTGGCCAGAAAGACTGATAGAAATGAAATAATACTTCTTGTTGGCTCCCTCCAAAGCATCTTGTGTTTTTTACCTAGTCAAACATGGGATTGCTGGTTCTTGTATATGAACTGATAACTTTTTCTGTTCTTTCTCTTTGCCGCTCATTAGGTGAGAATTCTTTCTGCTTGTGGCTTCAGTGTTCTTCTGACTAGTTTTACACACACTGCTGTAGACAATATCCTGCTAAAGCTAGCCAAGTTCAAAGTTGGTTTCTTGCGCTTGGGGCGGGTTCAGAAGGTCCATCCCGATATACAGAAATTTACAGAAGAAGAAACTTGCAGGTCCAAATCAATTAAATCTGTTACAGATTTGGAAGAGGTCTATAACAGTCAGGTGAGAAAAGTGGGTTTTGCTAGCCCTGCAGGTTAAGGATAATTACATTAGTATTCCGGTGGTTTGGATGATGCAGAGAAGGAACCCATCCCAAGGGTGTGTTATTGCTGTAAGAAATCTGAGCTGAAAAAGATTCTCAGTCTCTGCATCACTTCAGTTTCTTTATAGCTGATGATGACCAACATTTACAGTCTGAGAGTTGAAAAGCATTGTTCATGTCCACACAACGTAACTTACCATTGTAAGTCCCAAAGAATCCAGTGGTTTTACCTGAGATCTTGTGTGGGGGAGTGGTGATTAATTGCTGCAGCCGCCTCTATTAGCACATTGCTGCTGTTTGTCCCTTTCTCCCTCCCACTTGTGCTTGTGCCATTTGTACAATCAGCAGGTGGGGGAGAGGAAGTGGTGTGCTGTGGAGCTGACCTGGCCAAAGGCTAATTTTTGATTGAGAGATTAGTGCTGTCTGTGTGGATATTGATGCAAACCATAATGGCAGTTGGGTAAACTGAGTCAGTGGCAGCTTTAAGTTAAGTTTGGTGAAAGTAGTTGGAGTAAATCCCAACTTTGCAAAAGCTGCCATATACTTTTTTGTTGATATACATTGCAGAGAAATGACTGAAGTCATAAGGGAAGTGACTCAACGTTTCACATATTAGTAATTTCGGATTGCAGTGGAAGCACAGTGGTGGGAAGAACTGTGCTGCAGCTGTTGTTTCATCTTTGCTTGGAATTAAAAAAAAAATCCACATAATTTTCTGCAGTAGTCATTTCAGCACACTCCATGAATTCTATATGAATAGAACCTGATATCACTTAATGCATGGCAGGAAGAAGTTATTTACTACAGTCTGCTCTAAAGTTGGTTTTTGTTTGTCACTTGCAATCGGTGAAACAATATGTGAGGCCAGTATGTGTGTAAGGTGTGCTGCTTTGATCTTGAGGATTAATAATTTTATTTCTTTTATATTACATTTTAAATTAGTTTAATGGGCAATATTATTTTTTATTTTAACCTGGAAAATGTAGTGCTAAAGGATGTCAGATGTATCCTTAAAGTGTGTCTCTATTTTCAGCAAGTGGTAGCAACATCTTGCATGGGAGTAAACCACCCCATCTTTGTTCAGAAGCAATTTGATTTCTGTATAGTTGATGAAGCTTCCCAAATAAGCCAGCTCATCTGTCTGGGCCCGCTATTCTGCTCCAAAAGGTTTGTGCTGGTAGGGGATCATCAGCAGCTGCCTCCACTCGTACTGAATGTGGAAGCAAGGTAAGACAAAATGCTGCTGGACAATTACTAGTAATGTGAGTTCTGGGAAGGCTCTTGTAATATTTTCGCCTGGCACATTTTTGTTTTTTTTTGTTTGTTTTGCAACAGAGATCTTGGTATGAGTGAAAGCTTATTTAAAAGGCTGGAACAAAACCAAAACGCTGTTGTCCAGTTAACTGTGCAATACAGAATGAACAGGTATTTAGAACTCTTGTTTATTTTGTTTCTTTTGTTTTATTTATTTATTCACTCAGCATCTTTTCTTGTTTTTTAAATCTTCAGTAAAATTATGTCACTGAGTAACACGTTAGTGTATGAAGGCAAACTGGAATGTGGCTCAGAGAAGGTGTCAAGTGCCACTGTTAACTTGCCCAACCTAAAAAAATTGAAACTGGAGCTTGCAGATGCCTCAAAAACATGGTTGAAAGAAGTACTCGATCCAGACACACCTGTGTGTTTTCTGAACACAGAGAAGGTAAAGTTTGTTATGTTCTCCTTTCAAAATTGTATTTTTGATGCAAGTTCTCAATACAGTCGGTCAACTTGTAGAACTTCATACAGCTTCAATAGAGTAAAATGTGTAACTTTAAAAAATGGTTTTCTAGTTAGATGTAAATTGTGCAACATGCAAAAATGTTGTTAGTATAGCTGATCAGTTGGGGTGGTACAACTACTGCTTGGAAACATTGCGTGTTAGAGCATCTGCAAAGTTTAATTCAGAGAGTATTTCAGAACATACTGAATGTACTTATAAACTTTGTTCTCACTTATGGAGTGTAGCTCAAGGTGTGTAGCCATATTGGATGCCCTTGCAACCATGGAGTAACCTCTCTTCCAGAGGCTGAGGGTCAGTGGTGTCTAAGCTGTGTGCCAGTGGCAGGAATAATTGTAATTCTCGGTTGAATCTTGCAGATATTCTATATGCTGAAGTGTGAGGGTAAGTTGCTTTAGGTGTGTCCTTTTATGGAGATGCAGACTTTTGCCAGGAAAAAACCCTCTAGAATGGATAAGAACTATGCAAAGAAACTGACTTCTAGGTAAAACGAGGGAGAGTTTAAATGCATGTGGAAAAAGGTTAATAAATTAGTATGTATTTGTGGTCTCTAGTACCTGCTGTCACTTTAGTTAGTGACTGGATTATGAAGATTTGAGTCTGTCTTCCTCTCTAACAGCTTTTATGTTTTATCAGTACTGTGTTTTGCCGATAACTGTATCAACTGATGATCTTTTATGCTGAACCTGGAAAGAACTCCCCAATCTTTCTGTGCTCTCCAGGACATTCTACAGGATTTTTTTTTTTATATATCAATTCTGATAGAATCTCTTCAATGATCTTAAAAGAAGCACAGTGTTTACTTTAGTGACTTGGAGGAATTTCTAAAAATGCCTAAACTAAACAGGGGGACCTTTTCCAGGAATGCCTTAATAGCTGCTGGCCCTTTCACAGAAGAGCAGCAGAAGACATTCGTTCCAATAGGAAACTGGCTGATACACTGTTCGTCTATTAAGACCAAAATTGGTGATGTGAAAGCTAGAGTTTCTGTTGAGTTTTAGTTTGTTTTTTTCCTTCCCTAGAAAGCCAGTCTCGAGTATAAGACAGCTGTTCTGTTTGTAGAACCAGCAGGAAAGTTTCATGTTTTTATTGAGACATTAGGCTATAACATATCTTTTTGGACTTCCTGTCAAAACTCTATGAATTCTGGTAGTCATAGATGGAGGGGGGGGAAGAAAAAAAAACCGAACTGAAAAAACCCCATCAAACACAAAACCAGCATTTATCTTTTCTTCTTTGACTTTATAGTGCTTTCCCCCTCCGTGTACTGTTGCTCATAGTGTAACTAAGAAAAGCTTCTGAAGAAACATAATCGAGGGGATATGAAAGGGGAGAAAAGAGAGGAACAATATCACATGACAACAGCAGGAAGTTTGGGTTTACTATGCCTGCTTTAAAAAAAAAAAAAGCCTCTATTGTTTTCTGCGATGTGTTTGTGACAGTAATTGGAAATCTGTTTGTTCCTTTTCTGCCAAACCCTGTGTCGGCCTGCACTTCCTCTGACAGGTCGGGTCCGAATGTTGAAAAGTTACATCCTTGATTTAATGCCGGTCTTACGAGTAACTCTAGACCAAAGTAGTTGTGGTTTTTTTTTTTTTTCTGGTGGGCTATGCTAACTTAATAAATACAAATGTAAGGATGTGTTGTCATCATCAGCATGACCTAGTTTTTAGAATTTCTTTTCTCCTAAAATAGTTTTTGTATAATCTTTGGCTACATTCATGCTAGTGTGGATAGAAACCAGCGTTCGTTAAAACAATGTTTTTCTGCTTGAAGAAGACTTGAGTGCATGCAAGTTTGGGCGCTTCTTAGGTGTGGTGTTCTTAGATAAGTGAATTAAAACAAAACAAACCCACAGCTATAACAGTATAGCTTAACTCAGTTGTAATGTGACAGGTTGTAATGACAGTTAGACTGAGTGCCTGATGCCACTGTGAAAACAAGTTTGCTTACAGTAAGTATTAAGTGTATAGCTGTTGAGACACAAGCTATGGAGAAACTGCTGTTTTGGAAAAGGCAATGGAGTCTTCTAATATACAGGAAAATATGTTCTGCTTCTGTAACCTACACAACATACTGGAAACACACTATGTCATTTAAAAGGAGTTTGGAGGACATTTTGCAGAAAAAAAGGATTTCTGCTGAAGTATGTAGTACCCTACTTAAGCAACACAATACAGGCTACTTTTCTTGCACGAGGCTGCAATCTGCAAATAAACTCGTAGATGCAGGAGCATGGTATTAATGTGTGTGTGTGTGCACACACATTTATTCAGCCTCAAGAAAGCTGCTACATAGAGTTGCAGCAGTGTTGCATATGAGTTTGTCAATCTCTGTCAGATTATTTTTTAGATTTTTAAATTACACTTAATAAGCCACCCAGTCAGTTGAATTGCTGGATTTGTGAAGCTTTTGATGCGTATTGTACGCTGTCAGATTCTGTGCACATGCAGTGGTGCTGCTCTAGCAAGCAGACACCACTTACCTGGAATACTCTTACGAATATTAACTATGGATCACTTTACCCTCATGTTAAGCATTATAGCGATCTCCAAATTCAGCTGTTCAGATGATACTGGGGTGGGTGGTTGAAGAAATAAAAGTAGTTATAACAGGGTTCCGAGAGTGTTGCTTTAAGTCAGACTGTACCACCTCTCATTTTAACTGGCAATGCTGTCATAAAAACGTAGAAGAAAAACTGAACAAAGTGGCCTCTAAGAAAACAAAAGTTGATGAGTGTCACTAGTAACAGAGGCAAATAGTGGAGTGGGTACAGTAGTAAATGGCAGTAAATTAATAGGGTAGTAAATGGAATTCAGAGCAAGAAAGCAGAGGCAGATTGAGTGTGTGCTTGGTTCTAGACTGTTTTAAATCAAGAGGCTTGTTACTTGACCCCAGATGCTTATCTGCATGCCAGTTTACTAGAAGGATAACATCAGGGACGCATTCATTGCTAATGATACTAATTAAACTTTAGAGAAGGTAAAAGCTAAGCTAAGAATAAATTATAGAACTGTGACACCAAAATGACAAGAGTTTACATTCTAAGCTTGTTCCTGACTTTCTGGTCTCATTCATATATGATGCAGAGAAAGGGAGATAATAGTTGAGAAATGGTAAATTGAGTGTGAATACTTTTTAAAAATTTGGAGGTTAAATTTAATACTACCATTCAGATAGTTCTTCCTGTAGTTTTAAAGGTAGGCTTTCAAACATTTGAAAAAAAAAAAAAATTCTTTCTGCCATGGAAATGGGGAGAGTTCACCGCAATCATTGTATGGAAAGCCTTCAAACAAAATTAAAAAAAAAAAAAAATTTTGCTCTTACCTTCTCAGGCTGGGAGGTGTCCGTTTTTTTTCATATGGTATATATTGCGTGAACTGTAAAGTCAGGTGATCAAGCTTTGGCAGTTTATTTAAGGTGACTATTTCAACTTGTTTTGCAAATGCAGTGTTCTGAAGTTACAGTATAGGCTCTTACACTGTGTGAAATTTATCGTTTAGCCTTATTTTTTATTCAAACTGTTACTATAAAAACATGTACAATATGGTGAGTTAGGGATCAGAAGATAGTATGCCGTTGTAGATGGCAAGAGTCATTCTTTTCTGTTTGTTTTAAAAGGTCCCAGCACTGGAACATGCAGAGAAGGGTGGTGTAAGTAATGTGACAGAAGCTAAATTAGTACTGTTCCTCACGTCCTTATTTATTAAGGTATCGTTTACTTTATTACATTGTTTGGAGAGACAGCTTTACAATCATTTTTACGTTGCTGTAGTAATGGCAACTGTATGTATTGGGTTATAAGGATAAATGGAAGGCTGGCTGCATGTTGCTGTAGCAAGGAGCCTGAGGCCTGCATTCAGTTCCCTGTCCCTTGCTGGCTCCATTGGGGATGCAAAAGAAGCTGGATCCCAAATTCTTTCAAGGGATGAGGACTTTCTTGTGAGGGATTTGCCTTTCCTCCTTGTTTCATCCCGTCAGTTTCGGGAGTAGGACAGACTATGAGTTCTGAATGTTCCCCTCGCAGTTTGAGGAAGAAAGAAAAATGTGGATTTCAGGGATATCTTTGTGCTAGGTGAAGACAAAGCTTGGGAGCTTGCGGTAGTTCATATTTCCTATGTTCTTTAGTTAATGCCAGTTTTAGCTAGAGTTCTCTTGATGTGTTAGTGTAGATAAGATATCTTGCAGCACTGTTTAAAAACAAAAAAAATATCCTTGAGGGTCTTCTGGCAGTGACGAGTATCGCAAGCTGGCTGCAGTGACAGTTTTTTTTCTTCTGTTTCTTCGTTCAGGCTGGCTGTAAACCTTCAGACATTGGCATTATATCACCATACAGACATCAATTAAAAACAATCACTGACTTGATGGCAAAGTTGAAGGAGAACAGAGTGGAAGTCAACACAGTAGACAAATATCAAGGAAGAGACAAAAGTATCATAATTGTATCTTTTGTTAGGAACAGTAATGATGAAAATGTAAGTTGGTCATACTGATTTTGTTTCAGTCAATTTTAATAGTTAAACCTCTTGTTTTCAAAATGCAGCTGTCTACATTAAATTCTGAAATGTAAGTAGGAAAAATAAAAGCAAATTACGTTTATTTAACAGCTTGGCGCCCTCCTGAAGGACTGGCGACGTCTTAATGTCGCTATCACAAGAGCCAAGCACAAACTAATCATGGTGGGCTGTGTTCCGTCCCTGTGCCGCTATCCTCCATTAGAGAAGCTACTCTGCCACTTGCAGTCTGAGGCAATGATATCCTTTTTTTTCCACGCTGGTTTGTGAAAGGAGAAAGGTAAGATGGAGTGAGATTTGAGATAAGGTGGGAAGACCTTTGATTATTTAGGTTATACTTCTTAGGCTGTACAACAGCAGCATACAGTACAGAATGTACTAATTAAGTAGGCCAAGGATATACCTGAGATCAAGCTAATAGATGGATTTGGAACCTTCGCTGTCTTCAAAAGCAGAAAAAGGCCATGCCGATTTGCAAGTCAACTTTGTCATAATTTATTTTAATTTTGAGGCCTGAATTTTCAATGCTGAATGCTTTTGCATTTTAGTTATCCTAGTTTTTTGGCATCTTAATGTCAGTGTGATTGTTTCCCTCAGATGTGGCATTGCATTTAAACACATCTAGTGAGAGAATGGTTCGTGAATAATGTTGGTAGAATGGAAAATGGTGGAACTTTCAGATGACTTGTTAATTTTTTCTTTCTCTCTGGCATTGTACTGAGTTTGCTCTAGCTATGGCTGTTTCTGTCTCCTGTTTAAATAGGAAAGACCCTGTTAGCCGCTTTCTTTGCGAACACCTGTACGTATTCAAACAGGTTCTGTGTTTTTGTGAAAGCGGTATGTTATCAAAACGCTTCCTTAACTTGCCACATCTTCAATCTTCCGGCAGGGGCTCATGAAACTATCCACAAGTGTAACATCCTGTGATTGTGAAGATGGGGAGTTTCACAGGCATTTGTATGTTTTCTTCTGATGCTGCTTAATGTAAACAACTGGTTAGCGGGGGGTGAGTGCTGATGTGCACTGTTTAATCTGAATGAAGCTGAAACAGACATGACATTCAGTTATTTTAAAGGTTTTCTTTCAGTAAGATAACAATACACATTTGTTTCTTTAGTAAGCTGATTGCTAGACCGGTAGTTTTAGTACTGGTATACTTGTGACGGACCAGAAATCAGAAGTACTCTGTTCCTTCAGGTACTGGATGGTTACTTACATCTTCCCTTCTACCTTGATAAACAGTTAGCTGCATTAGTGAATGGGGAAACACTTGAGGAGGAGCGGGGAGTAAACCAATGCTGCATCAAGTTGTAGTTTTCTGGGTTCAGTTTGCTTTTAAAGACTTTAAAATGTAGTTTACATACAGTAGTTACATTTATTAGAATTTCCAAATAAGATGATGTGGTGTTGTGCTGTGTGGGGAAAAAAAAACAGGGAAAACTTATTTCTCTTCTTCAAAGCCTCATGTTCTTCTTTAAAGTATGCTTCTGGTTTTTTAAATACTGAAGGTTTTTTCGTATTTATATACATAATGTAATTACCCTCATATGAATATCCCCTTGATGACTAGTCCAGTATATTGATTTTGCATGCATCTGGGAGAAATGTGATGTTGATTCCCTTAGCTCGCTTTCATGAACTAATGTGTTTAGCAGATAAATCTGTTAAAGTTAAATGCTGCCCGGTTGAAGGTCATAGTAAAACTTTGTTTCATTTCCTCTGATCTGTAGTTTTTCTTCAAAAAAAAAAAAATCCCAAGAGACAAAACTAGAGATGCAGCTTGACGACTACGAAGTTTACATGCTCAGGTTCTATTTTTTGTAAAGATGATAGCATACATAAAATACAAAATTATCCTTTACTTGACAGATCTGGGTTTAGTTTTTCTACTACATCACATACTCTAGACTATTACTGAGA
The DNA here is from genome assembly GCA_013398225.1 of Steatornis caripensis. Classification (NCBI taxonomy): domain Eukaryota; kingdom Metazoa; phylum Chordata; class Aves; order Caprimulgiformes; family Steatornithidae; genus Steatornis; species Steatornis caripensis. The sequence goes on along the minus strand of VZSC01015142.1, from coordinate 8,738 downwards.
AGTTTTTCAAACATTGCTGCTGGAACCATTTCTTTTTTTTTGATTCTTCAAGATCATTAGTATTTGTTTTCTCTTGGATCAATGTCAAGTAGTGGTGTGTGCATTGTTGCAGACAGACTTCTCCATGTTAAATGTGGGCATTTTCACTCTCTTTTTAAACTGCTCCCTAACTTTTGTAATGTTTAAAGTAATAAAAATTGGATGTTGGTTTTGTTATGGTTGTTTACTTTATTAATACTTTGCTTTATATAATAGAAACATTTTGAACAGTACAAAAGTAATTTGAATACATGACAGGATATCCTCTTTTTCAAGTGAAAATACAGGCTTCAGCAACGGTGTAGGTGCTCTGGGTCTTTCAAAAGATCAAAAAAATAGGGTAAACCGTACTTTACTACAGCAGTGACTTCAGAATAACAGGTCTTTGGATAGAAAAGTCTTCTATGCTCAGAAAGGTGTATTTATCAACAATGTTATTGTTCATTATGTGTACAACAGTATTAAGTCTTAGCTTATCTATTTTCTTATGACAAATTTATGCTTACCCAAGAGATGAGCTGTATGCTATTTCAAAGTTAATAAATACACCAAGTGGAGGTAATGCTCTGCGTGAGAAACGAGCACAAGAACAGTCCCGTTCCCTTACCTGCTTCTAAGATGTGTCCTTTCTTCTTCGTGGTGGTAAAAAGTGGACTGAGCACAGAGCTACACCTTAAACAACGTTTTGAGCTGTGCTTCTCTAAAACCCTTTAACGAGCATGTGTATCTCAAAGGGCTGTTTAGTGAAAGTTAATCACTTGTGCTTTTAAAACAGCTTTCCTCCTGCAAAAGCAGCCCTTGATGCTGCAGGAGAACAGGGAGGTGCAGCGCTCCCTCCGTGCACTCGGTGTTGCTGCGGTTCTCAGCCGGGGGTGGGAGAATGTTTTACGCCACAGGAGTAGGATCAGAGCGTGCCTGGTTACCCTCCTGGCCCCCAGGGAGAGGGAGGGAAGCGCTGGGTCAGTGGCAGCGCTGCCAGGGGCCGTCCGAGGCTCGACCGTTTCTCCGCTTGGCGAACGGGCCCCGAACTTCGGTACGGCACGTGGGTGCGCGCTAGCTCCCGGCGCTTTGAGCGGTGCTGCCACCCGGTGAGCAGAGCTCGGTACTGCAGCGAGGTGATCGCGCATGCGCTCTGGCATCTCCTGTTTTTTTTTTGGTGCTGCCACCGTGTGATCAAAACTCGGTACTGCCGCTGGGAGACCCGCGCATGCGCGTGGGCTCCCTCCCACCCACGGTGCTGCCACTCGGTGACCAAGATCCGGTACTGCAGCATGGGTGTGGGAGGGGGAGGGGGGCGCATGCGCGCTGGTGCTCTCTGCTTTGCGCGTTGCTGCCACTGTGTGACCGAGAGTCGGTACTGCAGCTGACGTACTCGGCAGTAGAAGGGGCCGGCAACAAGACTGCACTGCTCCGAGGAATGAAAAAAGGGAAGGAACGGCAAAACGTCCATTTCCTGCCAGCGACCCGAGCGCAGCACACCTTCCAAAAGTTGATGGCATCGCTGGTCTTTCCGTTCTGGGTTGTAACAGTGGAGATCCCATGCAAACGTGTTCCTCCCCGTGTTTCAGCACAGCCCAACGTGTTAGCAAATCTGCCGCTCCTTCTTGGTGGCCTTGGGTATGGTGGCAGTGGGGATTTTAATATTCCCCCCCCTCCAAACTAAAACCATCTGGGGGAGGTCTTATCTCATAGATTTTTGTATCATAAATGGAACTTTAAAAACGGTTAGCACGATTTACAAGTTGACTTGCGTTGTTTAAGCGCTCAACTGCCAAACAGCCGTAGAGTACGATTTATTAGGCGCATCAAAGCAGTTGGGTGTTTGTGCTGAATCAGAAACGCGAATCAATCTTTATTAAGGTATCTTTACAAAAATGCAATTTGTATAATGCCTGCTTGTTCGTAAAATAGTTCCTGCCAGATGCATGACCTTCATAGAGAGCTCGCCTGCACCGTATCTGTACGCTCGTAATGCCTTTGCTTAGACTAACAGGAGCTGCCGGAAGGGAACAAGAGATCTTCAGTCCTTTGAATGCAATGAGGTCAGCCAAAACCGGTGTCAAGGTCAAGTCAGCAGAAAAACAAGTGCACAAAGGTGGACACGAGAGGAAGAGGAAGATAAGCCCACCAGGCGAAGTGACCGACCACCAGATGAAGTGACTGAAATAACTGGAGCTGGACCTTAGATGGCAGCAGAGACCTCAGAATAAACTAACTCACGTGTCTGTAATCCGTTCCAGGAAACGTGAGGAATATGTACACCACTTCTTTGTTTCAACTAATGCATATGTACATTATAACCACGTATGAGCAGACCCGAAACAGTGATTGGTGCGCACGTTTGGTGGAACGATCCTCCGTGTGCTCAGCATTAAAGAATACCCGCTTAACAGTGACAAAGTGCTGTTGAGTGATTTCCTTTGTTTCGGATTTGGCACCCCAGATGGGACCCTCTCTGTTGGGCTGCGGGACCCGGTAGGAAAAGGACTCCCTTGGGTACCCCTGGGGACTTCCCCGGAGGGACTCCTCGCCTTACTCGGATCTCCGCAGGAACAGACAAGGACCATCTGCAGGTAAAAGGTGTTCTTCTGGCTTATAAACCTGGCCAGGAGGGAGGTAAGGAACCCACCGTAAGCCGTACTGCAGTCACGCAGGGAGGGTATACCGTGCTGCTGGTGCCTTGAAGGTATACAGCTGCGTGGGTAAAAGCATCACGGAAAGGACGCTTAGGTTAGTACAGGATATTTGGCATTTGGTTATACTTGGAATTTTGTGGCGTACATGAGCATATTGGTTATAGTTAATGTCTAACAGTATACTTTGTTTGGTGTATACTTTGATATACTGTCATACACTTTGAATGCTGAAAAGCTGGATTTGGATTCTGTTCTGATTTAATGGTTAATGCTTATGGTATGGCCCTTTCAGTATTGGTTGCCGGAATATTTTTAGCATGTGTGGTGTGCTTGTTGTAAAGATAATGGAGGGAGCGTTTCACGTGTAGTATCAGTGTGCGAGTGGAGAGCGATTGAGACGTGCAGTTGCGCACAAAGCGAGTGCAGAGTTCCAATGCTCGGCTCTGTTATGCCGCGAGGGAAACGGCTGGGAAGGATGAAGCAATTGATAAATGTGAGAACCTGAAAAGCGTTTACTACATCCGCAAAATAATTGCAGGCCTTTGTTCATTTTGGAACTTATGTGGTGTGATCAGAGGCTGTGGGTTGAGTTTGGGTGGGTTTTTTGCTGTCCTAAGTGCCAGGTTCGGACCTCCTGGGAAAATAGGGAACGTGCTTCGTGTGTGGTAAAGGTGTTTTTAAACAATAAACAAAGAATAGTATATCAGTTGACCCGTTTGACATCTATACTTAATGCACATAACTTACTTGATGCCCCCTCCAACGTGGACATCCCTAAACCAATCGACACAAGGCAAATTGCGTGAGACACAAGGTAGAATTCTTTTAATGCATTTTTTAAAACTCGTTAATTACTTTTATAAGTTGTTCGATACAATTTGATCTTTGTAAATTGTTTGATCATTGCTGTTGACTTTGTAAACTGCTTGATTGCTGCTATTTCTTTTTCTTTCTTGTCTCCCTCTCTCTTTCCCTTTCCTCTCTTTAGGATACTATTTCTTTCTCTTTCTTTCTCTCTCTCTCTTTCTTTCTCTTTTTCTCTCTCTCTCTCTTTCTTTCTTTGAGGATTATGCTACCATCATGCAATCCTGATAACAATGTCTAGCCACGGGGTGGTGTAAGAGTTGGTCCAAAGAACAGATTATCTCAACATTGTCATCAGAAACTTGGAGATGGAATGCAATCTCTACTGATACCAAGAACCAACACCCTGAGAGAGAGAACTGTGTGGTATGAGGAGTGCTACGCCGCCCTCTGTTACCTGGGACACAAAGGAATGGACCATGACAAGGCTGCATAGCTGCCGTCAAGAAGATGGATCACAAGTGCTGTACAAAAAGACACCTCCTGGTCCAAAGTTACCCGCCTTTAAGGCAAACCACACCTCGGACACTCCTTCCTGAGCGTGAGTGGAAATCTCGCTCGAGAAAGGCAGAGATTGGTGACAATCCATGGGACAGAGGAGGAGCAATGAGTATTGCTGAGCATAAAAGATGGCTCTTCAGCAACAGAATTTGGAGATCTTCCCCACCAAGGATCACGACGATCGGAAGGACCAGTGGGATGCTGCCTGGACCTGGGACCATAGGGATGCCTTGGACCGGTGGTGGTTGCTATAATTCCCTTCCTGTCTTGACCTTACCTTTTCTTCTGTACCTGTCACTCTTTCTGTCTATCACATGCTGTTTTATCGGCAAATCAATAAAGTTTCACTGTTTGATTGATGCATAACCCCTTGGCGTGGTTGCCTTGATTGTTTTTGCACTTCAGGATCACAGTGAACAAACCATCACGTGTCCACAGAGTGAGCTGTGATACAGGGGCAGAGAGGGGGGCTCCATAGGGGCTGCAGGGGTAGAGAGGGGCCTCCATAGGGGCTATAGCGGCAGAGAGAGGGCTCCATAAGGGATGCAAGGGGAGAAAGAGGGCTCCATAGAGGCTTACAGGGGCAGAGAGAGGGCTCCCTAGAGGCGCAGAGAGAGGGCTCCATAAGGGTGCAGAGGCAGAGAGAGGGCTCCCTAGGGGGGCAGAGAACAGGTTCCATAGGGGCTTACAGGGGCACAGAACAGGCTCCATAGGGGCTGCAGAGACAGAAAGTGGGCTCCATAGGGCCTCTAGTGGCAGACAGAGGGCTCCATAGGGTCTGCAGGAACATAGGGAGAGGGCTCTGGGGCGGACACTGAGGCACAGAGGACTCCATAGTGGACACAGAGGCAGTGAGAGGCAGAGGCTGCCCTGCTGTGCTGCTCTGACCAAGTGCACTGCTCCACCCCCCGCACCTCAGCTCAGGATGAAGTGCAGGGGTCCCAAGGGTCCCTCCTGGGCTTTTCTGGCTGGAGGCCCCAGGGCATGAATGGGCTCTAATGGCCCAGAGCAGCCTCACCTGGTGCTTACCCCAGCTGTGGCCCAGGAGACCCTTTGAACGCAGCCTGGGGCCGTTCATAGGAGTCTTTGTGGTGTTGCAGGATCCTGCTGTGCAACTCTGCCCAGCTCTTCGCTGAAGCGTTGGAGGATGGCTCTGCCCGATTTTTCTGCCTTCGAACCCACTCCATGACTTCCCGAATCCAGCTCCTGCCTGCCAGTGAGGACAGTCCAGGACTGTCGTGGGGCGTGTGCCGCAGCGTCCGAGTGATGGATTCACCGTCAGGGAGGTAGGAGCTCGATATCAGTTTTGTACATATTGTATATAGATCATTATTATTGTGCCTATTATTATTGTACCTAACTACTGTAGTTAGATGAAAGGTGTTTGTTTTAAGTTTTTGAACCCGTAAGTCCCATTTTCCCCTTCTGGGGAGAGAGGGTGTAAAAAAAGAGCATCTGTTGTGCATATAATAACAACCCAGGTTTAAACCGTGACAGAGGGCTCCATAAGGGCTACAGGGGCAGCAAAAGGGCTCCATAGTGGCTTCGAGGGGTGGAGAGAGAGAGCTCCACAGGGGCTTAGAGGGGCAGAGTGAGGGCTCCACAGCGCTCCATAGGGTCTGCAGAGGCAGAGAGAGGACTCCATAGGGGCTTAGAGGGGCATAGACAGGGCTCCATAGTTTCATAGAGTGGGAGAGAGAGCACTCCTTAGGGGCTTACAGGGGAAGAGAGAGGCGTCCATAGGGTCTGCAGGGCAGAGGGAGGGCTCTGTAGGGGCAGAGACAGGGCTCCACAGGGGCTGTAGGGGCAGGCAGGCGTCCATAGGTGCTCCATAGGGCTCCGTCGCCAGCCAGCCGTGCACCCCGTGCCGTTCGGCGCTCAGCTCTCCGTTCAGTCCGCAAACGCTTTCCCGCCGCCGTCGGCGCCCGAGCAACAGCACGAAGCCGCCGGGCGCCGCACCTGTCGCGAGCGGGGCTGCCGAGGCTCGGCCGGTGCCAGGAGCAACCGCGGGAGATTTAAACGGCCGCAGGGCTCGCGCCGGAAGGAGCTTGCGCCGGGGGGCTTTGCAGTCGCGTGCGGCTTCGCGACTCAGGGCAGCGCTCGTGCGCTGTGAGGAAATGGCGGGCGATCGCCTCAGAACGAGCGGCGGCGCTTTTGCAGAGAAAGCCCCAGAGGCGACTGCTGCCTGCACCCAGAAAGGGTTGCGTAGGGGCAGAGAGGGGACTCCATAGGCGCTGCAGGGGCAGAGAGAGGGCTCCATAGGGGCTTAGAACGGCAGACAGAGGTGTCTATAGGGTCTGCAGGGCAGAGATAGGACTCCATAGTTGCTTAGAGCAGCATAGAGAGGTCTCCTTAGGGCCTTAGATTAGGGCTCCATATTGGCTTAAAGGGGCATAGAGAGAGGGCTCCGTAGGTCCTTAGATGAGCAGAGGGAGGACTCCTTAGTGTCTTAGAGGGGTAGAGAGAGGGCTCCTTAGTATCTTATAGGGGCAGAGAGAGAGACCTCCATAGGGGCTTAGAGGGGCACAGAGAAGGCTCTTTATGGGCATAGAGGGGCAGAGAGAGGCTTCCTTACTCACCTAGAAGGGCAGAGAGAGGGCTACATAGGGGCTTAGGGGGGCAGAGAGAGCGCTACATAGGGGCTTAGAGGGGCATAGAGAGGGCTCCATAGGGACTTAGAGGGGCAGAAAGAGGGCTCCTTAGGGGCTTAGAGGTACAGCGAGAAGGCTCCTTAGTGTCTTAGAGGGGCATAGAGAGGGCACCATACCGGCTTAGAGGGGCAGGGAGAGGGGTCCACAGGGTTTGCAGTGTAGACATTGGGCTCCGTAGGGGCTGAGGGCTACACTGGGGCTTAGAGGGACAGAGGGAGGGCTCCATAGGGTCTTAGAGGGGCAGAGAGCGGGCTGCTTAGTGGCTTAGAGGGGCATAGAGAGGGCTCATTAGTGGTTAGTCGGGCAGAGAGAGGCCTCCGTAGGGGCTCAGAGTGTCATAAAGAGGGCTCTTTACTGGCTTGGAGGCGGGCAGAGAGAGTGCGCTATAGGGGGTTAGAGGGGCATATACAGGGCTTCATAGGGTCTGAAGGGCAGAGAGAGGGCTCCTCAGGGGCTTAGAGGGGCAGAGAGAGGGCTCCATAGGGGCTTGGAGGGGCAGAAAGAGGGGTCCATAGTGGCTTAGAGGGGCAGAGAGTGATCTCCCTAGGGGATTAGAGGGGCATAGAGAGGGCTCTTTACGGGCATAGAGGGAGAGAGAGAGGGCTCCATAGGGGCTTTAGAAAGGCAGACAGAGGTGTCCATAGGGTCTGCATGACAGAGATAGGGCTCCATAGTTGCTGAGAGGAGCATAGAGAGGTCTCCTTAGGGGCTTGGAGGAGCATAGATTAGGGCTCCATAGTGGCTTAGAGGGCCATAGAGAGGCCTCCAGAGTGTCTCAGAGGGTCAGAGAGAGGGCTCCATAGATGCTTAGAGGTTCATAGAGAGGGCTCTGTAGTGGCTTATAGGGGCAGAGTGAGCCCTCCTTAGTGGCTTAGAGGGACATAGTGCGCTATAGGGGCTTAGAGGGGTAGAGAGAGGGCTCCATAGGGACTTAGAGGGGCACAGAGAGAGCTCTTTATGGGCATAGAGGGGCAGTTGGAGGGCTCCTTAGTGGCTAAGAGGGGCAGAGAGAGGGCTCCATAGTGGCTTAGATGTGCAGAGAGAGGCCTCCATAGGGGCGCAAAGGGGCATAGAGCGGGCTCATAGTGGCTTAGAAGGGCAGAGAGAGGGCTCCTTAGTGGTTTAGAAGGGAACAGAGAGCACGCTATAGGGGCTTAGAGGGGTATATACAGGGCTCCATAGGGTTTGAAGGGCAGAGAGCGGGCTTCGTAGTGGCTTAGAGGGGCATAGAGAGGTCTCCATAGTGGCTTAGAGGGGGCTCCATAGCTTCTTAGAGGGGCAGTGAGAGGGCTTTATAGCGGCTATAGATGTGCAGAGAGAGGGCTCCGTAGTGGTTTAGAAGGGGCATAGAGAGGGCTCATTAGTGTTTAGACAGGCATAGAGAGGGCTCGATAGTGGCTTAGAGGGGCAGAGAGAGGACTCATTAGTGGTTAGATGGGCAGAGAGAGTCCTCCACAGGGGCTCAGAGGGGCATAGAGAGGGAACTTTAGTGGCTTAGAAGGGCATAGAGAGGGCTCCATAAGGAGCAGCTCCATTAGAGGGGTAGAGATAGGGCTCCATGGGGTCTGCATGGCAGAGAGAGGGCACCATGGTGGTTTAGAGGGGTATAGAGAGGCCTTCATAAATGCTTAGAGGCGCATAGAGAGGGCTCTGTATTGTCTTATACGGGCAGAGTGAGGGTTCCTTAGTGGCTTAGAGGGACATAGCGAGTGCGCTACAAGGGTTAGAGGGGCGGAGAAAGGGCTCCTTAGTGGCTTAGAGGAGCAGGAAGACTGCTCCATAGTGGCCTAGAGGGGCAGAGAGAGGGCTCCTTAGTGGTTAGACAGGCAGAGAGAGGCCTTCATAGGGCCTTAGAGGGGCGTAGAGAGGGCTATTTAGTGGCTTAGAAGGGCAGAGAGAGGGCTCCTTAATGGTTTGGAGGGGCATAGAGAGTGCACTGTAGGGTCTAAAGGGCAGAGAGAGGGCTCTTCAGGGGCTTAGAGGGCAGAGAGATGGCTTCATAGTGGCTTGGAGGCGCAGAAAGAGGGCTCCATAGGGGCTTAGAGGG
>VZSC01015141.1:120243-166473 GCA_013398225.1 Steatornis caripensis | reverse complement strand
TCAGTCTTCTCTTCTCCAGGCTGAACAGACCGAGATCTCTCAGCCTTTCCTTGTAAGAGTGATGCTCCTGTCCCCTCATCATCTTTGTTGCCCTCAATCATCTTGGTTGCACAAAGGAAAATTAGAGATGTGAAACTAATTCTGTACCAGGCAACTTCTTGCATGGTGTAGTACCCGTTCAAAACTAGCTCTTTTGCTATTGTTTATTGAAATCTAAAACTAACCTTACTATTTCATCTAGTGCTACCAAAACCTTTAATCTATAAATATTATTAAGTAAATTACATTCTGACGCTACACACTGGTGAAGTTATACACCGTGTCTATAGAGGGTCTGCATGATCAGCCCTGTGCAGACCATGTGGTCGTGTGTAGCTTTATCTGTGTAAGAGATGGACCCAACCCTTGTCCGTACCATGAAAATTTGCTTTGATGAGGTCTCTGTAGGCTACACTGTCAGAGCATGCCCTAAAAGCCAGAGGTTTCTGCTGCAGCAACTGCAAGAAGCAGAGAGAGGTCTGTTATGCAAAGAGCATCTTCTCCCCACCATGTGAAACAGCCTTTGCAGACATGGAATTCAGCCTTTTAGATTAGGTCATTAAACAATTATAAGAAATTATTAGGTATCTTGCCTCCCCATCANTCTGCTGCAGCAACTGCAAGAAGCAGAGAGAGGTCTGTTATGCAAAGAGCATCTTCTCCCCACCATGTGAAACAGCCTTTGCAGACATGGAATTCAGCCTTTTAGATTAGGTCATTAAACAATTATAAGAAATTATTAGGTATCTTGCCTCCCCATCAAACACTGTGCTTTAAATCATATCGATTTAAAAAAATCAAAAAAAGATAAAACCCAAACACAGGTGTAAGCACTGCTTGCCTCCTGAAGAGCTCCAGCTCTCCCATGGCTCTGTACTCTCCTGCCCCATGTACATCAGTTGAGAAGTGTTTTTCACAAGCAATGGAAAAATAATTCCGTCGATGGCAATAATTGCATTTTTCAACAGACCCCTGTGCAGGAATATCTGTCTTGAAGGTTTACCTGTTTTTACCTGAATAGACCGTGTTTTCCTGCCTTGACTACAAAAGGCCAGCAAGAAGCAGGGTCAGCACTCCCCTTTTCCTTCCTAAGCAGATGAGCACGAAGATGCATAACGGAAGGCTTAATCTGTCCGAGCTTTGCAGTGCAGCACACTCTACTCCTCTTGGATAGACTAGAGGTAAATCTTGTTTTTCCTCCCACACAGGGTATGTGGCAGCTTTCAGGTTATAAGAATTTTCTTTGGTGCAAGGAGCAAAGGCAAACCGTACAATGGAGTGACTCTCTTCCAGCAAAGTATAAACAGCTCTGTGACAGACACTACTATTTAGCAGCGTCCAGCAACTGAACATTAAGACAAAGAGTATATGTTATATCCTCTCAGCTCTCAACCTCTAACCCAAGGCTTAGTGAATAATATCTTAAAAAGCAGAATTTGTTAAATACTGTCCTACAAACCATTGTTTGCCTGTATAAATGTAACGTTGAGAGGCACAGCCTAGAATATAAATAGGAGCAGAAGTAATCTGAAACATCACAGATACCTGAGGAGCCACTTGCTTCACAATCTCTAAGGTGCCTTAGGGGTCTCCTAGCTTCAAAGTGTGGGGCAGGCAAGAGAAAGAACAGGACAGGATTAAATTTAAATCTCCTAAATTCAGCCAAGGGCAAAACTATCCATGATGGAACTTGGCTAAGACAGATGATCCTTGCTGCTGCTGTCTTTCATAATTACCTCTTTCTTCTCTCAAAAACATTGCTTAAAAAAAAAAAGAGAGGTCTGTTTTTCACTTCGAGATGAAAATATTTTCTGTTAGGTTGTCTAAAAGTGAATTGACACAATTTTTAGGCTGGAACATGCAGTTACATACTGGCCACACAGGGGAAATGCAGCACACTGGCAACTGCAATCCAAGAGTCAAGGCTTTCACTGCAAGTACTGGTGTGTAGAGCTTCTGGTGCCACACCACCTCATACTCTGTCTCTGTGTCGATCTCAAAATCATGTCAAGGAGTTGTCACTTTTGTCTAAAAGAACACTTGTATGCTTTGTGCTGTTTATCATGGAAATGTGCTGTTAGTTCTCCTGCAACTATTTTTTTTCAGTGAAATGACCTAACTAGAGAGCCAGATTAGCTGAATCGTGTCTTTACAACATTTGCTTGTCAACAGGACATCATGAAATAACAATTTATGTAAATATATTTTAAAAAGAGAGTAAAATTATTGTATTTTGGTTTTATTTCTGGACAGTATTTATCTTACAACTTTAGTACCAAGATTAGCAATATTGTCTTTTGTTGTTTGCTTTCATAAAATATGCTTTTTTAATCTGAAGGATTAAACACACACCTTTGAAGCCTGAAATAATTTTAGTGATTCTAATGGAAGTATTATCTGTTCAAACTACGCCTGAGAAAACTTAGGCAGAGGTAGCACCTGTAACATGAACATTTGCCTGCTAATTGATTGGATGACTGAACAATTCCTCACCCCTCTCTTGTTTGGCTCCCTCACACGAGGTTAAGTAGTCTTTCAGTTAATTCAGTATAATGTCTAAATCAATACTGCAGAATACAGGAGCAAAAGAAGTTTTAAATACCATAGGTCTATCACTAAAAGGAGACTCAAGATGCTCCCAGCTTCAATAGCTTCTGTTTTCATCCCTTTATGAAACTGTTTCATGATAACAAGAGGTCAGCAGAGCTGAGTACAGAGTTTAGTGCAAGAATGTCTGTTTTAGGTTTAATGGTAACACAGACACAGCCAAGGCCAGCACTCCTCTACACAGTTGTTCTGTATTCAGCTTTTTTGCAAAAATGATATGTTTCTTTACCGCTGTGAAACCTCACTGGCTGGTAGGCAAGTATTTTTTGGCTAGATAGCAAGCGAGCATTTACTTTCTTCTTACAGGTATAGCAACCAGAAAAATCTCTATTTGCAGGAATTGCTCCCTTATGCCACAGATCAGAAAAATGAGACACGCTGAACTAAAGCTTCTAGCAGCCAGGCAGATTTCAGCCAAATTGGCATGAGAAGCACTCTGCATTTGTGTAAAGCAAACGGCCTCTCAGCTTCCCCACAATGATTCACATAGCAGGAGTTTCAAAGTGAGGTAGCTTATCAGGAGCCATACTACTCATTCCAAATTTCTTATTAAAAACACCAAGAAGATAGCAGACTATATTTCCACAGCATAACTCATTTCAGTCAGAAGAATATTTTCACTGAAATTCTCAGAATTGTGATTGTTTTCTCTTTTCCAGTGGTGAGGTGTACAGTCTTTCACTAAATTTCATGTCATCTGTCAAAGTATAATTACAGATTATTATGCTTTTTCATTCTTACTTTTCATATGTAAATCCCATTTGGACCGAAAAGCATCCAGCATTGAATTAAGAGCATTTTTCTTGTATACAGATACTCCCAATACTCCTAAAAGCAGCAGCCAGTGTAAAGGGTTTTATTCTTGTTCAAAAGACAGCATTATCTGCAGAATTGCATTCCGATTTCATACTTAGAATTGACTCAGTTGAGACCCAAAAAAGGATGCCAGTTAGCAGTTCAGTAACGTATTTCCTGTAGCACTTAATTCTTCTCCCAGACATTCTTGGTGTTACAAACTACCATAGAATTTCTCAATACTTCAAATATAAAACTGTTCTTCAGAACAATCCTACTGCAAACTTAATGATGGAGGCAGCTTATTTGGATTTTATGGCCTAGGACTGTTGAATAAAACTATGCAAAAAGAACATATACGCTTACATTAACTGGGACAGAAGTTACGACCTTCACTCTTTACGGTCAGGAAAGCACTGGGAAGACTAGTGAAAAAATAATAAATTTTTGAGAGGGCATACCACTTCTGAAGCATATGGTAGTGCTCCCTGTCTGCATGAAAACATCATGTGAATTCACATATTCTCACAGGAACGGGGTTACAGAACTTCATGTATTTCTGTGTAGCAAGTCCCTTTTCTTGAAGCAGCTTGAGGTATTCAGCTTGAGAAAGCAAGCAGTTATCTTCCTCCTATCTAGCCAGTATGTGCATTCAAAATTTTCCAGATTTAAAATAGGTGCAGCATGCCTACTCACTAGTAATGTACGTTCTAGCAGTTCGGAAGTCTCACTATCAGGTATTTGGGGCAATATCCTATCATTCTGTGCCACAAACACACATGAAGTTGAAAGAAAACTGTGTCATAAATCCTGTTCTGTATGAATTATTTTAATGAACCAAATAAGAAGTGATAAACACAGGTCAAGCAAAGTAACATGAAACCAGCCCCACCCGCTGCTGACAGAAGGTAAAGATAGAAGAATAGCTGAGAATGTCTTGAGGGAAAACAAGAAAGCATAGTGAGAGATACTTGTTCTTGCCAGGAATGTCAACCAAATCATATCGTAGTTAAAATTTCGTGTCAAGTGCTTAAATAAGGTCTCTGTTTTGTTTCTTAACACAGTGAGTCCACAGAAGAGTAGGGAACAGGTGATCCCTGAATTCATAGCAACAGGTCCTATAGAGTGTATTCCAAATTTCTCCAAATAATGGAGATGGAGGTGGCTAAAAAGAAAGAGAAATAGAGGAAGTGAGGACCCTTTGTTACGCAGCCTAGTCTCACAAATGGAACATGTTTTCTAGACCCCATAATCTTTGGCATAGGTTCCTTTTTCAACGTCTGCATGAATGCTTTAATCCCATGACTGTGAAGGTTGCAGCAGTCAGTTTCTCATACACTAGAAACATAAGAGCCGCAGTAAGGACTGTCTGCAGGAGCTTTGCTTCAAGGCCTTTGTAGAGCCCCATTAATCCAAAATGCCTAAGGAGGAAAAAAACAAACAAAAAACCAACTGTGAATAGCCTTCTATAAGTAAATCAGTACACTACAAAGAAGAATTAATATCACAAGTTATTGACCACTGTAAGAATCTTAAATTCATTCTTGATCTCTTGAATGCCAGCTATGTTTAATAATATTTTAAAGAGAAAATTCTGCAGAAAGTTAAGTCTTTTGTGCAAGACCTTGCTTCTTTTCAAGATGAGATGTGAATGAGTTGGTATCCATAGATATTCTTGATACCACTTACTGTACAGATATTTAGGAGAATCTGGTTTTGTGTACTTATTCTGCAATATATTACAAAACCCAAGTTGACTCAAATGGCAAGTTTAAGGGAGGCAAAGAGAAACAAAAGTTGTATCCAGCAACATTTTCAACATATTAGTAATACTCAAGTCTTCTATATCATATTAGGAAAAAAAGTCGGAAAGCTTACCTCACTCTCTGTTGAAGAAGGTAGAGAACATTTCTAAGACTGCCTAGCATTCGGTTCTCTGGGTTCAACCTGTGGCGTCCAAACTGAAAAAGACGCAGAGCATTTTGTTGCACTATTTCCCTACGGTGCTAGGCAGGGAACTCGACACACATGTAAAATCTGGAGAGCCCTATCTTAAACCTCTTCTAACATTTTCCAGGTTATACTAGCTATCAGTGAAGAACGGAGGCAAAAGCTCACGCTGTCGAACTTCACACAGCAAGCATTAAAATGCTATGTACTACAATTATTTGGTTTGGTTTTAAGATGGATTCTTAGAAAGTTTTACACATGGCCAAATCTGCTCTGTTCCAGTTGCTCTGGAGGAAACAGTATTCAAGATTTCAAAAGCATAATTTGCAGGATCTTAGTAGGGATATGACATTCAGAGCAAGTTCTTTCTGGCTTGCTCAGCTTTCATTAACAAAGGTTCAAACCTTCATACAACTGCAAACCAGTATTACATTGAGATTGCATACGTGAACCCAAAATTTATCAGCCCAGCAATGGCCTTGGAGCAAAACATTTACACCGTGAACTGCTGTGAAAGAATGCAAAAATGTTCAACCTACCTACTTGGCCTAAATAATACTTGTCTTTTATTCACTGCGTTTGCTTATCCTCAAACGTTTTTTCAGCTGGCATGATAGCTGCTGGTGTAATTTTATGTCTCAGAGTTAAAATAGCAATTTCAGCAACTCCTTTTCTAGCATTCACTGATACTCTTTATCTGATACAGGTCTGCAAGTTGTAACTATGAATTATTAATAAACAAGGGTTGCCACACTTGTATTTATAACAACACAGCCAAATAGCTTTTGAAGCCTGTATTATGCTTCTGTGCTAAGAAAGGTGAGCTTGAGCAACTGCCTGTGGATGAGCTTCTCCCAGAACTTTCTCTGGCAACTGCTACTTCTTAGGCATAAGAAATCACAATTGACAGTAGGCAGAGTATGCAAGCAGATTTAGGCAGTTCAGAAATTACAAGAAAGTGCCAGGACGACACAGGTCCCTTTGCTCTATGTCTTAAGAACTCCAATGGCAACAGCAGCAACAGAATGCTATTGGAAATATACCTTTATTAGGCCAATACATGCTCACAATCCAAGATTTCTCATCAGCAACTAACTCATTTCATACTGATAAATCAACGTTAAGGATTATTGTCAAAGACTCAAACACATCCCCAAAAAATTACTAACTAGGTTCCAAGTTACAATGCCAGTCACTGCCCAGATTACTCACAGGCTTCCAAACTACACCAGGATTAGGTGCTTCTTTCTCTTTTCCCCCACCATTGGACTGTTTTTGTACTGCAAACAAAGGTTCATCAAGGGGCAAAAAAAAAAGTTCATTTCTCTCTAGGATGTCAATACTTCACCGATTACTGCAGGTTTCCCAAACGGACTAGCATTCTCTACACTAGAGAAGAGAGTCTTGTGTTTTAAAGAGAACTTCTTCACACAGGATCACTAAGAACATTAACAGCTTTGCTACTTCTCCAGAGGTAAATGCAATTTATCTACTGTCTACCAACACACAGGCTAAAGAATGGTTTCACTGCACAATGAGTAACACCAGCGCCATGTATTTTTAATGACTGAAAATGAGACAGACATACCAAATGGTGAGGCTGGAAGCTGCTTACCACTGTCAATTACACAAGATAACTGTCCATTACATGGAGGCAAGAAGAGCGCTTTGCCAAAAAGTTGAAAGCAAATGTGTAGAGACTTCATTACAAAGAACCCTAATAACTTTCAAACAACAGTAAGTTTCTAAAAGTTAAAAGTTGAAAAGAGTCTCGTACTTCTAATTTGATCGTAGAACTTAATTATGTGTACATTTTTATTAATTACATCGAGCTTGTATTAGCTTCTCTGTAAATCTGCTAAAATTGTTTCCAAAAAACCCATAACTATACAAAGTATTCTTCACACAGAATGTTATTTCTTAAAATACTAAACCTTTATTCGTAACTTTTTTTAACATCACTTAGTGTGAGTGACAAAAAATTCAAATATAACAATGCCAGCTTCAGATTAGAAAACACATTACAAAGTAGTGCAGGTTTGAACTGGACAGCACAAGTATCACA
This sequence comes from Steatornis caripensis, assembly GCA_013398225.1. Taxonomy (NCBI): domain Eukaryota; kingdom Metazoa; phylum Chordata; class Aves; order Caprimulgiformes; family Steatornithidae; genus Steatornis; species Steatornis caripensis. The sequence continues at coordinate 159,017 of VZSC01015141.1, read as the reverse complement.
GATGCATACTTCTGCTGTTCTCACCAGAAGCGTTTGGTGTTTCTGGCTATTACTTCTTTCATAAAACAAAGGGAAAGAAGTTACCTCTAGCGATCGCAGAACTACATACAGGGTCCTTGTATTCCCATCATCACAGGCAGAGGACAGACTGGCATGGAAAAGCAGCACATACGCCACTTCATTTCACAGTGGGCCACTGTGAGAAAAATCCCACCATCAGCAGGACACTGATGGTGAGCTGTGCTCCAGCAGAAAGGTAACCCTGATGGGTGAACTAGCTGGCTTTAACTGAGGTATGCAGTAAGCAGCAGCTGGTTAGTGCATCAAGCTGGCACCACAACTTAACAAAGCTGCCCCTTTTTTAAAGAATGACACTCTCACCGAGAGAATAATCAAAAGTTATGAGAAACTCAGAAAACATGACTGCTGAAAACACTACAATGTGGCTGACACATCTACAGTGCAGATGTCATTCTGTGCAGCATTCGGGTAGTGAATTAGAAAGCTGTGCAGACACAGAAATTTTATCTAGTGTCTTTTCAGAGTAGCAGCAACCACACAGTAAATGTATTCAAGTCCTGTTGGTTTGAAATACAGCATCCAAACTATTGTTCTATAGGCTATCAAAAATCAAAATACATTTAGTCCGCTCCAATTAGAGAGAAGAAAAACTAAAATAATTACAAAACTTGCATGAAAATCACTTTTTCCAGATGAACAATTAACAAGAAAAAAATCCCCACTAGACAAGTCTGAGAAAGTTATATCCTTATCATGGAAGGCTCACGTTCAATAATTCAACTAATTCTCCAAATTTCTACAAGTTTTAGAACATATATAATGGCTTTGCCATACACGCAAGTTAGGGTTACTCCTTACTTAGGACAATAGCATTATATTTCATGTGGAAACATTTATTAATATTTAATTGATATAAAAATCATCAAGAAATTATTTACAAACATAGATTAAAAAGCACAGAAATTGAAGTACAATGTGCTTGCTTCTGTATGGCCAGGTATCTCCTCCCTACCCCCTCAACTTTGTCTCATTTCAATATTACAACAATATTGGTACGTACTGAAGGCAGCAGCATTACCCAGCATACATACAAATTGCAAGTGAGAATAAATGCAAGTTGTTTCCATCACCACTGCAATTAGTGTACAAGGCTGGGCAAGCGGTTATTATTATTTATGAGGCAGCTCAGCTTCCCCTGATGAATTACATTCTGAATACTGACAAGGTCAGGCCATCATCCAAATAAAACAAAACCTATGAATAGAAATTTTTTTGGATTACCCTAGGTAATCTGGAAACTGGGTTTAGAGGACTTAATTTAACTTCCCACTTCACACATTTTCTATTTATGTTTCAAAGAANGAGGCAGCTCAGCTTCCCCTGATGAATTACATTCTGAATACTGACAAGGTCAGGCCATCATCCAAATAAAACAAAACCTATGAATAGAAATTTTTTTGGATTACCCTAGGTAATCTGGAAACTGGGTTTAGAGGACTTAATTTAACTTCCCACTTCACACATTTTCTATTTATATTTCAAAGAAGTGAATCTACATTTTTGTAGTGCCTAAAAGCAGTACGGTGCATCAGCTTCTGTGAGACACTGCACCGATGCATTATGTTGTCAATCCTACCAGCTACTTGAAACAATGTGCACCAGTAATACCAAGTTCTATCAGAATCTGTCAGTACAGGATCAAAGAAGAGAGGCATCCTTATCAGTGACCTGCATCGTGCAAAATGAGCTCCCAAAATTATGGGTTCGTTAACACAAAGAAAAAAGCCATATGAACAAGGCTTGCATTACACAGAACAAGTCAGAGGCAGTTACCCTGAAATGAAATTATTACTTACCCGCAGAATTGACTGTACTGTCTGCAGAGGATAAGTGAGGCTGGTGGCAACTGCTTTGGCTATTGCACCAATGACAAAAGCATCCAAAGATGTGAGCTGTTCAATACATAAAGAACATATTACTTCCACAGAGTACCAAAACGGCCAGTTACCCTTATGTGCTTGGGAATTCTGTACTAGTATCTGCTACTGAGTTATCCAAGTATTTTTGGCATAAAGATTCCATGAAATCTCTGGGTCTTCTTATTTTAAAGAGTTATAATCATCCAACTTACTTACCCACAACTAAAGTTGATTTGTAACTTCTACCTGCTCACAAGCTTTTGCATTTCTCACTATAACTAGGTTACTAAAACATAGTGGAGATAAATGCATACACCTAGATCAATTTAAAGCACTGAGAGTAGATAAAAGATAAGGGAAGTAGCGTTTAAACCTATCATTAATCCATAAGCATTTCAGCTTTTGCAACGCAGAAACTAGTAAGTCACAGGGCACTCGTAAAAAGATGACAGTGACAGACTCCTTGAACATCACTATAATACTGAGATGTAATACTACGCTATCAGGCAGAATTTTAGTCTTGATGACATAAGCTAAAAATCTCATCCCCTAATAGTTAAGAACACCAGCTGGAAGCCCATCCTCTCCTCCAAAGCCCACAATGTTCCACGATGCACCAAATACATTGTTACAGCCTAAGCTGATTACAGTGCATCTCAGTCTAATAGTGTGAATTAATCACTGAAAATAAGTAGGTGTCCATATCAAAACATGCTCCAAATTTGAAAAATATGTTGACTGCAATCAGAAATATGCACACTTACGCACATCTAAAGTCAATCTCTTATACTTAAGACAATCAGGAAAAGATCAAATGGAAGAAAAATGTTGTCCGTAATAAAAATTTGCATTGCTAGGGGAAAAAAGCATTTTTTTCTCTCCCTGATCATGGATAAAATGCTCTACTGTAAGGCAGAACTAAGTCACTTAAAAGAAACACAAGTAATAAAACAGGGACACGAAGATGATCAGGGGACTGGAACACCTCTCCTGTGAAGACAGGCTGAGAGATTTGGGGTTGTACAGCCTGGAGAAGAGACGGATCCCTGAAGACCTTATAGCAGCCTTCCAGTACCTGAAGGGGGCCCGCAAGAGAGCTGGAGAGGGACTTCTTACAAGGCTATGTAGTGATAGGATGAGGGGTAACGGTTTTAAACTGAAAGAGGGTAGATTTAATTAGATATTAGGAAGAAATTATTCACTATGAGGATGGTGAGACACTGGAACAGAGAAGTTGCAGATGACCCCTCCCTGGAAGTGGTCAAGGCCAGGTTGGATAGGGCTTTGGAGCAACCTGGTCTAGCAGAAGGTGTCCCACCCGTGGCAGGGGAGTTGGAACTAGGTGATCTTTCAGGTCCCTTCCAACCCAAACCATTCTAGGATTCTGTGAAATACAGCAATTAGTCAACAGGCAAGTAACACACAGGGAAGCTCAGCTCATCACTCAAAAAATGTATTACTACACTGTAACTGGATAGATCCATCAGGCACAGAGTGCTACAATGGCACCATCAACTAAAGATGGTAAAAAACCCAAGTCTCATTTATGATGCAAAATCTCATGTAAAAATAATTTAACTATGTTTTGAGGATAAACAAGATGGCTTTGTAACATATTGATATGATCTAACATTTTAACACAGCCAAATGCATTCTGAAGTCAGAAACTGACAGCAAAACACTACAGCTTAAACATATAATATAACATTATCCTAAGATGTATGACAAACGCTTTTCAATTTGATAGAACATAAAAGGAAGATGAGTTCAGGGGAGATGCTATACCTGATATAAAGAAAAAATTAAAAGAATAAAGAAAAAGAAGGGGACTATAAAGCAGGGACAGAAAAATCATTCTACCTCTAGAGATTCGGGGAGGTATGACTGCAATGCTAAGTTCAGTTCTAGTGTCCATCCTTGGGAAAGGATATTGAAAAATTGAGGGCCTCAGTAAAAAGCGTTATTAAAATGACAGGGTGCAAAACAAATCAGTGATACTTCAAAGGCTTGATATATTCGATTTACTGGAGAAAGGTAAAGAAGTGACTTCAAAACAGTTTGTACATACGTACTTATAAAACAGATATATTAGAACTGAAATCTCTACTTTAAATCAAGACCTGGGAACAAGTCTAAACAAATGTGGACAAGAGGTGCAGTTTTATTGTTACAGGAAGACGAATTCACCACAGGAATATCTTCCCTAGGGACATGAAAGATGCATGCCCCACTTCACAATCATAGATCCTTTTCAGAAGATATACAAACTCAAAAAAAACCCTCAAAAAATACAAAAACCAAAACCAAACTTATATTTCTGAATTTGCTCAAGTAACGCTTGTCAAAGAACCTGTCTTATAACAGAGAATGTCCATCAACTGGCCTCAAAACATACTCACTTGCTGCTGCTTTTTCAAAAGCTTCCGTTTAAAGCCTTCATAAAACATGAACTGTATCGCAGGATTGAAGACCAGCAGCAAAGAGGGGAAAGTACCATTCCATAAAGCTAAGACTCCTTCATCTCGTATTATCTGATGAAAGGCATCTAAGAAGAAAGGTGGGAGGGGAATCATTAAAATTTTAGAGTACAAAATTCTGACTGTAGAAGATGAGAAAAGTTACACTTAAAGCCTAAAATTCAAAGTGTATAAAAATCCACTGCAGCCTTTTATGTGACTTTTTTAATCTTCCATTCTAATCTGGAAGTTAACAGAAAAATAGTGACAAAGGAGGTCCTTGCTCACATCACCATCAACATAAACAAAGATTATCACCTGCGCAGACATCCCGCTCTTTTTAGTACAAGCTCCGCATCAACATTAAGGTCTTCTAAACCTTCTTCAAAACACCAACATTCATTTAGTTATTTATTTTTAAAAGGAAGACAGCCTGAATGCGTGGGTGATTAAGAGATTAAGGTGAGTGAAGTTTAATTTGCAGATTGTCCAAACTCACTGGGCTCACTACTACTCTAGGATTTGTATGACAAGACACCTGCCTTTGCAAAAGATATTTTAGTTACAGGTGTGCATACTACAAACTCTTAATTACCACCAGAAATGGCCAAGTTCAGTTTCCTTTAAAACTCAATGACTACGAAGTGATAGAGAAGCACAGAGATCCCAGGGTGAAAGTGGTTACATGAATAATAGCCTTCAAACTTCAGGGTCCTTGATACACTTAATTTAATGAACTGCTGTTTGGTTGAAGACAACAACAGGTGCTTACCTATTATGCCTTTATAATTGGTTGGTACAATGTCTTCATTTCTAAATTTTGCTCCCTGCAGCTTCAGACGTGTGTTCACTACCCAAAGAGGAGTGGTCAATAGGACATTCACTACACCTAATGAAAAACACAGCACAAAGAAAATCAGCCAGAACCAGATTGAAAATGTTTTCTTATCCCCTTTTACCTTGATTCACACACTACTGAAATTACTGGTAAGAAGACGGGGAAAAATGAACACAGCATAACAGCAAAAGTAAACTGGTAATTTGTAATAAGTTACTCCAGGTACGCCCCCCCACAGCTCCACCATGAACTAGCTGTCAGCAGATTGCATGAAGTGGGAAGACATTTCTGCTACTCCTCCCTAAAACAAAAAAAAAACCCAACAAAAAACAACCCAAAAAACCAAAAAGCAAACCCCAAACAACAAAACACACAAAATATTAAATTGTTGAAGGAATCAAAGTGAACTTGTTACTTTGCTGCATGGTACACCACACTGGAGGTCAAGATACTCTACTTTTTCATGCCCTACTTCACTCCATGATAACTTGCTGCCTGCCTACTTTCAGAAAGAAACACAGAGTGATAAGGTTAGAAGGATTATTTTATGAGGAGAGATCAAAACAGATAAATGCATGCAGCTTGATTCCCAGAACAGAGGTCCTACACTGCCAAAAGAATGAGAATATCTAGTTTCTAGATTCACTAAGTACACTTAAGATGGAAAACACAGGATTCTGCAAATATTTTAAGTGATACTTAGAAGCGGCAAGAGATTACACACAGTAACAAATCCCAACAGTAAAGCTTGAAAGCTGAGTATCAGTAAACAGGATGGGGAGGAGAAATGGACAAATGCACACAAGGCTGCAACAAAAAGGTACTGCAAAGTACAGTTCTAAACTAACATAGAAGGATTAAGTGACATTACTTTTGCAATCATCTGCTATAGGTCTTCCCTGTTCAGTAGACACTGAGCAGTTACTTTGAAGTAACTACGTAAAAACAAGGTTCTGATCTTTCTTATTATTATTTCTGCATCACAGAAATTAGCAATTGCTTCTATACTGGTTGCTTTGGAGGAGTGTGAGTGACAGACCGAGTTACTCTGTTATATTGAGATGGACACAGTCTATCACTATCAAGAACAGTATAACTGAAAAAGGTGAAACTTTACTACCCACATTGCGCCTGTTGTTCTTTTTTTTTCCTTTAAGAGGGTTCAGAAAAGCAGAATATAAACATAACAATATTTCAGTATCCTTCATAAGGACTACAATCAGCCCCCAAAAAAGTTTTGAGTAGAATCAAGCACTAGAAAAGGCAAGCCACATTTATCTCTCCTAACCAAAGTCAAGGTGATTACATTTTGGAGTAATAGGTTAGAGCACAATATACTTGTAATTTTTCACCCAGGCTCAGTTAAAGGAGATAAAACTTTATTTTCCAGACTGGAAAGGTAATTTTTAAAAATATATTCTTCCAATCTATTTGCTACCAGTAGGAGGAATAAGAGATGGCTAGGGAAAATTAGTAAACACCTCAAGTGGAATTTTTCAATTTACACCAGATATTATTCTATTATAAGGGTATAAGCTATGGACATTGAAGAAGTCATTTAACTGACAAGCTATGACCCTAATTCCTGTAGCCTTTGTTGCAGAATGTAACTATAAGAAAGCTTTACCCAGTGATAAAGCCAATGCAGGAACTTCTTTCCTCACTTTCCCCCAACTATTCAGCCATTAATTGTTCCTACACATTGAAAGTACAAGAAACTACCAAAAAGTAAACACCACCCCTCACCTCCCCAAATAATCACAGGCCTTTTTTTTTTTTTGCAGGTTTTTTAAAATCAGCTTGTTTCAGTGTGGTTGCATGAGCAATCGTTCCTGTGGAATAGTACATGCAAACACAGGCACACGGTAGTAATGTTTCACATTAGATTTGCTAGAAAAGCCGTTAGCATCATCATCATCCCTTCAAAGAAGCCACTGTAGCATCCACATGAGAAGAAGGGATGAAAAAGAACTTGAAGTTCCTTCTTTACTTGCACATATCTGGGGACTCACTGTCACTTTCGATAACAATTCAAAAAGAAGTCTGAAAACTGTCACCCAAATACTTACATTAAAAGCTCTTACTGATCCTAATCAAAAATATTTCAGAATTGGCATATATCTTCCCCTCTGAAAAAAACTATCACCTCTACCTCCCACTTGTCTCCAACATCTAAAAGATGATGCTTAAATACCATGGTAAACAACACACCAGATACAAATAAAATACCAGACTGCAACCGTGCTATGCACCAGGATTCACAATAGGAACAGTTTATGCACCTACTTACGGGGTGTGGAGGACAGAGAAGAGCAGAGCTGTACAACAAAGCAGGTCTGCATACAGTGGGAGGCATAAGCACTCAGTGTGACCTCCGGTGGACTTTGTAAGAAAAACATTAGATAGAATATACTAAAAATACATTTTTTATTAAATTGAGATTTAAGTCTTACCTGCAACAATCCCAAGAACCAGGTCTTTTCCAGTGGTTGAATGCTGACCTCTGACCCAGAGAGCCTTAAGACTATTAAATGTATAAAAATAAACAAAATTGGAGCAGCAAAGGCTGGAGATAACAGGGAACCATCCTCGATATGGTGCCAACCTAATAGAAAGGAAAAAGTCATGGCAAGGGATCAGCAAAGTATTCATGGGATCTGGTTGCTTTTACACGTCAGTGGAGGGTCCCAGAGATACAATACTGCATACCCCATACAATACTAACTAGATATGTCTTTTATCATCAATGGTAAGAAATCGTACCATACTAAACCCCTGACTGTACCATAAAAGAAGTTAAGCACTCATATTTATAAATTATAGTAATCAGGAATAATTCCATTGAAAAGGAGCTGCTGAGCTACAACATATTTACAGCGAGAAGCTTGGAGCTAGCTCACTCCAGAAGTGAGTATTACCATCATATTTGCTCTCTACCAACAGCCAGCAATGAACTACAAACATCTAGGAGATGAATAGATGTTTGAAGTATGTATGTTAACACAGACTGATACACTCAGTTCAAACCAGATACTAAAACATACCAAGGCATGAGGAAAATTCCCATCTTTGTTGAGAAACTGATTTGTCAGCCCAATACAAAAGATAACACTCCAGTAAAGAGGTGCTCACATCTCCAAGGAAACAAAGCAATGCTTAACATAGTTAAGTTGTCTTAATTTTTTTCCAGCTACTCCTTCAATATGAAATAATAATTAAAAAAAAAAAACTAGAGTAAGGAAGAAAAAAATATATTTGTATGGATTCTCACATAAAACTTAAAGATGGATGACTAGTTACTGAAATTAATAGACTCCACTAAGGACAATCTTCCAAAGGATGCAACCTGGGGCATGAGATATGCAGGTGGGAAGAATTTCTCATAAATCCCTTGCAGTAAAGTCTACAGCAAATCAGTCAGGTAAGTGAGAAAAAGACATTACCTATTTAAATTTAACTAGTTCAATCACAGATAAAAACCTGAATACCCCCTTATGATTCACAGCAATCTTATTTTTCAAGTGTTATGAATAATTGTTGTTGCTTGTGTATCATCTACATCTATCTTAAGAATAATTTCATAACTGCTGACTAACAAGGCTTCCTTCTCTGACAGGCCTGACGAGCCTGTAGAACAGGGACACCTCAACACCTGCCCTACATCCCCAGCACATTCTACAATACATTGAAAAAGAATAACGATATGCACCCTTCACTGAAGCTGCACAGGTGAGGTGCAGAACTGGTACCACATTAAAAGCACAAGAAATCTCCTCAATGACCAGCAGTAATCACAGGGGCTTTTTAGTATTCATTAAAGTATTGGGAAAATACAGAATATAAGGATCCCCAAGAAGGAGACCACAAAAGATGCAAGGCTGATAAATAAAGCATCTGACTGTTCTTATGATGTAAATGCTAGGTTTTCCTCTTGGATGCAACAAGTGCTTCCCCGTCCCATGTAGCTGGGAATACACCGCATTATTAGGACTGTTTCTGAAGTTACAAGCTTAGCTAACCATACAGTTACAATTACAAGTTACCTGACTATACAGTTAGCCATTAGTAGAATTAAAACAATTTTTGCATCACCTATCTGTTCTGTGCCTCCAAAAAAAAAAAGAACAAAAAAGAGGGAGAAACACCCTCTGGGGACCATGTCTTCTAACTGAGAGTGTTAGTTTGGTTTTGCTTGCTTTACTGAAAATCATAATCAGAAATCCCTAAAGGAAATATCTTACAACACAAAACAAGAAACAATGACAAAAACCATGAGTTTATTTTAATGACTTAAGTTGTCAGTGCTAGACTCCGTAATTCACATACAAATCCTTCCACACACAAATAAAACCTAAGTTTGTGTTCTAAACTGCAACCTTGAGCAGAACTCTGTGTACACCAGTGAACATTTTTCATATCATCTAGAAAAGGATGAAACTGCAGGCAAGAAAGCAAAGCTGTTTGATAAACTTCTACAGAAAGTCCATTAGCTAAACCTATTTGCTTTATGTTACATCTAGATGAGAAAAGCGGACTCACAAAAGCGTAATACGAGACAAGACTCTACAAACTAACGTGAACAAGATGTTTATGATCTCGCATCACAGATTTCAGATTTGTTGTGGGGTTTTGTTGGGTTCTTTTATTTCAGACACACCTCTAAAACCACTATCATTGCCAATACTGTTGGAAGAAATAAAGTTTACCTCTTGTCAGAATTACCAATTTTTCTGTTTCAGAGGAAAAGTAGGATGACCACTTTTGCAGTGTCTCCATTTCAGTTAATATCTTCATTTTTCTTTTTTACTTTTTTTTTAATTGCCATTTGCTTGATACAATCATGTAACAAATCTAATGTAGGAACGTGAACAAAAGAGATCAGCAACTGACTGAGAAGCACTCGTGCATACAACTGCCAACTGTTCAAGTTCAAAGGTGGCAAAACATTATTGGCCAAACTAAACTTTTGTCAACTTTAATGTCCTGGAAGCTCTGGTCTATGCAAGAGTTCCACAGATTTGCTTAGGAAAACACCTGTAATAAGGACACGCTTACAATTGTTTCTACCAGCCAGCTCAGTTCAGACTGTGCGGCAAATGCAGCACAGCATTGCTGAAAGTTAACTGCTTTTAGATACATCTTCAATCTCATCACCATGAAGAGTCTTCCACATGTACTTCCACATGCTTAGGAGGAGAAAAAACTTCCAGCTGGGAAACATGTCTCAATTCTCCTGTTGAAAGCGACTCAGAGTTTCATCTTGGTTATGAGAAATGGACACACCCAAGAATCCAGGCAGATGAAGCTGGTTTACCAGGTACATGAATGTACGTTTGCGTACAAACCTGCATTTCTGAGGAAGCACAGCTACCTCCCCAAAGAAGGCAAAGTTACATCGCTAAACAGCTCAATTGCATAAGGTGCTCAATGAAGTTAACTTGAATTAGCTCAAGATGAAGACATAAGATTATGTAAGTCATAATATACTTATACGAAGACATTTTAATTCAAAGTAAAAATCTGTCCACATGCGCTAACTATTCCACTTTAACAGCAAATTCAAATTAGCTTTGGAGCTTGCCTACATGAAGACAAGAGAAAAATAAGTGTATACTCACAAGCCTTCTTCTTTTATTATTTCCAATAGGACTGCTGGTGTTGTCTTAGACTTCCGCTTCTCATCAACTGGAAAACAGAAGAATCAAACTTTTAGCTTATCCTGATTTTTAGCATTCATTTTCAACTCTTCATCCTTCCTATTCTGAACATACCCCAGAAGAGCATATTTCTTCTTCCTCATAAATAATAGGTGCTCCCTACTTCTGCAGCAATTCCATAAAGCATCTCCCTATTTTCATTTGCTAGGTACTTCTTTTTTTCATTCGTTTCCAGACTAGCAGGTTCTGTCGGGCACCAGAATATCTGCAGTTACCAATTCCTAACTCGATAGTTGTGACATGAACTGAAGGTAGGTTCACACCTCAGGTAAGAGACTAGAACTAGGCCTAACTGCTCTCAAAATTACACCTTGGACTCCAGACTAGCATTGCTAACACAGCAGTCTCTTAAAAGTTAATCTGCAAACAGCTAAGCCTTAGCAAAACACTGTCTCTTCCTGCACTGAAAGCTGCTTAACAGCGATATGGTGCTAACTTCTCAACTGCATATTTCAGATGACCTGGCTGATGATCTCCCTCTAGTTCTTAATAATGTTTTAGTCACAGTGCTAAAATGCTTGGTGATTCTGTGACTTTGATTGGGAGACAGAGCATTAGAACAACAAAATTTAGACCCGGATTGCATTTTTGTAAATATTGGACATTCCTACTCCCAGTTCTAATCCTGACTTTTCCCTTTAAACCATGCCCAGGAATAACTCTAACCTCATTTTTCATTATACTGCCCCTGCGTTTTGAAGCACTCTCAGCAGCCAAAAGCAGCAACACACAAATGTAATCCTGTGTAATCTCACATCTTTGTTTTTCTTTTTGGTCTTAGATAACCATTTAAAATCCATGTCTGTCCACATATCACACAGCCTTTTCAGCTAATTAAAAGGTTGCCCAATACTTTCAAAAGGGAAAATTATATTCAGCTGGGAAAATGGTGTTAGTGATTAAATGGTGCTAGTGTTACACAGGTAAGATTCCTGTTCATGCAAGATAGGTCCCCCTACAACCACCCTTACAAGTGTCCAAGCCAAGATGAACAGAAACACGGTTGCACAAAGAAACTAGAGTTTGACACTTACCCTGAAGTCTAAGCCTAGCTGTATCCAAAGGAAAAAACACAGTCATTGCAGTCATACTGCCCTGAAAAACAAAATAAACTGTCTATACAGCATATCGGTTGCTTGTACAGATGCCTGCCAGACTCTTTGTAGCCCTTTACTTCTCACCCAGAAACCAGCGTACTGAGGTAAGTTTAAAAAGGGGATAAACTCCATACATAACAATGTCTTTTTGAAATCTTTTTTGGTCCCACACTTACAAAACAAATTTCTCTTGTTTTAGATCAAACTAAAATGAAAACCATTAGAAGCTTTTTGCCCAAAGAGAAATTTTGTGAAGTCTGAGAGCTGATAAAGTAGGTATCAGGAGACAAACATATTGCACTTTCTCTACCTCCCACTAGCCTCAGTACGCAATTTTTGGGTTAAAAAAAAAAAAAAAAGGAAAAATATGACACAAGCAACCATTGTGTTACAATAACCTTGTTCTGACTTAAGAAAGAAAACCACACCAAAAACTTTTGTTCTTAGAACTGACAGTACAAGTTTTTCAGGACTTAATCTAGCATTGTACTAAATTCAAATTTAGGCAATAAAGATTTGCCTATCAAGACATCCCCTGTGGCATGAATTACATACGATTAATTAAATCATGACCTAGATGTCACCAGATTCACTTCCTGTGAATCAAACACTCTCTCCACTTTCAGTGTGATCTAACCATTAGAGCTTCTAAATGGAAAAGCCAGCAGCCACTGTCCTTTACAACAGGGTTTTAAATACTGTATTTGCAAATGCCCTTATCACCCATAGAGGCAGCTGTTCCCTCTCTCTCCGCCACCATTCAGCTTCTTCATTCTTTAGTACTCTAGCATTAATATTGCACAGCTTTTGGAAAAGATACCTAACTGAAAAAGACCCTGGCTTGGTGTAAACCTGTTAACACTCTACAGTAGTATTGAATGCCTTAAGTGGCTGCTAAAGCTGTGGCACTCTTCTGTTAGTAGCCATGCAAACTGTTTAAGCCGTGGGAAGATCTGGGATACTGCAAGCCACGCAAGCACTGTGTCTAAAGCACACTACCCAGTCTGACTTAAACTTTTCTAAAGCTATGTTATGCCATACATTTAAGTGAGCTTTGCCTCTGGAAACATTCCAGCTCCTGAGCAGATTGCTTGGACCTAGCTCCACAACTAGGAAGAGGATTACATTTCAGGTGGAGTTTCCTCACTAAGACAACTCTTGGTTGAAGTCTTAACAAGACTTAAGTTTCTCCAGTTTTTGTAACACCAGGTAGCAGATGGAAGGAAACACTTGGCCATAATCACCTGGTTATTTTAACCCATTTAGTTTGGGCTCTAGCCAAAAGGGTTAGTTCTGCTCTCCCATGTACTTATCCTGTGTCTGCTCATTCTCGGTACCTACTATGTATGCAGCTGGATGGCAAGTAGGATTAACAAGCCCATCTGCCTGAAAATTTATAAAAAATAAATTTCAGTTAGAAGGCCAGTACCAGCACAAAGAAGTGCCAGAAAGAGCTAAAATATACCTCCTAATGACAGCTGCAATATGGCAACTCTGAAGGCAACATCTAAATGCAGTTACACACACCTACACACAAAACCACCACAAGATGGCATAGTCACTAGAAGTTCCAGCCTCTCCCTGCTCAATTTATCCTGCTTCCATCCTCCTGAAGTGAGATTCATCCTGAATCCTATTCTCAATGCAGTCCACCATACAGCAACGCAAACACCTCCACTCAAAGTCAGAAAATGGAAATGGAGAAATAGTTGGGGTAGTGGTACACAGGACAAAGGGGTGGACACAAGGTACAGAATAGAATAGACTATTTCAGTTGGAAGGGACCTACAACAATCTAGTCCAACTGCCTGACCACTTTGGGGCTGACCAAAACTTACAACATGTTATTAAGGGGAATGTCCAAATCCCTCTTAAGCACTGACAGGCTTGGGGCATCGACCACCTCTCTAGGATGCCAGTTCCAGTGTTTGACCTCCCTCTCGGTGAAGAAATGCTTCCTCACGTCCAAATCAAACCTCTCCTGGTACAGCTTTGAACCATTCCCATGCAATGAGCCTTACAGGTTTCTTAAAACTGGCTTAAAACACGTGTGAAGATACAGCTCAACAGAATGTTATGAGATAACTCGGCTGATCTAACAGATCACTGCCAATAAAAGATAACTTGTACCCTCTCCTCTCTTTTTGCTAAATCGAAGCATATAAACTCAGAAAAGCAGCATTTCCTTTCTCCTGGCTTTATAAATGGAACAACTCAACTACATGGCGAGGAGACTGCCAGAAGCATCATATGGAGGAGACAGGATTTCACGGCTAGAAATAGGGGAAAGGAAAGGAATGAGCAGGACCAGCAACAAAATCACTGGAGATGGGTTCGGATTCCTTACTGAATCACACTTGAGACCAGCAGGGAAAGTAACTCGTACTACTGACTGCAGGCACATAACGCTGCAGTGTATGACCCTGCACTGTTTAAAGGGTGAGGCTCTGCTGTCTGCCTTCCCACCACCTCCCTTTTGGTGCTGAATCCCAGCAATTTGGCAAGTCAAGTTATGCTATCGCTGAATAATCAAATCACTAGAACAGGTACAAACTGGCTTAAGCAATCCCAGCTCTGGGTCAACAATATTTGCATCTCTGCCTCCTCCGTTCTGGTGGGATAACTCTTAGGGCATCTACATGATGATGCAGACGAAACCAATCTGGCTGAAAAATAGCTTTTTCCACTGGGCTACTTTTTCAGTCAGATCAGTTCCCTGATCAGCTGCAGCACCACATAAACAACAGTGCAGTAGCCAAGAGGTGGCAGTAAGTAGCCAGAACAAATGGCCAGAGGTGACTCAGATGCCAAGAAGAGGCATGCAGGACCACAGTCTAAAGTCTGGTTTTCTAAAAAGTAATAAAGTTAAAAAAAAAAAAGTTACATTGTCAGCCAACATTCACGGTCACACAAAGCAGCTTGACTGTTGCCATAATACTGCTATAAAATTCTCATTCCCACAGCTTTTGGAACAGGAAGGTTACTTTATAGCTATACACAGAAACAGAGAATACATGTAATTCAATTAAAATGCACAGGAAATCAAGCACTGGTTTTTTTTTTGCTGCTCACAAAACCATTTATCTCAGGTTTGACGAGCTGGCCTAGGAGATACATGAACTTCCACCATATTAGAACAGAAACAAAAATTATCATGTTGTGATCCAACATGTTCTTCTGACTCATTACCTCAGCACAGTTCTGTGGGTTGCTCTTCTTTTTTTTTTTTTAAAATTCTTGTATTGATCCACATGCTTTATAATAATTTAAACAAATGGTGAGACAATAACAGAACAGTTAGTACCCATGTCAAAGATCTTTGCAAAATTTATATATTACAGCAGCAAACAGAAATCTCTAAATCAATGAGTACATCTTTACTATGACAAAAAAAGTATCAGGGTTTCCAGCATAAGGCAGTAAAAAAAAAAGGAAAAAAAAGCCATATTTTTGCAAGCAAAAAGAAATCTTGCTCCAGAGGTTTAAATTGTATATAAATATCAGTGACAGTAAGTGGAAGTCACAAGGAAGACATCAAACAGCCCCAAAAAGTTCTGCCTTCCTCCTCAGAAACATGACTGCAGAGGAGATATAAGCATCTTCAAATACAACAGGGAATTTCTGTTAACTTAATTAACACCACCAAGGGACTTAAGAAACCATTTTATTATGCATTTTATGTTTATGGCTGGATTTATAAATTCAGTTCATATCAAAAACTTTGTTCAGGAGCACAGCCTGATGATAACAATCTGTATAGGACAGTGAGAAGCTAACAGTGAGGACTAAACTGTATTACCAACTTCTGTACAAGCCAGTAAAAGGAGAGCAAGCAGTATTTCAATAATGAGACCACTTGAGAGAGTTCAATTCCTTGAAAGCGGAAACAAAATCCTCATTGCCTCCGATGCTTAAATAAGCAGACTTAAAACACTTTAAAGAGCAGGCAATAATCCCATGTTTACTTATGATAAAGACAAAACAACGATTAGAGTCTTTTTTTGCTTTCTATGGCAGGCCAATTTAGAATCAGCATTTATTGTTCAATAACATTTAGTGACGTTCATTCTCTGCAAGACATTGCAAGGTCTCAAATTAGAATGGGAAGTTTTGCCAGAACAGTAGATCAGCAATTGCCAAAACACATATTTAGGTGTTCTCGCCAGTCTGGAATAACCCAAGAGTAAAGCTGCATCAGCTTGCTTGAAATCCATCAATACTCCAACACGCTATGTTGTGCTAAAATTCTTAATCAGTTGGAAGTACAAGCCTTATTTGCTAATTACAGAGCTGGCACTCATTCATTCGAGGGCTGGGCATACTAGGAAATCTACAGAAACTAAACACTACTTTTTAATTTACAAGTGTCATATGAAAAATTCAATTCAATAACCTATACAAACCTCCTCTAGCTGCACTGTGTTTGTTTCATGTTTTGATTAACATGGCACCCTTCCCAACTTTTATGTATTTACAAGGCAAACGCAGAATGTGGATGCTTAGCATAACTCTTTACACAGCTGAAACGTCGTCCCTCTAGTCTGGGAGGCTAAGTTTTCGTAATGAATTTGATGCCCGACTTCAGATGCTTAAATGCTCACTTTCTAAGGGAACAGACCTGCAGCTCCTATGGGGCTCCAGCTGCTCAGGCCGGGAGCCAGCCTCACGACTTAGCAAACCCCACATCCAAAACTAGGGACAAGCAAAACGGGGGCTTTGCAGCGTGCTCGCACGGGATGGGCGGCGGGGCTGAGACTCGGCCTCAGGGCGCCCTCACCCCCTACCCTCTTCCCGTGACTGAGAAGGGTTTGGGCGCGGCCACGCACGGGCCCCCCGTCAGCACCCAGCCAGGTTACGCCTACCCGCCCGAGGCTCCGCGCCCCACCGAAGCCACGGCCCCCCCGCCAAGGCGCGGCCCTCCCCGGCGACCCCTCAAGTCAAACAAAGGCTTAAGGCGGCCCGCGACCTCCTCGGTGCCCCCCGCCAGGCTGCCGCGGCCGCTCCGCCCGCCCGCCCTTTCTCCGCGCTCGCCCGGGCACACGCAACCCGCCAAACCCCTCCGCCCCGTCACCGCCAACGGCCGCGGGCACCACCGAGGAGACGCCCCCTCCCCCCACTCGGCGCAAAGCCCCGACCCGCTCGCTCACCACAGCCCCGGACACGGCGTGCACCAGGCTCTCGTAGGAGGCGACGGAAGACATCACAGCGGCTTCGCGGGCTCCGCCGCCGACCAGCCCGGCTGTACCGCGGCACCGGCGACACCCAGGTTACCAACGGCCGCCCCTGCTCGCGCCGTTGCGCCCGCCCACCCGTCACGCGGCGCCTCGCCTCGCCCCGCCCCGCCGCCAGAGGGCCCTCCCGCCGGCGGGCCCGGTGCATGCGCGCTGCCGCGCCTCGACGGCCGGCGGCGATGAGGGNCACGCGGCGCCTCGCCTCGCCCCGCCCCGCCGCCAGAGGGCCCTCCCGCCGGCGGGCCCGGTGCATGCGCGCTGCCGCGCCTCGACGGCCGGCGGCGATGAGGGGAAGCGTGGGAGCGGTCGCGGGGCTGGAGCCCTGTGTGAGGGTGGAAGCAGGGAGGTCGCGCAGGCCGCCTGTGAACACCCACGAGGGACCGCTCGGGAAAGCGTTAGGCGGGGGATTTTAGCACCCAGATGTAAGAGAGCAAGCGCGCGAGAAGGGGGGGAGGGGGGGGTGGAGGCGTTAATGGAAANGGGCCCTCCCGCCGGCGGGCCCGGTGCATGCGCGCTGCCGCGCCTCGACGGCCGGCGGCGATGAGGGGAAGCGTGGGAGCGGTCGCGGGGCTGGAGCCCTGTGTGAGGGTGGAAGCAGGGAGGTCGCGCAGGCCGCCTGTGAACACCCACGAGGGACCGCTCGGGAAAGCGTTAGGCGGGGGATTTTAGCACCCAGATGTAAGAGAGCAAGCGCGCGAGAAGGGGGGGAGGGGGGGGTGGAGGCGTTAATGGAAACCCGGGGCACTGAAAAGCGCTTAGGTTGGAAGGCACAGATCTGAAGTGCTTTTTACAGCACCAGGTTCGTACGTCGGGTTTTTTTTTTTCTCTACACCAAGCAGGCCTTACTTCACAGAAGCTTGGAATAATTGCTGCGGCTCAAAGAAAAACACAGAATTAGGGTAGGTACTGGGAATACTGAGGAAATCCATAGTTCCGTCCTGTGAAAGTACAGTAACAGCTTTTCTCTCCACCACCAGCTTCCCTTTCCCAAACGTTTAACATAAGCATTTTATTACGAAGAGGAGACAATATTTAACTTGAACAGTCTGTTTGTACTTTTTGTAGTTTCAGCCCCTTGTACCTGAAGTCCAGTATCTTTAACACTTTTTTAAGCCAGTGATTTATTTTTCATTCCACATGGACCGATGAAGCTTGTTGCTTTTTCCAGCTATTTTGTTCGCTCCTTTTCCCTGTCTGTCAGCCCTTTCTTCTCCTGTGCCATCACTGCTGAGAGGCTGCCCAGTGCCTGCAGCCAGAGCATGCCATTACAAACACTCTACAGGCTCCTCGCTCCCTTTGCTGGCAGGGGATGGAAGGAGAAGTGCTACAAAGACTGGACTAGACACAGGTAGCTGGCCGAAGGACGGGGTAGCCATGCATNAAGGGTGGATGTCAAGAGGACGGGGTCAGGCTCTTCTCAGTGGTGCCCAGCAACAGGACAAGGGGCAATGGGCACAAACTGGAACACAGGAAGTTCCACCTGAACATGAGGAGGAACTTCTTTACTGTGAGGGTAACAGAGCACTGGAACAGGCTGCCCAGAGAGGTTGTGGAGTCTCCTTCTCTGGAGATATTCAAAACCCGCCTGGATGCGTTCCTGTGCAACCTGCTCTAGGCTAACCTGCTTTAGCAGGGGTGTTGGACTAGATGATCTCTAGAGGTCCCTTCCAACCCCTACCATTCTATGATTCTATGATTCTATGCCTCACGGCAGATAAGGCACACAGTGACAAGATTAATAAATACACAGTTTGGAAAATACCAGGAATCCTATAGCCTCCTCCTAACCTTTTAGGTAGAAGAGGTTCTGCAGGGCAGGAAGGAGCTGAAATGAGTTTGGATGTACCCCAGTTTGTAAAATCACTTGGGATGGTATCTGTGTCTGCTTCTATCCTGGGGTTTTTCCTCATTCTCATATCGTATACTCGTTTCCAGATAACTTCAAGGTTTTGCCTGTGTTAATAATCCTTCCCCACTTCTTAGCTTCACCTGTACTTCAAAAAAAAAATTAAAGGTAAGAACGAAAATTCTCCTTAGCTTTGTATTATGTTACTCTTGGGCTCTTTTTTTCTGTTGTTACTCCATCTTTCGTTCTCTCTGAACAGAAAAAATAAGTTCATAACTTGTTCTTCGTGTTTGCAGTTCTTCAACCACAGCTCTCCAGCTGGCAGTTGCTTAAGCTGCAAGAGCTCTTGGCGCTTGCACCTGTAGTAGGAATCACCATACCATCCATTATCTAAACAAGGACAGGGCAGTTAGCACATTACACACTTCCCAAGAGTTTCATTACCACACAGCCGGATAAGCCATTTCCTTTTGGGGAGGCATCCCTTCATCAGGTGGTACAATAACAGACCACTCCTCTTTACGCTTCTGTGAGGTAGGGGGCCTGTAAAGAACACAGGCTGCACTCCCTAAGGCAAGCATTTAAGTTTGAGAAAAACACTCTTCCAGGCAGTGCTCCAACATCCCTGTGCTCCGGCGTCAAATGCTGACACCAGCAACCTTAGAGGCCACAATTGTCAATTCTTTCATGCAAGGCTGATACCACCAGTGGTCCCAATCTTTTTTTTTTTTGTTTTAATACCATCCCCTGTGACAGATGCACCCACTGTGAATCTGAGTGAATAGTACTTTGGTTCAGGCATCACTGACAAGTGGGCCTGACTGAAATCAGCCCTGCTGTGCAAACCCTGGTAATTGTGCTAGGCCATATCCTCTCAGGAACTAAGGAGTTTAGGCCATGTCTTATCCGGAGCTAACAGTACCAGCCTGAGCTGGGACTAGATAAAACTAGAACTGCACAACTGCAAGTACACCAAAAGGAGGTCAATCACAAGTCAATCACTTTACACTATAAATATCTGTAGCCCCCATGAGCCCACTGAGCTCTCTGTACAGCAGCAGGCTACTCTGTGACAATCTTACTCATGAGCAGGGACACCTCTCAAGGTTACTTCTTGAGGCTGAGATTCCTTACCTGGCATCTAATATCTGTAAAGAGGTAAGTGACATTTTTGTTAGGCTTAAAAGTATATTGTGTGCTAGTGGCATTTTTACATATATCCAGCTATAGCTTAATTATTAGAAGTATAGTAAGCAGAGTGTTTGACCACCGTCTAAATTATTGTTTCAATCATAATTTAAATTGTCAAATCACTTTTTAATTACCATTCAATTATTGCTTAATACCCATTCAATTACGTTTTAATTTTCATTCAATCAATTAATCATTAATAAACCACTTTTCATTAATCCCACAATGATGACTTCTCTTAATAATTGTCCTGTGACCCTCCTACATGCAAAAGATTCAAATTTTAGTTTAGAATTAAAGTGTACTCTTCACTGGCTATCGCCTGTCACAAAAGCAGCCAGGAGCACCTTAGGTTTTACAAAACCAGGGAAGAATTACGCCAAGTGACTTTACACAATCAGGTACCCATACTTTCGAAAGAAGGACCTCAAGGAGGGCACAAAATCCTTTACATTACTGCTGTTCTTCATGATTCTGTCCCTCTTATGCAGAGGGAAGCTTCCACTAACAGTCAGTTTGTACTACAGATGGGATTTCCATCATGAACATGTTCCCAAATCATTCTATACTATTACTATTCTATTTGGCAACATTTTAATGCAATACTATGCCCTGTATGTATTGCAAAACAGAATAGTAACAGGCAACGCAACAATTGCAATATTCCAAAACCAACTTACTCTATTGTTGGAACATACAGATGTAGTGATGCTGTCCAAGAAAAACAATGGAAATGCTACAGACTTAAGTTAAACAAGACGTAGCAGTGTCCTCTGTAGGGAAAAAAAATGGAACCTACCTATAAAAAGTTTCATCAAGGCATGGCCGTAGGTCTTCACAGAAACGCAGCAAATTCAATGGGTCTCCAGGCAAACACATAATACGTACAAGCGAAGCTTACTGAAGGACAGAAGGCCCAAGTTACCTCTTTCCCACAAAATGGTCAATTCTACTAGAAAGTCTAGAAGTGGTGAATCAAATTAAGCAACTACAAACACATTCTCTGCACATGAACTGCACCTTCGTAACTTCTTGATTGCATAATTTTAATTCTGTAGATTCCTGTACAAGGAGGTACCAGATCTTGAGAAACTTTAACCTTGACAGATTTTGTTTGGCCAGCCCACGCTTTGTTTCTGATTCTTGACAAAGAATGAGGACACTGTTAGTGACTCCAGAGGTCAAATTTACTGCCTCTGCACTGTGTCTTGCCTTGGCAAATAAAGGGTGAACTCTGAACCAATTTTACCCTATCACTCTCCTTATTCTAACATGAATTTACACACACACACACAAAAATTAGAAACGCACGTCTCTTTGCTTAGCAATTCAATTCATTAGAGAGTAAAAACATGTTAAGGCAGACTTAATTACTACTTTCTGAATCGGTTGCAAAACTTATCTTTAATGAGAGGTTGATAAACTGGATCATACTCCCCGCGCATCACGGATTAAAACAACCAGAGATTAACAAATGAGGCTGCATGTGCTGACAATTTTAATTCATTAAATAGCACAATGTTTGATGACACAAACTTGGCAACATCGGGTTTAAGACCATGGAAAGACCAACCTATTCTAGAAGCAAGCATTGTAATCACAAACATATTAAAAAGCCCTTTTCTTAAGTACATGTGTGTGTTTTGCCTGAACAGATTTTGACCGAGCCTCTGGAATGCTGCTGAGTTTTCCCTATGCACTTCATCTAGGCTCAGGGACATCACAGAAGTTGAAATGCTTCTCAGTTGAAATTACTTGCATTTGCCATTATTAAATTTAATCTCCTATTATGCTACTCATTCAACAGCCTTACTAGTTCAGACCAAGTGTTCCTTAGCCACCTTTGGTTTTACTCAAAGTAATTGTCGAATACAAATTTTGGTCCCTTGGTGTTTGGTTTTTTTTCCCAGGCACTTGACAAATGTCTAATACCTGTTCTAATTGCACATTTTTGTGGTGTTCTGGTTTTTTTCTGAAAAGGCTAGTAATTCATTCCAGTTTTGATTTTTATTTCTTCTGGTTTGGAAAGTTTTCACCCAAGAGACCAAAGAAAAAATATCACAGATTACAAAATGGCTTCTGAAAATCTATTTTTTCTCAAGCACTTTTCCTTATTGTGGGGTGACACACAGAAAAGCTAAAGCAAATCCTCTTTTAGAACAGTTGTGTTCATTTTTTCTTAGAAACTGTTAGCAATAAGCCGTTTTTTAAGATCCATTTTCAAAAACCTGAAATAAGCAAGCACAGGTGGCGCTTAGTGCTCTTCTTTTCCAGGCGAGAAATAGACACTAGTGGCTGAGCTTCAGCGTGTATTTTTTCCAGTGAGAGGCAGTGCAGCTGGTAGCAGCTCAGACACTTTGTTCTCAGTATAATACCTTGATATTTTTCCATCTAATTATGATGACTTCCTAACAACTTGTATGTTCAGCCAGTTTTAAAAGGTCATTTTATTAGACACTGCACTGGTTGTTAGGTGACTGCTCTGATACTTTTATTTCTGATATGCAAAGTGCAAACTAACTAATTTCTAGAAACTCTTACCCTCCAAAGTTAGCACATTAGATTTAGACAACTAAAGGTTTCAGTAATGGAATTCCCTTTAACTGATTTGGACCTCACTTCCTTGTTATTTACTTTATAGTTCACAATAAGTACCTTGTCCTTCTCAATACCTTTGTTCTACACAAACTATGCTCACCATCTAACTGCTTCCGCCACTGTAGTTCAGGAATAAATTCCAACATAAACTCCCCAGTCCTGGAATCTTTCACATTTAATTTCTTTACATGTACTAGCAACTTGTATTCCTTGTAGACACTGAAATGTTTCTACATTTTAAAAATCCCACATTTAGTTCATGTGTGCAACAACAAACGTGCCAAAGTTTGTTACCCACTTACTTAACAAAGAGTCGTAACGCGTTCTGCAAATACAGTTATTTATTGACAAGACCCCAAGCTTGTCTCATACCATCCATCTAGAATATACATTTCAAAAGCATATTTGTACATCAAAGACAGGTACAGTAATAACACTTTGTTAGCAAGATTACAAGTTAACATCTTGATTTGGTTAGTCATCAAGATTCAGTTTTACAGGAAAGTCCTTGGTATTTACATTCAATAGGACCTCCAGTCAGTGGGGGCAAAGGAAGGTTTGTCTCACGGAAGTTCCCGTTTGTGAGGACCACACCAGGAGAACACGACTTACCTAAGCTCTGATTCACAAGGTGATCAACTACTTGTAGCCCAAAGTCACCTGAAATTTTTTTGTTGCTCCATAGCATAGATCCACCACCCACCACCCCGCCTGCTTTGTCTCTTTGTCACACTAAATCTGTTTGTGCTTCCCCTGCATTTGCATTTGCTTATGTCATACTGCCGACCTCCTAGGACTTGTACTGTAGTACTCAATGCGGTGCTCTCTGCATCCAGTTGGAAGTTGCTATTTTTTTTACACCATTTCAGCTCTTTGGTAACCCAGAATTACTTTCCTACAATGCTGCCCTCACTCCGTCTCGTACGAAATAAGGTTGAGGCCCACCTCTGCAAAGCTCCAGTTAAGGTTCACAAGACACCTTTCTCTAGGCATCAGAAGAAAATACCACTACCATTTTTCTAGTGAATCACCCTCCTGCTCAAGGATACCAATCTACCTCTGTACTGATACCAGCCACTACCAGACTACCCTGTGGGCAATGAATGAATCTGACCTGACATTTCCTGTTTCCCCTTGGGGCAGCAGTTGAACCACAAAGACAGACAAGTCACCAGGCTCACACAAACAGTAACACGGCTATGACCCTCTACCACCTGTCAGCGGCAGGTATATCATCGTACTCTCTGGAAGACCAGCTCATCTAACCTGCGCCAAACAGTGCAGTACTTGACTTGCTTCAAACGGCAGAAATACATGCCTGAACCTGGGTCAGCACCTCTGGTTCAGCTAGCACAACATGGTGTCACTCACACATGCTGGCAGCTCAAGTGTTTATTTAGAGTCAAATTGTCAGCTGAGTTGATTACAGCCACTGTACTTTCAAGAACAACCCCTACTCTGTGCTGCAATGGAAGCAAATAACCTGAAGAAGTTGCCAGTAAATAGCAGAGCAAGCACTGAACAGTAACTTCCTCATATAGCTACTTATATCCCACATTTGTAACTCAACATATTTGCTCATCTCCTGTACAGTTAGCTTTCTGCACTTGCACTTCTGTTCAAACCTGTTTAGCTGCTTAGGTGTCCACATGCCAGCTTGGGGAACTGAGATGAGGTCCAGACATCCTCAATTAACTTACTGGATAACATTTAAAACAAAAACACCCATACACCAAGGGAGTCATGGGATGTGCATTCCCAAAGCATCACAGTAATTCAGCTAGATTGCTAACACACCAAAGTTAGGGAGAATGTTTTTCTTGAGTCAATCAGCTCTGAATAAGGGCAACCGACACGTAAGCAAGCAGTGAGGACACTGGTATGACCATTTGTAGTAGCTACAGGTAACTTCCTACTTTTGACTAGTCATGGGTCAACAGTCACAAACAGCTAAGATGGAGTAACAGGAAACTGTAGGGAATAAATCTGTATTCAAGATACCCTAATTCAAGCACAGCACACATGCATCAGCCTGAACGAAGTCACATTTCAGCTTATACTGAGGAGCGACCTATTTTGAGTATCACCTCTGGGGAACAGATCAAGAATATGACCAAAAGCTAGGCACACTGCAACACTCAGTCATAACTTGAGTTCATATTGTCACGAAGACAAGCCCTTATGCATTTAGTTCAAATTTAAATCAAAAGTTACACATACAGTTTAATTGAAGCACTTCCACATTTAATTTGAACAAAATAGGTTTTATCAGAAAGTTACACAAACTCAAAAAGCTTTCTTTTTCAAAACCATACTTTATTTTTAAAGGCTAAGAGAAGTATTCAGAACTATATTTCTTAAGCAAAAAGATTCACATTTCATTCTGCAGGGTCATTAGTATGAGAAAAAGCATTTGGGGATTTATTTTTTGCAACTGTTGTTGAGTTCCTACACCAAACCAGATTTATTTTAAAATGGTAACATCAGTTATGGCTTAAGATACAGAATTACAAAAGAGTAACATAAATCTTGAGACTCAAGTGGTGAATAGGTAACTATGGCATTTTTCCACAGAAAGATAATGTTTTAGCTAAGACAAACAGAAGCAACAACTGTCTTTATTGGTAGACAAATCAACTGAAACATCATCAGCACAGACACTGCTTCAAAGATACCCAATCCACAAGTGTTTGAAGAATGTTCTCTCTGCNCTATGGCA
Source organism: Steatornis caripensis (assembly GCA_013398225.1). NCBI lineage: Eukaryota > Metazoa > Chordata > Aves > Caprimulgiformes > Steatornithidae > Steatornis > Steatornis caripensis. Next base: position 133,384 of record VZSC01015141.1, on the reverse strand, counting down.
TTTTTCCACAGAAAGATAATGTTTTAGCTAAGACAAACAGAAGCAACAACTGTCTTTATTGGTAGACAAATCAACTGAAACATCATCAGCACAGACACTGCTTCAAAGATACCCAATCCACAAGTGTTCGAAGAATGTTCTCTCTGCTCCAATTACTTCACCTTTTTGTCTGTATCACAAGCCTCAAAAACATTGAGGTATTGAAACCATGACAACAGCTTTTTCTTTTGTTCCTTTTTTGGGTTTTATTTTGTGGGTTTGGTTTTCTTTTTTTTTTAAAGGAAAGGATACAAGACAAGATGGAAGACTACAGTATGCAGTGAAGGAAGAGCCATCACCTCTAAGAGACAGCAGGACTTTGGCCAAGAAATTTTAATCAATAAGCATGTAAGAACTCAAACCGACTCATAACCCAGAACTGCAATTTTGTTGTGTATTCTCCCCTTCACTGATTTATAACTCTGCATTTATATGTTTTGGATAGCTTGCATTCAGTGGGACAGAGGTAGTGATGGGAACAAGATTCCTCCCTTAAAGTTTCCAAATAGATGAAACCTGGTAAGCACGGCCCCAAGGAAGGGCAAAAGTGCAACCAGCAGAGGACCTGCCAACTGGGAAAGGACAAGAGCACAAGCACAGACAGTAAGCTGCTCTCCCGTACCCAAACTGATAAATAAAATGTTACGTAAAGGTGCTGGACAAGAACGGAGCAAGTAACAAAACCTCTGTGGGCTCTGCAATATGTACCTCATGCCAGGTTGTGCAAGAGATAGGACTGTGCCTTTGCTACACAGTTGTGATCAAAATATTACATTATTTGCAGTACTGCCAGAAGTTCCAGTGTGTAACTAGCTAGCATGGCTATACTGATAATTTTAACGGCTATATAAAGTCAGTCACCCATTAAAAAAAAAAAGACTTGTATTTGCAGACAATTCCTTTATCCAGTTAGTTCTTCAGACTTGTCCCACCTTTGCTATTTGTGACTCGGCCAACTTTTCTGTCCTAAGGGGATTAAGACAGACTTCAACTGTTAAAGTTCCTTCCTCTTTGCTCACTGAGAGTAATTAAAAGAAAAAAAATCCAAAACAAACACAATAGCAGGTTTTTACCTTACACTCCTGGAATATTATAATTTCTTACTGGAGTGTTAATTCAAAGGAAGCTGTCTGTAATACTTATAATAAAAGGTTGCAACTCTTGGACAAGGAGGGATGGTTGAAACTACATAATCTGAATATAATTTGAGTGCTATAAACCAACTATCGAATAAAGTAAATGCTTGGGGCTAGAGACCAGTTGTCCTTAGAATATCCCGCTTCTCAAGATCAGAGGTACAATGGTTTGTTTTATTGCAACACTGGTTAGCCAAATCCAATCCTTCCCATTCAGATATGATTTTTAACAACCAAGGATTTTATGGTTTACTGCCAAATTTGGCAGATAATTTACTGATGAGATTCATGACCTTGGGATTATTCTGGTACTTGCACATATTTGCTGGGTTCTGGGCAACATCCTGGAACGCAACCATAACTTCTGGATCCTGCAGGGCAAAAAGCAAAAAATTAGGGCATTTATAAAACAAGACTACAAAAGTTAGTGGTTATGTGTTTCCAACATGAATCTAGTCTTGCTCAGCTTTTCACATGACTAGATTAGAGTTTTGGACAACAGTTCTCTAAAGAGAACCCTGGGATATAGTGCATGCTGTTAACGCTGCATCAGTGAACACCAGAGTCATTACTGAACTAGTTACAGTCATAGTGCAATGCGTGAGACGGGGGATAAGAGTTCTTTTCCCCCAAAACAGGAGCCATCAAACACAGCCACACCTACTGGATTATTTCCATTCAGGCATCTGCAAATGCATTTTGGAGGAGGCAGGAGCTCTATGTGTGTAGCATGCATGACAGGATAACTCTCCTCTGAGCAATAGCTGCTACTCATCCCTTTCACCTCTTCCTTCTAGCAGCAGAAACTTTAACCTGCTGGACTGTGAGCAGATCATGTGGCAATGTTTGTCTTAAAAAAATGCATCTAATTCTCAGTCACTCCCCACCTCCTCTGAGAAATCACAGCTGGAAGAGAACCTTGGTATCTCTCATCACACTACTGTGTTGCAGTTAATAAATACATTTACATTAAAGTCAGTGGTTAAAAGAATACCAACTTCATGTTCTCTATTTAGTATGAGAAGCATTAATACTTTTTTCTATACTTCTAGTACACCCCTTTGGCCTCCATTGAACTAGAACTGGTTTTACTCATTTTACATGTGTGTATTTTAAATAGTGCCCTTCAGTAAGTCTGTATAGACCAATTTTACATATCAGCCTGGAAAAATGTTTCCATTATAAACAACTTCTGCAAAGATTCAAGTTTTTTAAAATCCAGCTAAAGTGCAAGCAGTTTATTATGTCTAATACAAATCATCAGCATCAGCTGTAATTTCATTTGTTGTTCTTTGTAGCACATCTAAGTAGTTTCTCTGAAAGATACAATCTTCCCTAGACTTCTAGTCCTTTGCTACCACAAATGTATTCTTTGGAAATCATCAAAAAACAACTGGTGTCCACAGAGATGTCTGTGCTACATTAACACCAGCCTGGATCTAGTCTATCATCAGACACAAACAAAAGCAGTTAAACAAGCCTGATCCACAACTGCATTTGGTAGGTGTGGACTCCACTTAAATCACCCACATGGTTCAGTTATTTTATACATGTTGGGAACCAAGAGTCAAGTTTTTTGTCTCCCTCACAAAAGGGAATCTGCAAAGTCTATGAAAATAGGATGCTGGAGTTCAGAGAACAAACACTAGATATATTTTCTCCACTTTAAGGATTCCTATGCAAAGAAAAGAGACTTTCAGAACCTCAAACTTCTTGAGTTTCCAATTTCAAAATAGGGCATATGACTATAAAGATCATGTCATGTTGTTAAATCTGTGTTTTCATCTGTATATGAATCCAGAATGAAAAGCTGAGTCACTGGTTTGTATGAAAGCACAACCTAAACGAATGCTAAATATGCAATTTTATGCTACGTGTTTTATGGTCCTATAAATTCACAGCATGTAAATTATTATCTCCTTGTGCAATCCCCTGGAAGTCCTCAACCTTAGACTGTGTTTACAAAAATGTTTAACACATCCAATACTGATAAGCAGTATTATCAGAATAAAGTTAAAGACTGAGGATATCAGCATTTCCATAGGGAAATATTTAGTACATAAGGTGGAATGGGAACCACTGTATAGATGTCATTAGCAAAACATTCAGTTTTCTAATGCTCTAGTCTTTAGTTGCAGCAAGACAAAAGATACTTCTAAGGAAAGAATTATCACTATTCTTTTTTCCAACTTACACATTTTTGTGGAAGTTTGGGTCCAACATATGGCTACATGTCAAATAAGGAATCCATATACATCACTCCTTTGGAAACGAACTTATATTTGACCCATGACAGCTCTCCAAAACACAAGTGTCATGTTGTGTCCAGAGAAAGCAGCTGCACATGCAAGATAGGAAGTACTACTCAGGAAATACTACAGAACCCACCAGACAGCCAAAATAGTAAAATAAGATAAATACACACACAAAAACTTCCGCCAATTCTTCTGGAGACTAAAAAGCTTAGGGGCAAATGAGCTAAAGTAACATGCAGTACAAGTCACTGCAAAAGGTTACAACGACTACCATTAAGAAGCTATGAAAAGAAATAGAAGTTTTGCCACTTTGAGTCTTTTATGCGTAAACAACTAGTATCAGCCACAATTAAAAAAAACAGAATAAAGGAAATATCCTGAAAAAATAAATCTTCAGGTAATGGAACCAGAAATCTTCATCAATAAAGAAGTTTTTATACTAGTTTGCAGAGATTTTATCTTTCTGCCAATCATGAGCAATACTTTCTATGAACATGTCCACACGCAGCCATATCTGGTTCTTTGGTTGCTTCTTCATATGACAAGCTGAAGTTGACAGCGTAACCAGTTTGATCAAACTCACGTTCAGGCACACACAGTTGCAAGGTTTACCAAGATGGTAACAAACTCATGCATATTTCAATGTTAGCTCATGGAGAACAGTCTCAAAGATGACTACACAACAGTCACTAAGTCTAAAGAGACTGAGAAGGTCTTTACTCTCAGAATACTCCAGTTTCAGGGGTAACTCCTTACTAAGAAAAGCCTCTACGTACTGTCAGTTAAAATAGTAACTTAAGAGTAGTGATTTGGGAGGGACTTGTGTGACTCAGTGTCTTTAGACTTATTCATAACACCTCAGATAACCTACATAATAGCTGCCAGCTACCGTTATCCATCAACATATTCTGTAGCTGCACTGAGCAGAAGCCAAGGAGTAGAAACTACTGTCTTTTAAGACTAGAGCTTACACTGCCAATTCAGAGAGGACCAGAATATAGTCAGTTGGACATTTTAGGAAACGGTGGCAGTGCAGACATAGGTGAGATGATAAATAAACCCCATCTAGATGGGAAGTTTATTGCAAAAGAGGTCAGCAAGAGACTCAAGGCTTTGTTCACATGTTCTACATGTTAAAGCCTGCCTGTATTATCAGAAAACACCATCAACACACATTGTTGCAACAAAGTCCTACAATATGTTGGGGTACATACAACCAGCACGCAAAGGATTCTTCTTAAAGGCATGTAACAAGCACTTAATGTTTAGCTGCACCTCAAAGCTGTTTTCAGCAGCTCTAGCATCAAACTCCTGTATTGCAGCACACGTTAGCCAGGTAACGACTACAACTACAAGTAAAGGGGTTTTTTTGAATGGCTTGGATGGAAGTCGATATTGCTGACTGTGGCAGCCTAAGTAAAGGTGTGTTTCCAAACACCATAAAACATTAAGGGAGCCCACGAACGAAGTTTCGCATGGGAAGTAATGCCTTTTTTGTGATTTCAAGGCATATCAAAATCACAGTCCTTTGTGATGCTTTTAATTTAGATTGGGATCATAGCTGTTCAATGAGCTGAGAAGACCACATGACCTTAGTTTAACCATAGCAATTCAGAAAAAGTAACAAAACACTTTTATACTTGATCATACTAATACGCAAATGTAACTATATAGCTCAGATTTTTCCTAGCCTACCCACCCCTAAACCTGATGTTGTCAGATATGTTCTATTTCATCCGTTGGAATAGCTTTCTTGTGTAAAAGTACTTATGACATTGAGCAATTAATTAATTGGGCAATTAATCAAGCCCACTGGGGAAGTAAGCTTTCTGAACATGAATTTAGAAAATGCCAGGTGCAGAACTATTCTGATACTACTTTGCCTCAGGCAAAAACCAAACACTTAATCCCCTAAACAGAAAGGCAATTCTCATCTCATTATTGTAGTATATTGTGTTGCAACAATATTATCATTTTTGTTTGTGCATAATTATCTCACACAACGCGTGTGCATTCAAGACGGAGCAAATGAATTATAACATGCAGAAAATAACCACTCAAGAGAGTTGAAAGAGATTAAGAAGTCTATATAGCACATAGTTTTGTCTTACCATAAGCGAGTATGAGGCGGGGGTGGGGTGGGGGGGCACCTTTAATTAAGCTCCCATCAGCTTGAAAAATAGCTAACATTGATGATAGTCTGGCGCCACACGCACAAGGAGAGAATTTCACAACAGAAATAGCAAGCATCCCACTGCTATCCAGAAGATCACATCTTTCTTCCTTCCCTTAGCTCATGGGCACCATTCTTCCCTCTTTCAGAACATTTAGCTTTGATTTTAACAAATTCTCACCTGCATGGCTGCAAGGACTTCTGGATCACTGAGAATCTCATTGAGACCTGGCATACCTGCCATTCCGGGCATACCTCCAGGCATAGCCCCAGGAAATCCACCTGCAAGCCCAAGACAAGAATGCATGATGAAAAACATTTAATTTGTCTATACAAGAGGCTCACCGAGAGAGACCAAGACACACTTCCTTTGCCGCACCTCTAAAGCCATGCCTTCCATAACGCTACAGCTGCTCCACTGAATGGAAAGCAGGGTCTTCACCTTCTCTTTGTGTGAAGACCTACAACTTATTTCATCTATGTTTTTAAGCCAATTGAATAGGAGGCTTGTAATGAGTGTCAGGTTCTAGCACCTTGTACACAGATGCACTTATTTTTCTGGTTAACTTAAAACAAGTAGGTCTCAAGCCCAGGAACGTATGGAGTTTGAATGCCTGGGGTGAACAATTTGGGAGAAAAGCAGATCAGTAGTAGTATGTCCCAGGTACATTCCACATTTGGCAGAAACTTTAGGTTTGAAAAAATTCTATCACCAAAGAAAAATAAAAAAAAAAAGCCTGAAGAAAAATGCTTAAAGTTCTGTTTTTGAATCTTTAATCAGCAGCTACCCCAGCTGTGCCGAACAGTGTAGATACAGTCTCTCTTTGGTTCCCCTGACAAGCTGATTCAGTTGGAGCATGCAGGCAGCCTACCTCAGCTACATCTCAATCTTCAAGAGCATTAGTACTTACTCTTGTTCTCCCCAATTCATTGTACCCCCAAGTAACATGGAAATCCCAATTTTCATGGAACTGTTCAAGGACAGGTTTTCTATGAGGTAAACTGCACTACCTTCTTTGAGAACCTATTCTGTTCAACAATAGATTGCAACCAGCACAAGTTTCCTAAATATTCAACCCAAATTTTCAACTTTAAAACTATAGCTCTTCAGCAGAATGGGGTGTAAGATACCCTGGATAATTTAGAAAAAAAAGTATACTAGTTTTTCAGCATGTAATATTAAAGAAATAGTGCACCTTTGTTGTTTTCTCAGACCTAAATCCTTTCATTCTGTTATCCATCATTACTGGTTTCTGTCTTCCCTCTACTTGCTACCCAGCATCAATCCTCTTTAAGAGAAAGAATCCCATCCCTCTTCGCACTAGTTCTCAAGAAGTTATTTGTACACCAGTTCTAAACTTCATAAAATATTCTTCTCTCTGTCTTGAGAACAAATGCTATAGAAGCTGTGGCTATAATACTCCACATGGAAACAACAAATCACCTCTACCTCAAGTACAGGTGCTTAAAAATAAAATACCTGGGAAACCACCAAACTGAGCTCCTCCTGCCTGTCGTCTTGCTTCTTCCTCCTGGAGATGAAAGCACATCATTCCACACAAAGCAATGGAACTACAGTCTGTTTTCTACTGCTCAACAGGTTTTAGGAGAAAAAAAAATAGCTGAGACTGTTTCAGGCAGGTAGGCTATCGCAATAAACAAGGCACTTCACTATGTACAAAACCACTGACAAGAAATAGCAGTGTCTACTCTTACTTCAGTATGTTTTTGCAGATAAGTTATGCAGACCATGTTTTTACTGAATATGAACTGTATGATTTGGTTTAGCTCCTTAACTTACATTTTTAGAACCAACTCCTATCCCCAATATATTAAAATATATCAGTAAAGCATGAAGAAAAAACAAGCAAACTGTGTCAGGAAGTGAGGAAGAGAAGCCAAGTATTATCCTGAATTTAAAACCTCCCAGTTTAAGTGAAAACTGTTCTGGTACAGTCATACAATAACTGACTTCTTGAAATACAGGATTAGTAGGGATTCCAGAGCCTGTTTTTGTCATCATAAAATAAAAACAGATGCAGTACAATGCCCTCTTCTTCAGGTTTCATTATTGGTCAAGCAACCAAGACAGAAATCAACTCAGCAAAATTTAATCCTAAGACTTAAAATGAAAGGAATTCTCTGCAATTCACTGTAACCAAAATAACTATGACACGCACTAAATTATTAAGAAATATTAAAGCCTAGGTATTCACCCTTTGTGCTCTCTCATGCTCCTCCCGTGCCTTCTTCACTCTTTCCATTCTTTCCTTGATTTCCCTTTCTTCACGCTTCCGCTCATATTTTCGGCGATGTTCTGCAATTTTCTGAGCCTGTTACAATAGAATACCAAGTTTTCTTACAGGTTTCTGGCATATCACACAGCATATTTCAATACAAAATGCATGTAAGCATAACCATCTGCTTCTACCAGTTCTTAAACAAGATTTGACTACACATCCTAAAAGCCTCTTTGTTTTAGGAGCCATTTGCTACTTCCTCTCTGGCAGTCAGTCATTCAGGTCTACTCATCCCTAACTGGATTCACCAGAACATACACTCTATTACACTTTTTTGCTACAGAGCTCTAGGACTTGCACCATAGTTAGAACTTAAACACGTTATCGTTCCAAGTCTCTTCGTGCTTTTACGCTGAAATACCAACTTCTCCAGGGCTAAGGCCAGCAACTGCCCCAGAAAAGGGAATTTTCACTGGCACAACAATAGGAAGTATAATTCCCCCTGCATACATGCACTTTAGATAGTGTTATTGCTGTTCCAGATGCCTGTGCAGCATATACAGCTAGACACAAGCAGACCAAAGAATTCCTGAACCAAACCAAGAAAGGGCTAGTGAGGAGAAAGTTTGCTTCCTATTATTAATAGCTTTTCCTCACGTCTATGAAATCTACAGCCCCAGAAGAAGAGAGTAGTTAGCAATGAACCCAAGGCTCCTCACTCAGGACTCATTATAACAATAGAACACTAACTATACCACTGCTTTGCTGAAACCTGAATGTGTCCTTACATAGCATTGCAAAAAATGGTTCATGATTTCACAAATTGTGTACAATTATTACCCTGTAACACCTCTGTAACTAAAAAGCATAGCAAAATCAAGGTTCAATAACAGAGATTCTAACTACTACTACAAGGGATACTCTTCTTTCAGAATACTCTTTAAATGAACATATGATTTTATAAGTCGCAAGGTTTTGATACAACTTATTTAGCTAACTAGGAGAAATTCATTCCATACCACATAATTCTCGAAGTACACCTGCCAGAGAAAGCACACTGCAGGCAGTGGGACTGACTGATATTTTGAATGCAGTACATGTCATCGGAACGTGATACTAAGGCGATTCAACAGTTCATTAAGAGAGAGGCAAGTGTTTTGGATTTGTTTTTTTTTTTTTAAATGAAACAAAGATTTTCCAAAGTTTTGATTTTCATTGTTTCTAAGTATTTCTCAAAATGAACTAAGCATTTTAAGAATTTAACTCCATGCTCTTAGCTGAAAGTACTAAAAACCAAAAAGTGCTAGGAAAGCTGGAAGTGAGTTAGGTGAATGTATCATGTTCACTTATTAAAGATTAAAAAAAAAAATCACCCATGAAAAGATCACACATTTTTCCTTGAGAGAGACAAATTCCCATCTAGTTGGCAACTACACATCAATGTATCACAGGCATACTCTGCTGTTTCTGTGCATGGGCAGATAAAAATAAAATAAAATAAAAGGTTCCCCATCAGCCAATCATCAAGTATACCTCTTACAGAAAAGGCTGAGACCTAAGACCTAATTGCGTTTACCACAGATCAATAGTCTCCAACACAGAAGACTAATATGTTGTAAGAAGGTTTCCATTGTGGTTTTGCTGGAGTCGGTGTCTTCTACAAAGACATGGTAGGAAAACTGAAAGCTGAAGTTATTAGACACAGGAATGTTTATGCAGTGGTAGGTTAAGGTTGGCTGGCTGCCAGATACTCACTAAGATGTTCTCTCACTCCCCCTCCTCAACAGAGCAGGGAGAGAGAGTAAGATGGAGAAGCTCAGCTTGAGATTAGCAAGGAGATCACTCATCCACTACTATCATGGGCCAGACAGACTCCACAGGGGGAAGATTAATTTAATTTATTGCCAATTAAAAATAGAGCAGGATGATGAGAAACAAAAACAAAACTAAAGCTACCTTCCCCCTACTCTGCTTCTTCCCGAAGCTCAACTTCACTCCACCTTCTTCCACCTCCTTCCCCCACACCAAACAGCACAGGGGGATGAGGGCTGTGGTCAGTTCATAATACTGCACCTCTGACACTCCTTCCTCCTCACTCTTTTTTCCTGCACCAGCATAAAGTTCCCCACACAGGATATGGTCCTTCACGAACTGCTCCAATGTGTCTCCTTCCCACAGGCTGCAATTCCTTAAGAACTGCTATAACATGGGTACTCCTCACAGGGTATGATCCTTAAAACAACAGATTGTTACAGCTTGGGTCCCCCATGGGCTGCCCCCCATGGACAGCTCCTGCCAGAAAAGCAGGTTCTCTGTACATTCCTCTCCACAGGCTGCAGTTTCTTCCAGGAGCCTGCTCCAGTGTGGACTCTCCATGGTCTGCAGCTTCCTTCAGGGCACATCCACCTTCTCTGGCATGGAGTCCTCCATGGGCTGCAGGGTGGGTATCTGCTCCACCATGGACCTCCATAGGCTCAGGGGGGACCACCGGCTTAACCATGGTCTTCTCCAAGGGCTGCAGAAGAATATCTGCTCCTATGCCTGGCACACCTCCTCTCCTTCCTTCTTCACTAATCTTAGTATCTGCAGGGTTGCTTCTCTCACATTTGTGGGGTTTTTTTTTTGGGGGGGTGTGTGTGTGTGTTTTTTTTTTTACTCCCCTCTCTCACAGCTGTTGCACTGCATTTTTTAACCCTTTCTTAAATATGTTATCACAGAAGCACCACCAGCATTGCTGACTGGCTCAGCTTTGGCCAGCAGTGGGTCTGTTTTGGAGCCAGCCAGAACTGGCTCCATCTGACACAGGGACGGCCTCATGTGTCTTTTCACAAGAGGCCAGCCCTGAAGTCTCCACCTCCCCTCAACCTGGCCACTTCAATCCAATACAATGCAAGAGCTGCAATCTGTGGTCTGTCAACCACTTTAAAGGAATACGCAAAACAGATTAAATGAAATCCTGCTATCAACACTCTTACTTTTTTTTTTTAAACACAAAAATTCCTCCTCAGAAGAATACTGGGGTCAATTCCTAGAGGAAAGCTGAAAGCCAGTCTTATAGAGATTATGCTGCCCTCGTGGGGTAGGCTAATGAAAGTACAAATTACAGCAAAGAATGCTTCCTTTTAGAATGTGTTTAGGATGAAGCTTTGATCAACTCCGAAACATTTTGGAAAAAATCCATTATCACAGTGTTCTCTTGCAATGCCTGGCGATTTTCAACTACTTCAGATTCTTCTGTTAAGATTTTAAAAAAGGAACGTACTATTTCATAGTTCGGTTACATGCCCAGCACCAGAGACTCAATTTCTCTACACGCAGCCACAACCAGCTGTGATTGAAGACAGTATTTATAAACTCAGTTTGAAGTGTCAGATGACATATGAACACATTCCCACAAGACAATGCATATTGGAAGAATCTGAAGGCAGCTGTATCATTCAAATAAATATAGGAGGAGCTTCCATTTCGCCTCCCCACTTACTCTTGGTTGCACCTCCTTCAGCATGGCACTAGCATCTTCATCGTAATCCAGTTTACAAGCTAAAGCAAGATCATGAGCAGCCTCCTCCCAGTGACCGAGAAGTCTAGAATTCAGAAGACACCAACATTCAGAGGGAAAAAGCAAACCGAACTCTTGTAGTTCTTCAAAATATTCACAACCATGCAACATTCTGTATTTTCACCTGTAGCTATACGGACTTACAAAAGTTTAAAGTTTAATAATCATGGTGTTTTCTGTAACCTGCACGCTATGATGCCATTAGAAGATACTCGCTTGCTTCATACTCTTACAATAGATTTTGCTTCAAGTAAAAATGAGGAAAAAAACCCCTCAATCAGCTAGTGGCATTTTTTGCTATAAACACGAAAAGGTCTAACAATAAGAAGGTACCCTACCTAAACATGTGAAGCACACTAATAAAAATACTCTGCACCATGAGGCATATGTTCAGTGTAAAACTATACATTCAGTGTTCTGTATAAGGCTACACCAATACCACCTCAAACTTAAGTGGACCCTCTTTACTCAGCACTCAAACATCCTAGCTAACTGGATGTACAATGTCTTAGTTGAAGAGGTCATAAAAGCCACCGTGTGCACTTCTTAACTATTCATTTAGACAAAGATAATAAAAAATTGAGCAAATGGTGGCATTCCTGAATGGTCAAAGCACTTCTGCTTACAGACAAAGGTGTTAATCCAAACTATGCTCCGGTCTTCTCACTTAGGCTCTGTATCATTTAATAAAACTGTAGACATTAACAAACTGCTCTCTGAACTTTTGTTTAAAATGCCTTTTTTTGTAAGTTCTATTAGCATTTACTCCTTCCACTTTTATACAAACCATAAGAAGCGTCATCTTTTTTTTTTAGCCAATCCACTGTCATTAAAAAAAAGGTTTAACTATATTTGGGGAGGGGGATGCACACTGGCCTAATGCCATTGTAAATAATTACACTGTTTGTTTACTATCACTCTTCAATTGTAACAAACGGTTTCCTTAATAACTAGGCAGTTTAACTTACTATGTAAAAGAGCTCCAGGATCTAATGGAATAAGGGCAGCAGATAAATGTTTAATAATTATGGGTTAGTAAATAAAAACTGAAGTAAGTGAAAACAAGAGACCTACAAACAAAATCCACAGCCCTAGAACTCATAATCTTTAGCAAATGCTTAGAAAATGCTATTCAGCACAGCAGTAAGCCATCAGAAGATATGTTTAAAAAACAAACAAAAAGAGAGAGAAAAAGTGCCAGAAGGTCTACTCATAAAACACCATCAATAAATCACCATTATCCTTTCTTTCCTGTAAGCCATACACCCAGCACAAAGGTTTCTTGGCTCATGGCTACTGCTCTCAGGTACAAGACAGACAGTTCAGAGACATAGAGAAGGAGAGAATGCATAAACAAAACTGTTCCCCCCAAGTAAATAAAGGGAATATCAACTACAGGTGCAGTCCATTACCTATGTGCTTTCCCCCTCCATTTGTAGGTCTGTGCCGAGTCAGGATTAATCTTGATGGCTCTGTCACAATCTCTAATGGCAGCATTTGGCTTCTGTAGTTTCACAAAAACACTGTGGGAACATTTATTGTACATATTGAAATACCGACTTACTAACTTAATCTGGAAGTAATTTTGGATGACTAACAGGCAAGCTAGTGAGATAACACATTTGAAGAGCTGAGTTCAAAAAGATTTTGTAGTGATAATGAAGTGACTGAAAATTATTTCTCCCCACCATGCCATTGAAGGTGAATCATTGAACAATGAACACTCTGTGTTCATTGTT
>VZSC01015141.1:108738-120010 GCA_013398225.1 Steatornis caripensis | reverse complement strand
CAGACTCAAGCCTTGGCAGCAAGAATAACTTTAGCACACAAGGAAAAGATACACAAATGCAAAGGACAGTTCAGTTCCATGGTGTTCGGAGTCTATAGCCAATGGCAATTAGCAGTTTGAACAAAACAACAGTAATATTACGCATGCCATATCACATAGTCTTTAAAACAGTAAAGACAAAGAAAGCACGAGTTATCATACAGGCTACAAAGATTAACGGCTAGAATCATCAGTAACTAGAAAAGAAGATGGGCCATCAAAATTAAGAGGCAAAACAAAACACAAACCCAGGAAGTAGCCCAAACCCCTTGTCAGTTAAGTGAAATAACTGCAAATTTTACAATACACAAGCATATCAGATTAATCAGAGGGCAGTACTTTAGGAGGTTCACATATTTCAAATTAAAAATTTCTGAAGGAAACACTAAAAAACATTCCTGAATTGACAAAAGTATTTGATTCAAGATACTCCAAGTCAGAACTTTTACATCTACTTGAAAACAATTTATCAGCAATTAGAGTGCCTGTAAGTAACTTCATCATTAAGGCTTGTTATAAAGCAAGCACAGTGTCACACATTCTCTTTCTCAAAGCTACACCTCACCAATGAGAGACATTCCAACCCTGCTTGCTGCACAAAACACCTCATCTCCCAAACACACAAATGCCCCAGAATCAAACCCCAGGTCGACTGGAGAGGTGGACTACTCACAGCACTTGATCGGCACTCTGTTACACTGCAGGTTTTACAATATCCTCATACACTGATTGCTTATTACTATACTAGATCAAATCTAGGTAACTTTTAAGACTTTTCCTAACACTTTTTTTTTATTGCTAATCCCTGAGAAGTCCTGAGAAGATACGGCATTGTCAGAGGTTTTAAAAATACTATTATGGGCGCAACAACAATAGTGTATTAAGGTACAAAAGCGGTGTTACATGCAAAAACTTTGATGTGGAAAGGAAAAAACAGCAAGGCGTGTACCAGTTAAGATGTACTATAATGGAACAGTTAAAGGGCACTAATTAAATCACATGAAGGTCATCAAAAGTTGAACATTTATTTGAATTACACCTTGCTATGGAAAAGATCCACTGAACTATCAAATCCTGCATGGTTAGTGGGGTTTTTTGCATAAAAGGAGGAAAAAACCACCTGTGGGAAGTTCTGCTTTTACAACCCATAGCTGCCCAGCCTTCTTCAAGAATTAGGAAGACAAATATGTTTGTGCATTACAAACTTAGGTCTACCACACATCAAAAAGATCTAAACAGGACATGATTTCAATCATCATCTTAATCCCAGAATAAACTTCAGATTTGACAAGTGTTTGTTATCCAGCATTATTCTAACTCAACATACTAAAAGCCATAATACCACAATGCATTTTGGAACATTATTCTGTTACTCACTCTGTTACCAAGATTCTTTAAATCGCTGCTTCAGCAAATCTGGGTAATCACATATAAAAAAATCCCCACATGAAGTGTACTTTTCTCTTTCCCTCACATGGTTTAAGTTTACACAGATTCTCAAGTTGCCATATTTAGGTTCCTTAAAGAAAATAACAGAACAGGCAGAAACACAAATCACTAGTTTATACTGACTCACCTTGCCCTCTTGGCATACAAGATGGCCAAACAAGGATTCAGCTTGATAGCATCTGTGAACAAGTCGACAGCCTTCTGAAGTTCACCTAAATATGAGTACCAGTAAAGTTTCAATCATTACATGATGAAATTACATCCAAATTGCCAAGTCTGCCTTACAGGGTGTCATGTCCTTAGGCATTTCTTAAACGGAACATTATCAACAAAGGAAAATAAACTTCTCCCTCTTGCTATGTTACTGAAGTACAAAGTCCACAATTAATGCTGGAGGGGAGGAGAGACATTTCCTGGTTAAATTTGTATGTTTAACTTTGTATGCAATCAAATGGGAACTCACCTCTATTACACAGCTTTTCACTGCATTAGGACAAACCACCAGACACACTAATCATAATATGTAGGGAAGTACTGTAACAGTCAATTTGCAATTAAGATGCTGCAATGCCTCATTCCGCCTCTCCCGGCGCAAAACTATAGCTACATTGGGAAGACAGTACTTAAAGAAGCTTTTCTGTTTTAGATCATTTTGGGTATCCAACAGGAAGTGGGTTTTCTCTTCCTTGAAAGCATTCAAAATGGTCCAAGTTATTTATTTTCTTTTCTAAAAGGAAGNGGCGCAAAACTATAGCTACATTGGGAAGACAGTACTTAAAGAAGCTTTTCTGTTTTAGATCATTTTGGGTATCCAACAGGAAGTGGGTTTTCTCTTCCTTGAAAGCATTCAAAATGGTCCAAGTTATTTATTTTCTTTTCTAAAAAGAAGAATCAAACCTAATGCCCTTGAATATGTACTAAAAAACAATTTATCACCTTCACTTAGAGCATTTATTGCTTCAGTCTTCTTCTCGTTAGCTTGATCCATCATCTCTTCAGTTACCTAACAAAATAAAGAAAATGAAGAACAAAACCCAAAAGCTGCAGAGTCCAGGCAAGAATTACCATGCGAAGACAGCAAGAAGGGAGCTCCAGTTTTCCAATTCCAGAATCTTGTTTTTAATTTGCATTGAAAACAGTTAAAAAAAAAAATCCCAAGAAACCCAACAACTTTGCTTTCAGCTTGGAGATGTTAGCCACCATTATTTTTAGCTGGAAAACACTCAAAAGATAAGTTGAATTAACGGCATGTTTCTATCTATCTAGTTTTCCCGGGTGTTTTGATAATTTTTTTTGTGTTTTCTGGCCTGATTTTCCTCACTGACCTTTATGATGAACTCTCAACCTTGACTAAGAAAAGATCGTGGATTTAAGCCACATGTTTTTGTCCTGGTTTCACTGAGACAGAATCACAAAATCATTTTTCTATTCAGGAAAGCTGCACTTTTGAGAAGACTACAGCACCTGATTCAGTGAGAACAAAGCTGATAAGACACTTTGTTTTAGTTCATGGCCAGCCACGGTATGCGGGTTTCCACATGGATCAAGGTCTGTAGCAGTTTTGAGCAAGCCAGGTGCAAAATCTAGAAGGAGCGAAAACCATGGCAGCTGACCCAGCCTGGCCAACAGAAGTATTCTATACCGTAAATGTCACGCTCACTATAAATTGGGAAGTTTGCTGGGGACAGCCCTCCCTCCTTCCTCGGTGGTCGCCGTCCCTGGAGGGTCTCACCCATCCTGTTTCTGAGGCCTGCTCTCCTCTTTGCCGTGACCATCGTGCTTTCACTACAGCTGCGGTGCTCGCAGTGTTTGACACCTGGCATCGACTGCTGGGCACATACAGGTCGCGACCACTACGTGGGCTGAGTATAATGGTGCATTTTATATTAGTACTGGTATTTATGTTAGTTATTGTTATTTTATTAAATGTTTCCATTTCAACCCACGGGTCTCCTTTCCTTTTCTGGATTCCCCCTTCCCAGGCGGGGAGGGGTCACTGGGTGATAGAACAGCTGACTAAAAAAGATAGTTTTCTATTTAGGAGAAAAAGACCCAAACCAACAGCTGGCTACCTAGCTAATACTCTTCCTGCCTCAGATGCTAAACTCTAAGTCTCTCCCTGCCTTTCCTACTGCCACAGACATTGAAAGTATTGTGCTTACCTCCACATTTTCATCTCCCATTTCTTGAGGGTCATCACTGTCTGGTTCAATTACTCCCTCACTGTCAATTTCTGGGGGAAAAACAAAAAGCAAGTTCAAGCCCCACCTACAAACAGAGAGAGGATTTGCAGAATCATGTTCAAATTGTTTAAATGTAATAAAGTAATCTATTTTCCACACCTAAGTCACTCTCTTCACTTTCTGGTTCAGGTGTTTTAACTGGCTCCTCTGGCTGTTCCTCTGCTTTGCCCTGAAAGAGAAATGTATTTGTAAGCATACATTATTTCTGACTGATACTCTATTACCACTCTAACAAATAACAATGCATTAGAAAATCCAAAATTAATCTCCAAAGCATCAGATTGCTCTACTGCTACATGATTTTATTTTTAAGATAGGAATCTCCTTTTTCCTCTTCTCAGATTAAATCTATCATACATGTAAATAGTTCAGAGCCCAATTTTTCAGTCATGAACTTCAATTATTGGTAAAGCCTGTCCTTCAAATTGTGTAATTCAATAATCACAACCAAATAGTCCAGACAATACCCAATTCAGAACCAGTTTTACAATGAATTACTCACCAACCCTTCCAATTCTCCTGCCTTCCCTCACACAGTCTCTGGATCAAAAATTGTCTCAATCTAACACTATTAAGCTAAGGTCCTTTAGCAGTGAACAATAATCTGGCCTCAATGATCAAAACATTGTTTCCATTTGCCAAGGTCAGAGATCTTTACCATTTATACATACATAGACTATTTCTTCAAATGTTTTCCTATCAACTTCTAACTGCATTACTAATTCCCTCTGAATCCCATAACTCAGCGCATCCTGCTTTATCACAGACATAAGCTGCTTGTCTTCATATTCACTGTCACAGACTATACTCACTACATATACACAATCCCTCCATGCAGTTCTAACTAGCCAGCAATTCCAACATCCACTGTCTTGTTAAATCTGCCCCCCGCCCCAATTCTACTTTTACCAAAAGAATTTCAGCTTGGGAAAATCCTGCTATAAATATCTGCAAGCCAAATTTATTATCTCTCTTAAAACAAATCAACAAAAACCAACGAAAAACTCTTCCACAATATAGCCTTGAAAAGTTGATAGTTCAACTGTTCACTTAATTACCTATCATGCTCGCTAATACTTCTTCTCATGCAAAGACTGTAATTTTATCCACCAGGAACTACAGAACAGGTGTAGAAACAGACAGCGAGAACATAAAAAAAGAAATCAAGACTTTGTTTGGCATTTGCATTGCACAGAACATCAGGCATTTAAGATTAGGGAAATGGAGCATGATAACACTTGAAATAAACTAGGAAGCCATCTGTAACAAGTCATCTACAATACGCAATGGGCAGGCTTCAGACTGAACTCTCCTTATCACTCACCCAAGCACATTCACCTACCATGTTTGAGTGAAAACTGACAGCAACCTTCTCCTTCCTCCTGCTCAGTAATCTTTCCAGAAAGTCCAAATGTTAGTTTTCAATGATAAAATCTTCATGTCTCACCTTACTTGCCTCCTCCCTGGAGGCACTGGCTGGAGCAGGCGGTATTGTGCCTCCCATACTTTTCAGCAAAAGAGAAGAGAAAAACCAAAACCAGTAAGATTATCAAAACAGTGACATGTGTTTTATCGATTCAAATCCCGCTGATAATCTCAGCTTTTAGTTGTGACACAAAACACTACGATCCAATCAACTGCAAAACCAGCAAATAAAAAGCGCACACCCACCATGCTTTTCTCAGTGTGGCATAATGCACACTGTGTCTGTTGGCTCTCTCACCTAGACCCGCCCTGTCACTTGTACTTATGCACATCACACACACTCTTCCTCACAAGGAAAAAATGCCTCCTTAGCTGAAATGGATTTTCTCCTTAAAATGTAACTTATGTTTTAAGTCAAAACTAAATATTGTTATTACAGATATTACTAAACTTAGAATTATTTTTGGAACAGAGGCCAAACAAGTTAAGAGAACCTTAATGGCCTAAAATGCTGATGCAATTAAAAAAATGCTGCCTAGGGAAAAAAAAATCCACTTCTTTTATGTATTGCAATATTCATGCCTTTCCTTAGCTACAAGTTAATGGGCATTCTCTGTGTAGACAGCATTCTTTCAATACAAAATAAACTTCTGCATTATATCAACTTTGGTTAGCAGCCAGAAATAAGCATAGGTTGAATCCTCCAGCTGCTTCATGTAACATCCAATCATACCTAACGGCAGGCTGCCACAAGGACTACCATTCCCATCTACTGATAGTTTTCAATTGCTCTGGCCATACACACTCCAAAGGGATAAAAAAATGTTTCTATCAACTCAACAGGCTTGACCAGCTCCTTGGGGCCCCACACAACTCATTAGACGTGATGCAGGGGAGAAGAGAAAGAAGTGGGCCAACAAGATCAGGCAGGGCAGAGGAACTACAAGGGTGCAGGATAGCTGCTTTCAGGATTTAGTGCAACATAAAACTATATCCTAAGGATGAGATCCTACAGCTTCTTAAGTCAGGCTGCTGCAGTCCTCTTTCCCCCACACTGTCATAAGNGCAGGGGAGAAGAGAAAGAAGTGGGCCAACAAGATCAGGCAGGGCAGAGGAACTACAAGGGTGCAGGATAGCTGCTTTCAGGATTTAGTGCAACATAAAACTATATCCTAAGGATGAGATCCTACAGCTTCTTAAGTCAGGCTGCTGCAGTCCTCTTTCCCCCACGCTGTCATAAGCACCATCTCGATAGTCAGGCCCCAAGCTGGCTGAAAACAAACCTGGATGGGGCAGGGACAGGACCCGGGGACAGGGATGAATTGGTGGAGAGAGGGTAGAAGATGGAAGAGGAGGTGGCAGGATTGACAGGTCCTGGCACAAGGCCCCATAGCAAAAGGCAAACAGCACTATGCCACCTCTAGTTTACAAGGAATTGTCAAGAGAAAGTACTAAACTGCATCTTCTGAAGCTACTGCAAACATCTAGAGGTGTCCCTGGAATGTTGACATTATTTAATGTAACTCATGCTGCAAGGACTAAACAACTACAGTCTGATAAATCCTTACAGAGCTATGCAACAAACATAGTACATGTAGTAACTGTTCCTCCTCAATGTTTACCCTCATAGGCTGACAACAGCGCACATATTTCTCTACCAGTCTGCAACAATCAAGAGTATTCTCTAGGACTATAGGGTCTGTCTAGAAAGCCTTGAACTTCTCTTCTGCTCAAAGGAAACTACAAATTCTGAAGTGTTTTAGTAGTGCTAGTAGCTAATATCCAGGGCAACACTATGCTCACAAGTTAAGATCCATCTCATGATTTTTGGCAACATTTTTTTTTTTTAAACAGCAAGACAGACTCTTTCAAAGCCTGGCTTACTGGAAGAAGACTGAGAACCCTCTAACTCAGAAAGGTTAATACATACCCAGCTTCCAAACATGTATTTAAGAACAGCTCAAGCTAAAAAACTGCAGGAATCGTATTCTTGAGCAATTCCAAATTATCAGTCTCAAGATCAGCTGGTTTCAAGTCTGACACGCTGAATCATCTCAAGGCTGAAACAACTTGGTCAGTCTCCTCTGTCCTCCTCACATCCTCCCCAAAACTATCCAAGCTTAGAATAGTCTAAAAGATGTGTTTAACTAATACATATGCATGTTTTATTATATGCTATTTCATGAACATTTTCCTTGAAAGTGTTTTTACTATCCAGTTATCCTCTATTTAAGCTAGAGTTACAATCCCAGAACACTACAAAAGCAAGTTACTCTAAAATCCCTTAAATCAGTATTGGATTGCAATGATTAAATGCATAGCAAGGATAGATGCAAAGTTTGTGATGTCTTCAACCTCAACAGTAAACAGATATATGAGACACTGTTGTAGGAAAGGGCAGGTACTGAGCCGTATAAATAGTGCACGCACACAAAAATTTAAATTAAACCTCTGCACTAGAACAGAGTTGTGCAATTCCAGTAGCAACTCTTGGGAGCTGTCAGGACTCCATTGCAACAATGACTCTGTACTTCCACTCATCACAGTGATGAGAAGCGCTGCTTTTATGATTTGTTGGAAGAACTGCAACTGTTACTTCTACATCCACTTTCATCACTGACAGCAAAACTATCTTTAGAGAAACTGGATTACCATGAATTCAGAAGAGTCAAAATCTATTTGAACAAAACAAAGGCAGGCAAACAGCCCTGTTCATCAGTTAGGGATTCTGTGCTTTATTTTAAGGACTGCTATTGTTTCTTTGCTCCACTGCAGGTTTTTGAAACCTGTTTCCTTTAATAACTCGTTTCACAACAATTTGAGTCAAAATATTTGCATTTTTATGCAATTATGAAAAAGCAGGCATGACTAAGAGGGATGTCAAAACACTTTCCAAACATAATCATACACTAGTGCATGCTTTCTATAGAGAGAGCATCTAAACAGAAATTAAATAGGACAGCTAGACAGAACAAAGGTTAGAAGATAACAAGCGCATCGAAACAGGTAAGACTTAAGGTTTCTGATGCAATATTAACAGCTAGTCAGAAATAACGCATTTCATTCTGGCTTTACAAGCAGTTCGCATAATTTATGTTAGAATCATCAGCTTTAAGAAAAAAAATCAAATCAATCATCAGAATTTTAGTTGAAAAATTTAATGATGGATTTCAGTATCATTTAGTCATTATTCTGTAATCACTCACAATATTACCTTGGTGAATAAACCTACGTCTTTCAGATTAATACAGGCAAGCCTGACAGAGATATAAGACTCATGGAGTTTATTTCCACCTGAAGCCAGGCCATGCTAAGTTTCAAGCAGTTTCCAAAGAACGAGAAGACCCTATAAATGCACTTAATAATCCTACTGCAAACAGCACTATTATGGAAGGGCAGAGGGGACCCACCAGACTTCCAGACAGTTTGACATGAAAAGTAATTTGGCTACTGCTCCAAATATCCAAGTGTAGAACTTACCCAAATATTTAGCTCAAATATGTGAAGAAAACCAGAAAACTTAAGAAAGTTATAGGAGGTTCTACTTTGAAATATTTTTTAACTTCTGAGATAAAGATATCCAGTGAAGGTTTCACCCGGAAAAAAAATTCCACAGTTCAAAACCTAGTTTTTATACTTATAATACTAATTAACCAAATACAAACTTCTATTAACCTTCTATTAACCTAATACAAACTCTGAAAATTAATCTGGAAGTCAGAACCCTCCCCATTAACATGGAGATGGTTAGAAATCAGATTATCACCTTCTAATTCCCCAACCCTTTCTTCGACCAAAACAAGTCACTGTTCTCCCTCTCCCTCTGAAAATACTTTGTTAACACCTTCAGCATTACACAACAGAAGAATGGAAGTCAGGTAGGGTGAGGCACTTAGGTCTTTTACACAGTAGCAAGAGGAACTAAAGACCTGCAGTAGGATAAAATAGACACGCGCCTCCTTCCTAGGTATACGTTCAGCTACTATCAGTACTGCAAAACCAAGTGAAGTTAAATCCGAGAGGTTTTACAACCATGCTAATATTCAGATGCACAAAAAACTTAAACATCACTGTAAAAAAAACCCCCACAAAACAAGTAAATTGTTCACTGTAGCCATTTTCATTATACGGCATACTGTGGTGAAATACCACTATTTACTTACTTATATACGCACACAAAGTTCACTAGTTTTTCAATTAATTACAAGTACTATGCAGCAGAAAGTACAGCTACTTTCAGATTAAAATTTAAAGCAAATTTTCTAAACCAAACCCCAGTTTGTCACTAGATAAAAACCTTCGAACTTCCCTTTTTCATAAA
The DNA here is from genome assembly GCA_013398225.1 of Steatornis caripensis. Lineage (NCBI taxonomy): Eukaryota > Metazoa > Chordata > Aves > Caprimulgiformes > Steatornithidae > Steatornis > Steatornis caripensis. Next base: position 110,533 of record VZSC01015141.1, on the reverse strand, counting down.
ATGTGTATCTGCAAGGACTTTCTTCACTGTTCAGAGTTCCTTAGAGCAGCCAGGGTTCTAGCTATGAAAGAACAGCAGCGGTACCCTAGCTGAACACAGGGGTTCTGTGGGTTCCTTGCCAGCCGCAAAAGACCTCAGCCCTCCCAACGTGGTGTTTCTGGGCGCTCAGGGTGGAACCCAAGGATGTTGTTATACTGAGAGGCATCTGCTATGACAGGCCACACGTGCACAGGAGACTACGTGCAGCGTAAACAGCAGACGCCTGAAGTGCCTCACAGGGGAAGGGCAAGATTTCAACTACTCGATACATGAAACTTCAACGGGCAAAGCACATTTCGGCCAGGAACCGCTCCACGTGTTAAACTGCCAGGTAGTTTATGCTTCTGGGTACCAGGATGTAAATCAACGCCACTCACCTCCCCACAAACTCGGCTCCTTTTAAGACAGGCTAGCCAACTCTGCTGCATAATGCTAGAATTGGCTCGGGAAGTGTTGTTACTCTGGGGCTTCCCAGCCTGGAAAGCTGAGCCACCGAGATGGCCGGGGGGCAGGCTTTTGCAACGGGAATAGCCAGAGTTTAGAACAAAACAAAACAAAACGTAACGAGTCCGTAACGCTCGAGCTGCAGCCCCGGGGCGCCCGGCGGCGGGAAGCGAACGGAAGGGAAGGCGGCAGCGCGCCGGACCCGCTCCCCGGCCGAGACCCCGCCGAACGGGACCGGGCTGCACCCGCAGCGGCGACAGCGCGCGCGCCCACCTCCCCGGCCACGCGGCGAGCCCGCGCGCAGACACGTGCCATCCCCCCCCCCCCACCGGAGGACGCCCCCTCCCTCCTCACCGCGTCCCGCGCGAGACCACCCCCCCTCCTCCCTCCCGCCCTCGCCGCCGCCTCCCCTCACGGCCACCTCAACGGCGGCGCGGCGCGGCCCGTGACCGACCTCTCCACCCACTCGCGGAGGAAGGCCAGCTCGTCAGTGTGCAGCAGGCCAGGGTTCTGCTTGCAGAGCCTGACGAAGGCCCGCAGCTCGCTCAGCTTGCGCGAGTCCATAGTGGAACGGCGCCGATGTGGAGTCGGCCAGCGCGCGCTTGCTTCCCTGCCCAACCGCCGCGCGGCGCCGTAGAAGCTTCCAGCCCGCCCCGCCCACCCCGAGGTCACGCCCCCGCCCGCCGGGTCACGCCCACCCCGGGGCCTGGCCCCGCCCCGCCTCCGCGCGGCGGCGGGAACATTCTAGAAGCGGAGGTGACCGCCGAGGGGCCCCGTCCTGCCAGGCGCGGCATGGCTTCCCCCTCGGCGTTGTCCCCCGCCTCCCCCCCGGTGCCGGAGTCCCGCCGTGGCCCGGCTTTCTCCTCCGCGTCTCCCCTACGGGCGAGTCAGGCGGCCTCCCCGGGCGCCTAAGCCGGTGTNGGAGTCTTGTGACTGGTTAGACTCTGCAACCTCTGTGTTTCTGCCTCATCTCCCAGTATCTGTAACACTCAATCTGCCCCTTATGGTTTAGAACTAGTTACTTTATGAGTTGACTTAGTGTGTATTTGAATAGACATTCTAGCTTTATCTGAAGAAATTAGTGCTCAACCTCAGGAGGTAATCTTCTGTTCAATGTCCAGGTGCTATAAAACCCATCAGTTTTCAGCAGTCAAAGTCCAGTTTGCCTCCCCTCTTCTCATTTTTTTAGGTGTCTTTCTGACGACATGTCGCGCCTTCCGCCCCAGAGGCTTGTCGCGGCGGTGAGGGGCTGGCGCGGCTTCTCAGGTCAGAGACTCCCTCCTCCTCCTCGCCCCCCGCCCCCCCCCCCCCC
>VZSC01015141.1:88922-108646 GCA_013398225.1 Steatornis caripensis | reverse complement strand
CCCCCCCCCCCCCCCCCCCCCGCCTTCGCCTCACCGGTGCAGCCCCGCTGGGCGCGCTCCAGCCGCGCACCCACGGCCGTCTCCGTCCCCGGGGTAGGCTCGGCGCCATCGCCGCTCCGAGCCCTACCGCCTCCCCACGGCAGCCCTCGGGCAGGCGGGCCGTGAGGCGGGGGGTGCGAGGGGCGCGGGAGAGCCGCTCTCTGCGGCGGCAAAGTTGTAGCCCCAGTCACGGTTGAATCCGGGGGAAGAACGGCTTATTATTTGAAAAATAAAGCAACGGTGTGGAAAGCTTCTTGCAGTCTTCAAAATATTGCTTTATTTAATGCCTGTTGTGTTCTCTTGTCCCGTTGCAAGGCATCCCGTTTGTTTTCTGTGAAGGTGGTGAGAAACGGTGAAAACTCTCTCTTTTTAAACTGCACAGAAAGCTGTAATTTCTTTACTGCGAGGGTGACAGAGCCGTGGCACAGGCTGCCCAGGGAGGCTGTGGAGTCTCCTTCTCTGGAGACATTCAAAACCCACCTGGACGGTTCCTGTGCACCCTGCTCTGGGGGCACCTGCTTTAGCAGGGGGTTGGACTGGATCGTCTCCAGGGGGCCCTTCCAGCCCCTACCATACTGTGATTCTCTGTAACTGTATTTTGTCACCTGAGTCTCCAAACCATTACTCCAATCGATCATCACACAGTGAATGCTTTATGTTATGACTATCGGTTGTCCTGCATAAGTAATATTCAATTAGCGGCTAATCACACTGGCTCCCACAAAAAATCTGCGATATTATATGTTTTCCTGTAAGTGTCTGAGTCTCAGCTCTGAAAAGCAGGCAGCTGTTCTGCTTGTATAGTACTTGCTTATGCTAGTGAAGATCTGATCATCATTTGCTCTAAAAATCCAGTGCCATGCTATGGCACCATGAATTGATTTCGTAGTAGGCACCTGATAAGTGGCACAAAAGAGAACCAGTTTCCAAAACATTGGCTGGTAGATGATGGGAAACTGATTACCATCTCCTTCCATGTGGCTGATGATTTGTGTCTAGGCACAAGCAATTCTTTGGCTGCAAAAGGCTGTGATACAATTCCAAAGTTGGTAAAGTTTGTGACAATGATATTTCATTTTAGCTTTTCTTTCATTGTGCGCATCCCCAGCTCCCAAACACACGCTTATAATTCCCTTTAAAACTTGTCTGCTTTGGCTGTGTGTGGATTTGGAAGTGAGATACATAACTGTATGCTTCTGAGGAACTGTTTTCAATTTGGCTACTGCTACTGTCAAGTAAGTTAAATACCTAAACAGGGAATCTTGAGCATCTCTTTTACAGAAAAAAATTGCATCGCTGTATAAATCTGTGTTACTTGATGGTTTCTTTGTGGCACTATTAATTAAAAAAAACTGGAAAAGCCTTGGAAACTGTGTAATTGTTTCATAGGGGTGGTATTTTTTGAAGCTGTAGTCAAGAAAAGACGATATACAAGGTGTTGTGCTTCAAGCCCTGCAGTGTTTGAGGGAAGCAAGGGAGGGAGAACACCGAGTGTAGAAATTGGGCATGTGCAAACCAACGTAGGTTTCTGGGTTTTCTTGTTGGATTGTCAGGTTTAGCATATGTTAATTTCTTTCAATCTGTTTTATGAATATTTGATCATTAGCTGAGTTACGTGCATGTTGTTTCATAAACTATTGTGGTATACAAGAAACCGAGAAGTTAAGGAGGAACATTTATGTTATGTAAGGTGAATGAATGCTACTAAGAGTCAGATGCCTGAACTATAATTCTGCAGTTTGCTAACTAGAAAGGTCTTTTACCTTGACATGGTGCATTTCTTTTCCTCTAGTTTGCAAGTCATGTGCTCTCCGAAGATTTTCAATCCAGCCTGCCCAGCAGAAGAAGATTCCAAACCGGTATTTGGGCCAGCCCAGCCCCTTCACACACCCGCACCTTCTCAAACCAGGTTAGGTTCAGGCCCTGTATGAGTCAATCATTGGTATTCTTTCTTGCCTCTATTTTTCTGAGATGTCTAGGACAGAGTATTGATTTGCTGCATCTTACAAGTGTCTGTGATTTGAGCTGTTTGTGATTAACTTCATCAAGCAGGCAGTAATTATATTTAGTAGTTAATTTCCTTGTGTGAGCTGATACCAATTCCAAAAATAGACTTCACGTGTTAGCTTTTTGCCTTTTTCTCGTGGAGTGCTTGGTGTCGCTGACTTCAGTACTGCAGACCTTTCATGGCAGTGCCATCTTGGGAGCTCGTTGTCCTGCAAATACAATACAATTTATCTTAAGGGAGAGTCGTTTGTGGAAGTAAAACTGAAGAATTCTTCATATCTAATGTCCTATGAGTCATAAAATAAAGGTGTCATTCAGTAAAGGAGATTGGGAAGAGACTTACTGAGAGTTGGACACCACTTGTCTAACGAACATGCCTCCTTTGGAATTGTTCAAGCTGTGAAGGAAAGAAGGAAAAGACTTGTGGCTATTAAGTCAGAAGGTAGTGATGAAAGAGAACTTGAGGTTGTGCAGTTTTATGAGATTAGTGAAAATGAGCGTGTAGGTACGAGATGACAGTGGTTAAATCTAAAAAAAATTGTAAGTAAAATATATTCAAGAATATGTCCAGGAAAACATTCTGGTTCTGTGTTCTTTTTCCATAGACAGTTATGCAGGGAGAACAGATGAATATATAACCATATACTTCTATGTTTAATTGTAGAATAATTCAGGTCAGAAGGAACTTCAGGAAGTTATCAGGTCTACCCTGTACTCAAAGCTGGGCTAACCAGTATTAGATCAGATTGCTCAAGGCACGTGTTAACAGCTCACAGTAAATGTTGCTGACACTTTGAAAGTACTCACAACTGAAACACTGGAGATGAATTCTACCTGCCCATGGTAATTTTCCATTTAATAAAGGAGTGGTGTTTTCCTTAAAATAATATGACATTGTTTCATTGCAATTATTGTTTTAAAAAGCAAAATGCCTTTAAGGCAAAGAGAATTTCCAGGCCTCTCAGTTGGAAGACAAATAGGATTCCCATGTTCCACCCTAGTGCAGCTTCTAGACTTCACCAGACTGTTTGTCATAGTTAGAAAGCTGTCTGGGATGCTATAGAGTGCAGGAAATTTGTGGTATAATATTACAGAAATGCGGGGTCAGATTACATTAAAACAGTTTCTGTGTTCTCTGTCATTTCTAAATCTACAGAGTCAAACAAATTTGGTTTCTTTGGTTTTGTTTTTTTAAAAGACTTCTACAGCAAATCAATGTTGGGGGGGATGTATACTGTTGCAAAGATGTAAAGTTTAATGCAAATACATATGCGATTTCCTTAAATTCTGTTTTCTCAAGGAAAAACATTCTGGATAGAACTTCCCACCCCACCCATGCAAGAATCCACTTAAAGTACAAGTCAAATTTCAATTCTTATTTTAGAATTGTCACTGTGTAATACATGAAAGAGGAAAAAAAAAGATTATGAAAGTAGAAAGTTAACAATATGAAAATGCAATTGATGTTAAAATAGAGTATTAGCCAAAGTACTGATTAAGGCTTATGTATTAATTTAGATCATAGTTAAGGAGTCTCACATTTTAAAAAATACATACTTAAGTTGTTGTTGGTCATTCTTTCAAGTTCAGTATGGTTTTGGTGAGTATCTTGATCGCTGTACTTTGTATCCTTTGTGACTGGATCAGTTTAAAACGTACTTTCATCTAAGGGATTGTTTGCTTAGTTAGAGTTTTCGGAATATAGTATTTAGCTTTGGAAAAGTCCAAGTTGTTGATCATTGAGAGAAGCTACATCTGCCCTAGAGAAGATTTCTTCTCTTAATCAGAATCTGCCACCAGCCTGCAGTTTGTGGTTCTTTTCTGACTGGAGTCTTGTGACTGGTTAGACTCTGCAACCTCTGTGTTTCTGCCTCATCTCCCAGTATCTGTAACACTCAATCTGCCCCTTATGGTTTAGAACTAGTTACTTTATGAGTTGACTTAGTGTGTATTTGAATAGACATTCTAGCTTTATCTGAAGAAATTAGTGCTCAACCTCAGGAGGTAATCTTCTGTTCAATGTCCAGGTGCTATAAAACCCATCAGTTTTCAGCAGTCAAAGTCCAGTTTGCCTCCCCTCTTCTCATTTTTTTAGGTGTCTTTCTGAAAGCTTCCATCTGTTTTGGATGTTTATCTAAATCTAAATCTGCTTTTGCACAGAAATACATAACAGAAAATCTGGTTTGTTAAAATAAATTTCTGTCTTTGCATGATGGAGGAGCAGATTGAGTGAGGATGTGCTTTAGGGATGGAAGCTGAAGAGATGCATGAGAGAGCAATGGAAAGGGTAATGAGGGACCACAACAAAGCTACGCATATGAAAGGCATCACGGACCAGGCAGGAATCAGGCATGCGACTAGTAAAAAAATATCATGAGTGCCTTGAATTTCTCAATCTGATTCATTTTGTATTTGTAGGAGAGGTAACTCCAGGACTGTCACAGGTGGAATATGCTCTTCGCCGACACAAACTAATGGCATTGATCCAGAAAGAAGCCCGTGACTGGGACGGATTGGACCACACAGTGATTCTGCTATCCAACCCCACGTACTACATGAGCAATGACATCCCCTATGTTTTCCACCAGGACACTAACTTCCTGTACCTCTGTGGGTTCCAGGAGCCTGACAGCATCCTGGTGCTGCAGAGCATTCCTGGCAAAGCACTGCCCTCCCACAAGGCCATACTTTTTGTGCCCCGGAGAGATCCAAGCCGAGAGTTGTGGGATGGGCCCAGATCAGGCACAGATGGGGCAATTGCTCTCACAGGAGTAGATGAAGCTTACACCATTGAGGAGTTCAGGCACTTGGTGGCCAAACTGAAAGGTAACAAAAAATGGAGGGGGAATGAGACAAGATGTGGTTTGCAGGGTCTGAATGGTATGGATTTGGAAGGCGGTCTGTGACACCAATTCAAGGCTATCCTGAACTTGGGGAGGCGCAGGGAGTATGACAGTATGACAAAGACAATTGGAGATTCTTGTTAGCTTCTTGAGGGTCACCAGTGGAAATGCAGTTTTGAAAATAATAGGTTTTCCTCTCCTCTGAATTTCTTGTGTGCCTGTACACATCTGTGAAATGTAAGGAACAGGATAAACAAGAGAGCATCTGTCTTCATTTAGCCAGCTGTTCTATCACCCAATGACCCCTCTCCACCAGGGAAGAGGAACTGGGAAAAGGAAAGGAGACCCGTAGGCTGAAATGGAAACTGATTTAATAAATAATAATAAAAAGCTAATATTAATACTGGTACTAATATAAAATACACCAAGTTATGCTCAGCCCACGCAGTGGTCATGAGCTGTGCTCCCATCAGTGAATGCCAGATGCCAAGCACTGTGAGCTCCACAGGTCTGGAGCATGACAGTCACAGCAAAGGGGAGAGCAGGCCTGGGGAGCTGAAGGATGGGCGAGACCCTCCAGGGATGGCCACCATTGAGGAAAGAAAGAGACTTATCCCCAGCAAACTTTCCAGTTTATAGTGAGCATGATATTTGTGATATGGAATAATACTGTTGGCCAGCCTGGGTTGACTGCCATGGCTTTCGCTCCTCTGAGCTTTAGCAGCTGGCTTACTCAAAACTGCTACAGACCTTGATCCCTATGGAAACCTGCATACCATGGCCAGCCACAAACTAAAAATGTCTTATCCAACAACGAATTGGGTGCTGTAGTCTTCTCAGAAATGCAGCTTTCCTGAATGGAAACTGGATTCTGTGATTCTGTCCCAGTGAAACCAGGACAGCATCACAAATCATGTTACTGTTTTAGCCATAACTTTTTGCTGACAGACCCAGAACCAGATGAAGCATAGGAAACTTGAAGGTGTTTTGTTCATAATAGACAGAAAATTATCCACACAGGGAGGTTGTTAGTCTACTCATCTTTTTTAGCTACAAGTTAACTTACTCTTGAAATACGAACATTGCTGTCCTTTAGGTGTGTTCTTTTACGTCTGACATCACCACGTAGCCTCAATAGTTATAATCCAGGGTGAACTTAAGTGCATTATAAAATGAAGCTGAAGGCTTGTGGCAATATAAAAAGTGCAAGTGCTTGTGGGATTATACAAAGGAACAGAGTGAATGCTGGAGTCTTAAATACCATCTTGGATTCTCATTATTTTGTTTCAAAAAAGGATACATTGAAAATAGAAAAGTCACAGGGCAACAAGGATGATGAAAAGCATGGTGAGTGTGTGAGATACATGCTGGACAAACCTGCTTAGTTTGGAAAAGAGAAAACGGAGGGTGAGGTATGAGAGATGTGTATGGTTATGGAAGGTGCAGAGAGGATGAATAGGAATTATTAGTGGCTGTTTTTCATAATTTACAAAAAAAGGGAACACCAAATAAATTTGTCAGATGGCAGATTTTGACACGTAAGTTTTAAGTTGTAGATCATTAATGGAAGATTTGGAAAGTCAAAAGTATAAATGGATTCAAAAAATAGTTGTTTGGGGGGAGAGGTCCATGAAAAGCAGTTAATCACTGTTATGAAGACGCAGCCTTCATAACTACCTGAAAGGAGGTTGTAGTGAGGTGGGTGTCAGTCTCCTCTCCCAAGTAACAAGTGATAGGACAAGAGGCCTCAAGTTGTGCCAGGGGAAGTTTAGATTAGATATTAGCAAAAAATTTCTTCACCGAAAAGCTTGTCAAGCATTAGAGCAGGCTGTGCAGGGAAGTGGTGGAGTCATCATCCCTGGAGGTATTTAAAAGATAGGTAGATGTGGTGCTCAGGGACATGGTTTAGTGGTGGACTTGGTAGTGCTAGGTTAACGGTTGGACTTGATGATCTTAAAGGTCTTTTCTAACCAAAAGGATTCTATGATTCGAAGTTCATCTTCTCTGTATGGCTGAAATAAGCAGTTGTTTCCCAAAGCTATTCTGAAACGTAGTTGATAATGACCCTGATTCCATGCGATGGGTGAAAGTTAAATTGCCTTACAGCATCAGGCAGGACAGGCTAAAGGAGAGAACGATTCAGAACATGCACCACTGCAGTGCAATGGCTACATAGCTTACGCAAGTGCAACTTTGATACGCAAACTCTGAATGGATCTGAGCAAGGTACCTATATTCAGTGATGATCATAACAACCAGTATTTGCATAGAAGTGAGGATTTGACAAATCTACATGCTATGCATTGGTAATCTTTCACATTTTGGAGAGATTGATGTTATCCTGAGACAGTGAAAGTGTCTATACAGTCTGTAAATGTAGATTCAGAGGAAATTAATTTCTCAAATATAGCAAGAGGTCTAGCTTAGGAGGAGTGAGTTTGTTCAGTATGGGGAGGACATTTCTACATTTGTTTTCTTCTGTTTCAGCTTTTGTTTTATATTCCAGGTGAGTCAAACATTGTTTGGTATGACTTGACAAAACCAGTGCACACAGAGCTGCACTCAGACTACATGCAGCCCCTGGCTGAGATAAAAGCTCGGAACAAAAACCACATCCAGGGCATCCGACATCTAGTGCAAAACCTTCGGCTGATCAAATCTCCTGCAGAGATTGAAAGGATGAAGATAGCTGGACGGGTGACAGCAGAGGTATGGGGTCATGTGCTCTCCAAATGAACCATTGCATTCCTTTAAAGAAGAAATGACAGAGACTTGTTAATGGGGCGACATGGGTTGGAAGGATAGCTTTGGTTTAATCAGTTACTGAACTGCTGTGTCTCAACCATTGGCTAGGCTCAGCTACCTCCACAAGGCAAGGAGAAACAGGAAGACTGCTTTGACTACCAGCTTCTCCCAATTACTGTAACTCCAACGAAGAAAAGCCAGCAGCAGTTAGATTTGTTTAAAAGCAGTATCTATTCAAGAACAGGGGTAGCCTCTTTACTCTCTTCCCAACTTCCCCTCTCCTTCCCCACACCATTTTCTTTCCCATTTATTGAGTTGTTTTTGAGGAAACAGGATTTTTGTGAACATGTTGCCCATGTATGTCACCAAATTCCCCCTTATCCTTCAAATACCTTTTGAACTCCTTGGTCAATTTTAAACAAATCTGACAGATAACTGCAAATGCAATTACGTTTTTGTAAATATTATTGAAATAGCCAAGTAGAAAAGAGAGGCACAGCTTGTCCTTCTCTGAAGGAAAGCTGCATAGGGCACTCCTGTTATATGTGAGGGAATCCGTAGGTGAGACAGCTTGTAAAATGCTGCCTCGTGGCATCAGCTTTAATCATCTAATCCTTTTTCAAAAATCAATCAGCCCCTAAATACAGTTTCACAGGAAACAGAGCTTAATTGGTTCTCGTCTTGACAGCACTCTGCGTTTTCAGCTGCCTCTGGTTCTGTGTTCTGGGCCAGCTGATTTTAGACCTACCTCAGATGACAGCAGGTAAAAAAAATAACTTGTCTCAAGTTTAGGCTCCTTTGCTAACTGAAAGGCCCTTGTTTTTCATAGGCTTTCATAGAGACAATGTTTGCCAGCAAATCCCCAGTGGATGAAGCCTTTCTATATGCAAAGGTGAGTACTTTATGGCTGGAGATGAGACAGAAGATCTGGATGTTGGTTATCCTTCCAGGAAACTAGAAATGTCAGGTCTTTCTATAACGTGCCTCCCACTGTAGCACATTTCTCTTCCACCATTGTAATTCCTAGGATGTGCAGAGAAGTCATCATGAGGAATTCTTCAGCTGTACTTCCCATACCCTTACTGAAGGAACATAGTGCTATTGATGTCTTTTTCTGCTGTATTTAAATACGAAACCTGCTAAAAAATCAGAAATATAGTTACTATCGTACTCTTTAATACAGTTCTATTGTGCAGAATTTAAGTAGTTATAACACCTATTTGTAAAGCCTACTTCCCTTGCCCTTAGCCTCTTAGTACATCAGATTACCACAGCGATCCTGAAGCAGTGTAGATGCCTCTCAATTACAAAATACAGACTAATTGGCTGGCACATTTGGTAAGGAATTTTGGAAAGAATTCTTGTAAGATGCCTGTTTGAGAAACATCAGCAGGATTTGACCATCTGTTGTGACATAGATGGCCGGTGCCGACACGGCACTGAGCAGCAGTACTGACTTGTAAAGAGAATTATTTTAATTAAAGACTATTTTACAGATCAGTTTTTCACTCCAGATCAGGATCATAAAACCTACTTTACTACTTGTAGGCATCCTGGAGTGTTCTGTCCCATGTGATTTATTATTTTATTTTTTATAGAAAAGACATTTTATTAATATATTGAGGATATAGAGGGCCTTTATAGATTTAAGTTTATTCATTTCCATGCTTTCATCAGTTTCATCCCTCAAGAAAGATAAAGATCTTGAGGCTTACAGTGCCCTCTGTTTTTTTGTTTTTTCCCTTGGACACCAAGATAGTCCATGCTTTCAAACCTTCTTAGTTCAACAGTCATAAAAATAGATACTGCTGTAAATATGCTGGTACTTTGTAATTTTAAAAGACAACAGCAAAACACGACTGTTGTCATGCAGACATTTAGGATGTTTGAAAATTTGCAAAGTTGTATGGCAACTAGGATCATTACTTTATATAAGAACAAATCCTCACCTGGATTTATGACAACATAATGAATGTTTGATACAGTATTGAACAGGTTGCACCAGAAGGAGCTTTCATGAGACCAGACACAGGCTTAAAACACTTTCTTGAAAGTGGATAGTTCTGTATTTTTTTCCCCCAGTTCTTGGAAAACCTTCAAGATTGCTTCCATTTAGTGAACTCACTTTCCAGTTTCACTTTATGTTGTACAAATTAAGAAAACAGTTGAAGGACGTGAATTATAATAGCTCCAGAGCAGTTAATCACCTGAATCAGCACTAACAGTCTCCTCCTCTCTGAATTGGTATTCCAGTTTGAATTTGAGTGCCGGGCTCGTGGTGCTGACATCTTGGCCTACCCTCCTGTTGTTGCTGGTGGCAACAGATCAAACACTTTGCACTATGTGAAGAACAATCAGCTCATCAAGGTAAACCACATGCTGTCCAGTAACTTAGAATGCAGTGCTGTGACACACTGTTCCCATACGTGTCCCTGAGCTGCACTTTGTTTTGACTGAACAGATCAGAACACTTAAATACGTATTTTCAACTGACAAGGGGAAAGGCATTCTGTCCTGGTTAGTTTTACTGTCAGTGAAAGATTAACTTCATTCTGCCTAGTCTCTTTCTCTCCTCTTTGCACTTCCTGCAGTATTTTCTGAACAGTGGAAGGACTTGCAAACAAGATTGCAAATCATTTAGCGAGCACATCTGTTCCCACACTATGTGCAGCAGTGTACAGTGCTGGGTGGATTGCTAACCTCACAAAAGAGAGGAACTGCTGCAGCAGGCAAAGTGAAGGCACTGTAGTACAAGGTCTTCTGCTGTCACTTGCATTGCCTGGCCTTTTACAACATAAGGTGCAATAGTGCATTCCTGCTCTGGTGAAGCTGAAAAGCGTTTCGGACTTTGTGTAGGCCAGCAAAGCAGGGAAGGGGAACAGTGAGGGAAAGGGTCAGTGTTAAATGTTGAGAGGTGGATTAGATGGCTGTAGGTAAATTAATGTGTCTTGTCTTACTTCGAAGATTCACATTATTGAATTGAACCCTCTCCAGCTTTCCTGACAATACATCTTTAGATTCAGATAAGTATTTTCAGAAGCAGTATTCCCCCACTGCTCTACTCATGATTCACTTTTCAGAGGAGCATATTTTCCCCGTCTTAATGCAGGATGAAATATTCCCACTAGCATTGTCTTTTCTTGAAGCTGGCATGCTAGCAGACCTTGAAATGATCTGCAGAGACAGACATACAAAAGATATGACAGGGTGCTTTTGGCAGAAAGAAGCCTCCTTTGTTGTACTGTCATCCAAGGTCAGGCATGCTCATGTAACTCCAATTGCTTCTGTTAAAGTTGTTCATTTCAGTGACTCTCACTTGTTTTTTTTTCAGAACTGTTAAGTAGGAGGTTATACCTGTAAACTGGACTCTTTTCGTTTGTGTGCTACTTCCTACAGATCTTGTTACCAAATAGGCTAACGAAGTGTCTAATTTGGATGGTATCTGAAGGCTGCTTATGGCCTCATGTGGACTTCATTCAGTCCACCATTTAGTGGACTCAGCTTTAAAGAAAGAGGACAAGATGCATGACTTCATGACTTAAGGCACTTACTGGACAATCAAACCACGGGCTGAATTCCCTTAGCCAGTAAATTGTTACTTCGCTTGTTTAATTGCTTGGTAGAGGGCAGGTGCTATAATTTTGTATTTTACTTAAATTAATTGAACCAGCTATTCTGAAAAAGTTAAAAATACAATTTAAAGGGATGGTTAATGGCCTGTCAATTCAGTGGGATAGTGAGATCTGCTCACTGCTAGTTTATCTACTGTGTAAGTGTTTGTGGCACTTAACTGTACACAATGATAGTAGCTATCACTGCAAGTAGTGCTAGCAGTGAAATTCTGCTTCTTATTTTTTCCCTTAATGTGCTAGGATTATTTCTTGTCATTCTACATCATGGCTGCTGGCACAGTCATGGATTTGTGGAGTGAATTTCTATAAAAGGCCTTGAATTACATGTAGGGTAAACCCATAGAGAATTTAATCCAAACTTTTTACAGATCTCTCTGCTCTTTTTGTTGTTAGCCACTTTAAGGAGGGAAACCAAGGCAGTGGTTTTGTTCCTGGCCCTTTGTCTTTTTTTGCGTGGCTTTTTGGAAGATGTGCAGTCAGTGATTTAATTGACACGGAACAATTTTGCTGAAGTGAGTTGGAGGTCCGCATCTCCAAAAGTTTTTTCTTCATCACCACATAGATTCAGAAGTAGAGGAGTCAAGAAAGTCCCAGAAGAGGAAAGGGAAGATGGTACAAGCTATTCAATAGTGCATTTACAGTAGGGGTAGGCTGTCAGATAAGTGATTTTGCTGGGTCCTCCTACCCTGTGACAAGGCTTAAATCTTTAGCTGTTAGTGATCTTGTGGGTAGCTCAGAAATCTGTTTTTGTTGCAAAACGCTTCTGTCTCAGTCACTAGCAGAGAACTTCTAGTGAAAAGAATCACTGTTCTAATTTGCTGGAGAAAGTGATCCAGATGTGAATGGGACCAATGTCTCAGAGACAGAATAGTTCAAGGAAAATGTCTTTTTTTTTACTCCAAAGTGTTTGAAAATCAGCGTGTTAAGAGTTCAGGCTGTATACATAAGCACGACAGTCAGGCACTACCTTGCAGAGGAACAACGCAACTGGAATAGCGTATTTATACACAGTAGCACCTAGGCTGTTGTTCTGCAAAAGGAATTCACATCTCTGGAGCTGCTTTGCAAAAATAAATACATAATCTCCTTTCCTGCTCTCAGACAGAAAAATCAATTCAGTTAACAGCTGGACTGACCCACAGGGCATTTTTTCCTGTTATTCTCCAGGATGGTGAACTGGTCTTGCTAGATGGTGGATGTGAGTCTTCCTGCTACGTAAGTGACATCACACGTACCTGGCCCATCAATGGAAGGTACGCTGTGACAAGGCTGTTTTGAAGAACTTTGAGACACTCTTAAATAATTGATGGGTTGAGTGTATGTCTGTTTAATCTCTGAGTAGTTTTAATGTGTCCCATTCTGTGGTTCTTCAGAGTAATCAAATTATATAAACTAATCTTTCAGCATGAGAAGCTGTATTCCCTGCTGCCTCATTAATTAGTACATGAATATGTGTGATTACTGCTATTTTCAGCTATTGCAGCATGCTGAAAGTGCAGAGAGGGCTTTTGTGCATTCAGCTGTCTCTGATTGTGTGTAAGAAAACAGGAGTTTAGTTGACCTGTACATGGCTCTGCCAGTTGTGAATTTGCTGGTGTGATGTCCCTGTGGTTGTGTGTTTGATTCCGGTATGTTTTGCCTCAAGTGCATTCTTTTTCCTGGAGTAGCTTTGCTTTGGGGTTAGGTTGTCAGCTGAGAAACCCTGCCCCTACACACTGTCTTGAAGGGCATGTTGCAGTGATGCCTTGTCTGGCATTTCATATAAGGAGCCAGTTGCTTTCTTTTCTGACTTTCCCTGCTCCAACAATGAACTGAGTCTGTCCCCAAAATAGATTCTGGGTAGAGGTTTAATTGTGAGAAATGTCCTTTGTTCCTTTTCTCAATGGTTTTCAGGTTCACCAAACCCCAAGCAGAGCTATACCAGGCTGTCCTGGATATCCAGAAGTCCTGCCTGAGCCTCTGCTCCCCAGGCATGAGTCTAGAAAATATCTACAGCCTCATGCTGAGCCTTATTGGACAGAAACTGAAAGAGTTGGGGGTCCTAAAGAGCAGCATCACTGAGAGCCACTTCTTCAAGGTACTTGAAGTTTTTGACTCCAGCTTCCCCCTACTAGGCCTGACTGTTTTCTCATTGGGTTGTGTTAGTGGCTTTAGTTTGGCTCAGAAATGTGCTTTTGAGATGTATCTTCTAATTATCACCAGGCACTCTGTTTTAACTCACGTTGTGGGCTGGTCTCAGCACAGGACTGGATTTCTCTCAGGCAAGGCTAAACTTGAAGATGTGTTTCAACCATTCAGCACACAATTTGGTCTGAAGTAAACCCCCAGTCTTATATGCATGCAGTGTAAATGTTTGTTCCTCGGCACTTGCTGTTTCACTCTGCAGGTCCATTCCCATTGGTCTGCGCTACTTGTTAGTGTAGATGGAGCTTCAGAGTACAGACAGTCTGAAGGGATCTGTAGAGACATTGGCGCTAACAAAAAAATCTGGGTCCAGAGCTGAGTGCAGGCGGTTAGTCATAGTTTTGTGATCTGTTTAACATAGCATAAATCTGCAGTGCCACCAAAACGTGCAGCCCGTTCTTCTCAGTCATTCCACCTGCTGCCTCTTCTGTATCGTTTTGTGTCAGTATTGGGATTTGTGGACCTACCTGGTGAATGAGACTGGGAAACTGGTCTACCTTAGAGCTGAACCTGCAGATGAAATAGGGTTGGTTTGCAGTTTGAGGAGTTCGTCTGGTCCCACTCACTGCAAACCTGCGTGATTGCTGATGCCAACACAAGGAAGATGGCGAGACCAGGTGAGGGCCCCTTTGGCAGCAGGACAGATTTCTGCCAGATTTAATTGTCCTACAGTGTCAGTGCAGTAACAGCACATATTCTCGCATGTGAACGGGGGCTATCATGCCGGTTTCTCACGGCAGGCGGCAGCACAGCCAGCGTCTGCAGCGCAGTCCTCGGTGAATGTGAGGAGTGTGGGGCTGAGGCGGGATTCGCTCTTTGATTTGTGCTGTCAAGGAGCTCCTCTCTGGAGGGAGGGGAATTAGGATGATGTGGGGGGAGGTGGTGTCAGCGTCCTGTAGAGGTGGATTAAAATCCTGCTGTAGCTGCCGAGTGAAATGGCACAGCATGCTCTGTCATGCATAGACCTTTTTGCCACATCACGTAGGAGCTGTATCAGCTGCTGCCAGTTGTCAAGGTCTGCAGATGGGAACAATGCAGGGCTTGGATGTTTAAAGGATGGAAAGGATTGGGTCAGGAAAGCTCAGTGAGCCAAAAACAAAGTCTTGCCTGACATGCTGAGGTGATGGGCTTGGGCTGTTCTTAGTGAAGGGCAGAATGCAATATGCTCGTAATAGGCACCTTGTATGGGTAGGTTTTGAGGACTGTCCAGTTCTGATCAATGGAAGGCAGCCCCTAGTCACCGAGTCATGGCAGTAAGGTTGCTAATTAAGCACATAATTATTCTGTGTCTTCTCCCCATCTTTTGTATTAGAACAAGAGGTTGGGCTGTGTTTAACTGTCTCCGTGACACTTGTTTTGTCTTCTGCTAGGCTGTTCGAAAGTACTGCCCACATCATGTGGGCCATTACTTGGGCATGGATGTTCATGATACCCCAGATGTATCCCGATCACTCCCGCTCCAGCCAGGCATGGTGATAACCATTGAACCAGGTAAAAAGCGATGCAGTCAGTGGTGGTCAAAAACACGCCAATGCTGAGGATAACAGTATTGCTTTGAGTAGGTAGTTGATCCCTGTTTGAGGGATATCCGGTCCTTTCTGGTGAAACTAAAAATGATTACAGTATTAGAAAACCTTATTTCCCTCCCTACACAGCCAAGGTAACAAATTGTGGGAGTAAAGTCTCAGGAAGTGTCTGTGCAGCAGAAGGCAGAGTAGTATAGACCTCAGACTGCTACTGTTTGACACACAGCAGTGCAGGTCAATAGCAGTGCAGAGAAGCAGGCTGAATTCACTGTGCTGTGTTCAGTGTCACTGTGACTAAACTACCACCAGACACTGGTAGTGTAAGTCTCAAGCATTGCAGTCTGCAATTACAGGCATTCACAACTTAGCTTTGCAAATTAGGGATTTTGTGATGAATCTTTCTTTCTGCTTGTCACTGGATTTGGAGCTGTCAGCTGGAAACTGATATTTAATGCTTGGCTCCCCTCTCTCTCTCTTCAGAACATTGTTAAAATCATTATTGTGAACATAGCAATGAGAGCAAGAAGTGTGGAAAGGCCAGCTGTATTGTGGAAGTTTTTATTAACTGTAAGGCACTAAGTGTGTACACACTCAGGGACACTTTCCTTTCTTTGCCCACCAACTGCCATGAGTAAGGGGAAAGAGAGTATCTTTCCGTATTAAAAATTTTTGGGATCAAACTCATGTTGCTGAAAATCATCCCTGCTCTCATGGTGGTGCAGTAAGGTAAGTAAGTAAGAAAAGTATTGTTCTAGAGAGTATTCTGTGTTTTAATTCCTTTTCTTCTTCCAGGCATTTATATCCCTGAGGATGACGTGAGTGCCCCGGAGAGGTTTCGTGGCATTGGTGTGCGCATTGAGGATGATGTTGTGATAACAGAGGATACGCCTCTCATCTTATCTGCCGACTGTCCCAAGGAGATCTACCATGTCGAGCAGATCTGTGGCCGCAGCTCATGATGCCCCTTCTCTGCCTCTTTTACCTTACTTGGGAGATGCAGCCCTCCAGGGATGCAGATCCCTGTAGCTGGCTGTAGATGTCAAGTGATGGAGGGTGCGGGCAATTGATGGCTGTTTCCAAGACTGGGGCTGGGAAGTGGAATGCAAAAGGCTTGGGTACTGAGAGATGAAAAAGCAAAGCAATCTCTTCTGCCTGCGTTTTCCTTCTGATCTGATTAGTGCTGATGTTGAGCTTTTGTACGACATGGACTGGATTCATCCTTCTGTGTGGATCCATCTGTTCTGGTGCCCTTGGAGGGATGAATTTTTCAGTGCCACCAGCAGAGCTTCTGCCTCGTCCCTCTCCAGATGCATAGGTGCAACTGCTGAGACCAGGGCCGCAGTTTTTTCCCTTTAGCAGTAGTTTCACGACAGTCAGATTTTTAAAATGAAGCTTCGATAAAGGCTGTTTTGCAGGGATAAAGTGTGTCAGACAGCTTTGATTTTTATGGAGCCCTGGAAGGAGGGGTTTTGGTAGTCAGAAAGATGGGTTTGGTTGGGAAGTAGTTTTTTCTGAAGCCTATGGAGAACTCTTTTAGTATTTTAAGGGTAAGGATGTGTTTGGGCCTTGTTCAGGCATATGCAAAATAGTCCAGCAGCAGGGAAAAACATCTTGTCTGGTCTTTCAGCTTATTGGATGTCTGGTAATTTCAGAAAGGACGGATAGGGCTCAGGAGGTTGGACATACCCATTCTTGCTGTCTTCCACGTTCTCTTCTTTTTGTCCCAAATGTCTATTCCAGTCTCCTGTTCTGAGCCCACCTCTATGCTGGGAAGCAGGGCCATTTTGGCTGTGCTGGACTCCACTGGTGAGCTGCTAGTTGTCACCTAGATGTGAGGTGTCCAATTCTGGGACATTCATAGCACCTTTCTGGTTTGTGCTGTAAGTGCCAGCAACTTCAGCATTGCATTTTTGAAGAGTCTGCCCTATGGCAAGTCTCAAGTCTTTATATGGCTTTTATACGGAATTTAAAGCAGCTCTCCTCTTCAAAACAGTGAGGGCATGATCACAGCTGCCTTTTGGTTTTTGCCAAGTGCAGTCAGTAACTAATGCTCTGTGATAGTATTTTTGAGGCAGCTGCAAATGTGGTTAGGGGCTGGGATGGATGAGGAGTAAAGAGAAGAGTGGTCTTCCCTCAACATCAGCCTACCACTCAGGCTATTGTATGCAGTAGTAAATATACCTAGTAGAGACAAACATGGCGTCTGTGTATTTACTGAAAATATTTTTACAATCAGCTATTTAACATGTCTGAAAAATGCCTCTCATCTGCATCTCCTTTTATTTATGCTTGCTGTTGCATCACATCATCTTACTTCTTTTCTGATGGTAGCTTTCAGTATTTTCCACTGTCATTCTCAGTTTTCTTTCTTGTTCTCTTCCTATATTGTCTGTTTTTGACCCACTGTAATGTCACTGCATCCTAATCCATTTTTCTTTCTAATCAACATCACTGCCTCTTCCCCAGTTTGTCATAATTCCCCACAGCAAATATAGTCAGAAGCAGATCATTTAGTCAGCTGTTCTATCACCCAGTGAGTCCTCCACACCTGGGAAAGGGAATCGGGAAAAGGATAGGAGATCCATGGGTTGAAATGGAAATAGATTTAATAAGACAACAAACTAACATAAACACCAGTACTAATATAAAATACACCAAGTTATGCTCAGCCCATGCAGTGGTCGCGAGCTGCGTGCTCCCAGCAGTGAATGCCAGATGTCAAACCCTGCGAGTGCCACAGCTCCAGCCAAAGCACAATAGTCACAGCAAAGGGGAGAGCAGACATGGGGAGCTGAAGGATGGGCAAGACCCTCCAGGCAACCATTGAGGAAAGAGAAAGACCCGTCCCCAACGAAGTTTCCAATTTATAGTGAGCGTGATGTTTACGGTATGGAATACTTCTGTTGGCCAGCCTGGGTCAGCTGCCATAGCTTTTGCTCCTCTGAGTCTTAGCAGTTGGTTTACTTGAAACTGCTGCAGACCTTGATCCCTGTGGAAACCCGCATACCATAGATGGCCACAAACTAAACCAAAGTATCTTATCAACTTTGTTCCCACTGAATTGGGTGCTGCAGTCTTCTCAGAAATGCAGCTTTCCTGAATAGAAAACTGATTCCATGATTTTTCTTTTCTGTGTTTCATTTCGCTTAGTGAAGGCCAAATGGACAGTGTCTTGCATTGTTTATTGCTTCTAGTGGGAGCTGGGCACACACACTGGAGTTTGAATTTGGCACTTGAAAGGCAGCCAAGACATGCCATAATTTTATTTTTTTAAACATTACAGAGTTAAGTGTATCAAGTTTCACCCAGTTAAGAGAATCTGCTAATCTCTGATGGAAGCTTTTGTTAGATGTTGATGTGTTACAGTGATACATACAGGGTAAGTTGTTAAAATGAAGGCTTGTTAAATGTGGACGCAGAACTGATGTTGTTCTGATCTGTAACACATTTGTTCTTCCAGTTACACCTGTCAGAGCCATGTCAACTGGGACAAATTTTGGATTTTGGAACTATGTAAGCAGCTTAAAATAACATTAACCTGAGAGCTGCACATGTGTGCTGATCTACACATTTGCCCATGTACCTAACAGAGTTAATACTTGTACTTACTGTAAATAAGCCTTTGAAATACATATAAAAAATATTTTAAAACAATTTGTAGAAAGTAATTTCTCAGGCCATCGAGTTGCATGGCTGTTGAATAGATATAAGCACCTCCAGAAAGAGCATTATTTTTCAGGGAGATTTATAAATTATCTGTAACCTATCTTGGCCTTGAAATAACATTGTCAAACGTAGACACACCTGAATTCCTACTCCTCTCTGGAAAATCCTGCAGCTTCCAAACCTCCGTAGATCTTAGGAATGATGTGAATGAATGTTTCTGTCAGAAAAGAAGTGACTTTGTGACTGCTGAGTGGGGAGCAATGGATCTGCTAGGGCTTCTGTGCCCCACCGTGCTAAGTGTGTCTGATTTAGGCTGTGCATTTTTCCATATTCCGTAATTCTTCCACACTGTTCAGCAATTTCTTCAGCATTAACTGCTGATAATGTTTTGAATCAGTTGTTCCACATAAAGAAGAGTGCATTTTACAGAATGTATTAAATTTGAGTCTTATCAACCTAAGTTTTTGAAGGCTTTTTCTCGCTTGTTGCAGAGGTGGATAACCAGAGTACTGTCTTGGACCTACACACGTGCTGTATTGTCCCTTGAGTACAACCAAATCTGTGAACATTTTACATGATCTTCGTCAAGAAACTCTAAAGAATTCCTTCTCTGGCTGCATGTACCTGGGGTGTACCCTGCAAATGGCCTGTCCCGTGCTGCCAGATGTACTGTTTGTCTCTGCCATGGAAGAGATTCCTTGCTCCAACCACCTGGGTACAGGAGCAGCTCTCAGTGGCAGTGCAAGTTGCCAGCTGCTTGATGAGGGCGTTGGTGGGATCACTGGAAGCAAAAGAGAAATTGAGGTATATGCAAGTTCACTTGGGGAGGCATTTCACTGCAATTATGGCACAGGTTTTAAGGGCATCAGAGTACAAGAAAAAATGAGAGCCAGCCATCCCTATGGAGAAGTTGCTTTGCTTTCAGAGGAAGCCCAGGAGGCTTTTCTTGGCTTTCCCATTTCACCTTCTACCAGGGGCCTGCTTTGCTTTGCAGAGAACTACTTAGTAGTAAAGTCATAGAATCATAGAATGGTAGGAGTTGGAAGGGACCTCTAGAGATCATCTAGTCCAACACCCCTGCT
>VZSC01015141.1:68666-83420 GCA_013398225.1 Steatornis caripensis | reverse complement strand
TGAGGATGTTGTGGGAGACAGTGTCAAAAGCCTTGCTGAAGTCAAGGTAGACAACATCCACTGCTCTCCCCTCGTCCACCCAGCCAGTCATGCCATCATAGAAGGCTATCAGATTGGTCAAGCAGGATTTTCCCTTGGTGAATCCATGTTGACTACTCCGGATAGTCTTCTCCTCCTCCATGTGCTTAGAAATTATTTCCAGAATGAGCCGTTCCATCACCTTTCCAGGGACACCTTTCCTACAACTCTTATCTTTATGTCCTATTTCAGTTGCATTTCTCAGAGTTCCCACAGCTGCAAAATAGAACTGTTCACAGTTTAGCAAGGAAAGCAAACCCAAAAGGACAGAGAACCAGAGAGGAAGGGAAGAAAATAAGCAATGAAGAGACGTATGTGTTGCATGGCTGTCCTCTGGTAGAAAAGATCTTGGACACGTATACACCCACAAAAGAAAGTCAAATCTTCCAGTAAACAGTGTAATCTCCTTTTTATTCTTTTTTTCCCTAGTACTTAACATAATCTTTGTGTGTTTAAAAAAGTAAATGTAAAGTTGCAAAGGGGGCTGCAAAGTTGTGCCTCTGGGCCCCATGCGACATTGGGGCCTGCCCCTCTTTTTGCCATCATGTTTGTTCCAATAAAATAAGCAATTGTGCAGGGTATGAGCATAGTCCAGATGTTATCTAACTCTCCCACTTATTCCCTGAATCGCTTGGCTTTGCAGATCTCAGACTGCTCATGCCAATGCAAAGTGAAAGAAAAAGTCCAGATCCTGAAGAGTGAGTGCAAAGGAGAGAACTGAGTAAGGCTGTGAATCAATGTTGCCCATTAGGTTACATCCCAAACTCAGGATCTGGTCTTTCAGAAAAGGCCCATCCTTGAAACTGTCTGTGTTCTGTTACATTTGATCCCTTTAACCTCCTCAACAGCAAAGGTCTTCCCTTGACATCCTCTATGTCTGTTTGTTGTTCTTACTTCACATGTGAAATCTAACAGGCACAATACAAATTTCCAACTTTTCTCCATCCCACTTGGTAAACATGTATTGATCCAGCTATATTATATCTAACAGGTAACATACTGTGGCAGGAGATGTTTCCATCCCTGTCACCTGATGTTCTGAGAACAACGTTTCCATTGGAAAGCTTGCTCCAGATTGCGTGCTGGAAGATACCGAATGTCACTGCTTGTAGTTAAAAGGAGGGGTGACCTTTTACAGGGTCCATAACCTGGATTTGCCCTGAAAAAAGTTTGGAGAAAGTCAAGAGGAGACTGACCCAGGCAGCCGTTCCCAACCCGAGGGTTGTCTCTGTGAGAGCTTTCTTCCACGTTGGAGGAGAAGGGGTGCGAACCTGTGTACACCCACTTGTGCTTTTCTGCATGCTTCCTTTTCAGTTCAAATAGGGGGGAGTAGATATACACCTACTTTCCTCTTTTCAGTAATTAATCCAAGAGAAGTGACCATTTGGTGCAGCAATTGCAAACTGAGCACGTAGTGATGGGCAGTCTCTATTGCTTTTTCGAATTCATTGTTTCCTCTCTCTTTTCAAGTCTGTCATATCGTTATTTTTCTCTCAGTGTGCCTTACTCCATTTTGAATTTTGGTCTGCTCAGGCTCTTCCATTCAGTCCCTCATAACCTGCTCTTGCACAAAGCATTATTTCATTTTATCTGGAAGTGGCTGGACTGATGATAATATTTAATCTGTTTCAGGAAGTTTTTAGAGGTCACCAGTGTCAAGGAGCAACAATTTGCATGATCTCCTTTATTGTGTGTATTACTTCTTCAAAAGAATATAGAAGCATTCCTGAAATTTATGCTTGTTGCAGATGTCATATCCTCTTCCTCCAGTTTTGAAATTTGTGGTGGGTTGACACTCTGTCATGCCCCCGTCTCAGCTGAACAGGGGAGAGAAAATGTGACAAAAGGCTCATGGGTCAAGATAAGGACAGGGAGAGATCGTGCACCAATTACCGTCACAAGCAAAACAGAGTCGACTTGGGGAAATTAATTTAATTTATTGCCAATCAAATCAGAGTAGGGTAATAAGAAATAAAATCAAATTTTAAAACATCTTCCCCTCACCCTTCCTTCCTGTCCCTCAGGAACAAATGGCTCCAGTGTGGCCCTTCCACAGGGTGCAGCTCTTCAAGAACAGACTGTTCCAGCATGGGTCCCCTGCAGGGTCACAGCTCCTGCCAGCAAACCTGCTCCAGCATGGGCTCCTCTGTCTGTGGGGCCAGAGGTCCCACCAGGAGCCTGCTCCAGCATGGGCTCTCCATGGAGTCACAGGCTCTTTTGGGCATCCACCTGCTCCAACATGGGGTCCTCCACGGGCTGCAGGTGGAGATCTGCTCCACTGTGGACCCCCACGGGCTGCAGGGGGACAGTCTGCCTCACCGTGGTCTGCACCACGGGCTGCACCACAGGCTGCAGAGGAATCTCTGCTCTGGCATCTGGAGCACCTCCTGCCCCTCCTTCTTCATTGACCTTGCTGTCTGCACAGTTGTTTCTCTCACACATTTTCACTCCTTTCTCTTCTGGCTGCTGTTGGTGTTGTGCAGGGTTTTTTCCCCCCTTCTGAACTATGTTATGACAGAGGCGCTGCCACCATGGCTGATGGGCTCGGCCTCGGCCAGCAGCTGGGTCCGTCTTGGAGCCCGCTGGAACGGGCTCTGTCAGACATGGGGGAGGCTTCTGGCAGCTGCTCACAGAGCCACCTCTGTAGCCCCCCGTTACCAAAACTTTGCCATGCAAACCCAATACAAAATTGTTACATAAATTAGAAGATAAAAACAGTTTTTGGATTATAAATATCTGGGAAAAATGGGAGTTGATTCCTAATTTCTAGCTTTTTTATTCAAGAAACACATTTATAAAAAGAATAAAATTTTAAGTAGGAGATGAACCGATTTAGGAAAGTTAACAATATGAATTGTAATTAATTTTATAACTGTTTAATATATAAAAGTTTTAAAGTATCCTTTTCACTGCTCCCAGTTGTAAAAACTCCAAAGTAAGTAATTGAGATTAGAGTGGTCTTGAAGTTAACTGGCATGTCCCAGTCCCTGACTCAAAGTATGATTGCTGTATGGTCTGCTATTGCAATCATACCCTCGGCTGATCTTTGTACAAAGCTGAAGTATTGCTGAGCCTATGGAAAACAGGGACAAGTGTTTCCAGTGTTATCCCAGCAATGTTTGAGTTGTTCAGATAGGACTTTTGCTCTTATGAATTCCAGTCTTGATGGAAGTGACTGATGTTCTGTGTCATATTCTAATGAGTATTTGAAATGTTAAGTATTAAACGATGCATTCAAGTTATGGAAAAAATTTCTCGTAATCGATCTGGCCGCTCCTTTACTCAAAGGACCATTCTTGTGACGCTGATGCGTAAGTTGGATACAGGGAGACTACAAGCTCTATGTGAGCTTTGCATATGGGTCCAGAAAGAAATTTCCATTCTGTGAGACAGCAAGTTCTTTTTTTGTGAATCTGTATGAATGTGCTAGCACTAATGGCAGAAGCCAGAATTCACTTTTTACTTAAAATACTCAATGTTATAATAAAAAGACCCTTTCTTCACTTATTCTGCAATTTAAGAGTCAAAATAAACTAGCACAATTATTTTAGCCTCATGTGTGCAGTGTTCATGGAGAAACGCTTTGTCCACTCATTGCTTGGGCAGTTTGTATCTTCTTGGGGAAAAAAGACTTGCAAGATTTGACCCTTGACTGCTTTCCAGCAGTTTTCTGTGCATCATAGTAAATAAATAAAAAATGGTTGTCTCTTTTTCAGACTCCTTCCCTAACTGTTCAGAGAATGAAATGTCCTCACTCTAGAGTCAAAGCCAACACACACACATACACACACTGCCTTGTGCGCCTAGTGTTTTCCATGTAATTTGAATAACGTATGAATATTGAAAATACCGTTACAAGCATCTGTGCAAAAATCATACAAATACTGTTGCTCACAGCCAGTCTAAAGGAGTTCTTCAGACCCTCATGAGCAGTTCACTGCATAGCCATAATGTTTAGAGGATGGAAAAGCAATTGGACTACTTGTGCTCAGGTTCCCTGAACTTAAACTCAGAGGCAGTTTATACCAGGTGGCAAGGAGGACTCCCTTTCACCTCAGAGAAACATATCCTTGAAAATTATATGTATGCTTTGGTGACGTATGTCTGTGAATGAGGAACAGAGAACAAATTTTAACCTTGCAAATCTGTATACATCTGTTATTCTTGGTCCTGGAAATAGTTTGATTTCTTTTTTTTAATATAGTTTTGGGTTTGCAGAGGGATGGTTTCTACAGAGTTCCCTGGTGTTAGTTACATTAGCATTTTATATGCTGTTCATGTAAACTCTTGAGCTTTCATGGCTCTCAGTATTAGCTTTTAATATAACACAGTTCATATTGGCTTTTATTGCTGTTTAATTTCGGTTGGGTTTTTTATGTGGCTTCTCAGCTGCAAGGAATATGGCCTACACTTGTTTGAAACTTTTCTTGTCTGTGTAAACCTGCTATTGATGTCCTTTTTTCTTGCATTCTGTAACACTCTCTAGAGCTAAACTTGCCTGTATTTGTCATGCAGATCAATTACTCTGCATAGCAAACCCAGATCTCACATTACAGGTGGGAACCCAGAATATTTAGATAGTAACTGGATGTCTCTCCTACCTTTGCACCATATATTGATTGTTCCACAGATATAGAAATTCATAGCTGAATTGTCTAAGTAAATCATTCTTAGCAAATAATGCCTCTTATTCAAAGGACACATGCAAATAATTCCCAGCCAAATGTTAGTTATTGGCTTCTAAGTTCCTGTGCTTTTTGAAGTGATCCCAATATCACTCTACTCTTTTGGGCACCTGAAGTTGTTTAAAGCAACATGTGGTTTCTCGCCCTTCTATAAGAAGAAGTCAATTTCTAAATAGGCCAAAGAAAAATTTAATTTAAATAAAAGTGTATTTTACTTTGGATATTCATGTTTATAACAGCAGCTTTCCTCAACAGAGAGAGAATTTTCTACCTAAAAAGGTCTATCTTAATAGTTATTCTAGATAAATTTGTATGGACAGTTCAGATAGATAGATAGTTTAAAAAAACTCTGTATAAGATACTGAAAGGAGCAAAGCTTACATTTTCACAAGTCTTATGAAGAAAGGATGTTCTTTCTTCTGCATTAATGTGTTTCATAAGAATTCCTGGGAAACTGTCCAGCTATACATAGTAAATATTTCACATACCAACAAAGTGATTCCTCAGCAATTCAACCACTCAGCACAAATGTGATTCAATTTATGGTAAATATCTGCACCTGTTAAACAGTTAAAAAGTCTCCTGGCAGAAGCGATCCTTTCATGCTGTTATTTATCTAAATTTTTTAAAAGGTCCTATCTTTCCAGATTATAATCTTTTAAAGATCATCATTTCAAAAACATTCCCAGGCCTGAATTTTGAACTTTCATCTTGAAGACGGAATATATGTGATTTTGAGCTAAACTATACATATGTAGGGCTAAGATCAACTCCGTCGAGGGAAGGCATAAAATGTGCCTATTACTGAATCAGGCATTTGTTTTGTATATCTAATGATAAAATCAATATGTGGCTCCATCAGAGGAGAGATCCAGCAGGCTCTATCTTGCTAGCATTCAATCAAGAGATTGAATTTGCGAGCTTTGAGGGGGAGAAATGTTTCTCCATCTTTCGACAATCCATATTACACTAATTCGGACAGCTTTTACACAGAGCTGCACCAGTTTACTCAAGTGTTGCTTTCAATATCATTTCATTAAATCAATGCAAAAGGTTGTGTTGACCTTTTAGATATATATTTAAATTTGATCAGTGGAGCTTAAATCGATTACGAACTGATTTAAAGCCGACTCTTAAGGCAAATAAGTGTGTCCACACGGGGTTCCTCAGCTGTTCAACGAATTGATGTGAAATCCAATTTAAATTAAGCTGCTGCAAACAAACCACTGTTGTGTTGTACACGAGTCCCAAATGTGCCCTCCAAGTTCTTTAAGAACTTTCTTTTTAACTTGAATAGAGAACCCGAGGGAGATAGGGTTAATGGAGTGAAATCCGCTCATTCCCATCAGGAAAGTAGGGACGACTACAAACTGCGGTAAGAAGCTTCCGAACAAACACCCAAGGTTCATTTGAAAGTTGCATTTGCGAACCTGTTCACTGTCAAAGGACAAATGTTTTTTGCTCTCCTCTCTTTGCAGCTGTGACTGCAGTGAACAAGATGGCTGGCATCAGGAATGCCACCACTCACCAAACTCCGGCAGGAGGAGGCCTCCTCCACGTCCCAGAGGCTAAAAAGATCCAAAGTGAGTTTAAATGAAATTCTCTCTAGTTCTTGCTTGCTAAGGACTGGGACACCTAAGGTTTCCAACCTTTAGCTTGCCTTCACAGCAGCTCTGGTGTTTTCACAGAGAAGATTATTCCTCTCTCCTAAAACATCACCAAAGACCTTTGCAGGACTGCAGAGAAGCCCCTTGATCTTCACAGCCTGTAAGTCTGCGGGGGAACTTCAGAGATTTTGCTCTCGCAGCAAAGAAATGGGAGATGCAAAATGAACCGCGCTCTGGAATGATTCGTAATGCAAATAAGATGGAAAGAAACGGGTCTTTGTAGAAGGGAAGTATTATCTGATAATTTTTACCCACCAACAAACTTGCAGCCTGGGTTTTAATGAGTTCCAAATACAGTGTCATACAAACATAGAATCATACAATGAAATACACTGTGAGAGAAAGCAGGGGGGAGAGGAGTAAACAGAAGGATATAGTAAGGTAAATTGAGGGAAAACTGGTTTAGCATAAGCAAATACCATAATTATTAATCAAATAACATGGGAGTGCAAGTTGCATTTATGAGAGCTTCCGGGGGCTATTGGGCCCTCAGTCCCCCCCCCACCCCACTCTTACCCAGATAAATTGTCATCTGCTCCATTTCCTCCTGTCCTAGAATTGAAGCAAGAGAAAGTGAAGAGTTTTCCTCATACTGTCAAAAATGTTTTAATTAATTGATAGTTTTGTTGTATGAAAGAAGAGTTATAAGGGCTCTTCCTCAGCTTCATACACCTTTCTAACCAAGGGCTGTTGTTTGATGGGCATTTGCAGAAGCTGTCCTTGCCAGCCCAACCTCAGCAGGAGAAATGTGTCTAAACGCAAAGGCAGGTACTTCGTCACTCGTTGTACAAAGGAAGGTAAGAGAATGGAGCATTGTTTTTTCTCCTCCAAGGAATGAAAATGTTCTGTAACTGCTGATGGTTTATATGTGTGTCCTGTTGTCAGATCTCTGGCATCTTTCTTTTTTCGGCTTTCCTGGTTCCTCAGATTTACTTATAATATTCAGACCTGTGCAACCAGTTGTCTTGAATTATTGCAGACTCACAAAAGAGGGTTATGGGATGTGAGTGAACGTGAACATAAGGATCTTCCATGATAAACTGATTAATATTTCTACATATTGATGTGAAGGCTTTAATTCCTTAGTCATCGTAGTAAACTCTCATCCAATGAAGAACTTCCTATGTGTCTTGCTAAAACTTCCCTGAAGCTGTTGCATCTTGTCCTGTTCTTTATTTTTTTAAAGTCTGCAGCTGGGTGGGAAAGTATTCCTGGTGCTGGGTATGGCTCTTTCCTCTTCCTCCTAGCACAAATAAGAATCAATGAATCCTTAAGCTGGAGTGAGAAATATGATTCATCAATGTGGTGAGCAGAGGGAAAAAACAGGAGAACAAGAGAGAAAAAACGAACAAACAAAAAAACATAGGGATGGGGTGGGAGGGGAAGGGACTATGTCACTTTGCAGTGGCAAATTACCAAAAGCAAAAATTAGCGAAGTGCTAGGCCCTGCACTTTGCACTTGTTTCTCTGGTGGCTCCTGTTTTCTGCATTTCCTGAAGCTGTCAGAATTGGGGAGCTCATGCTTTCTGATCAGTGAAAGCTTGCTGCTCCAAATGGCCCTTCTTTCCATTGGGGTTCTGGAGACCCAGTTGTGCTGAGCTTTGAAATTAAAGGAAACGATGTTTGACACAGCCAGACATGTTCAAGATATATGAAACTGCAAAGAAGTATGACAGTTTATTAATTTATTTTATTGTTCAGTATAGAACAAGCAGGCAGACCATCTCTTGTGGGATTCACTGACCTAGATGCCATAATGAACTTTACAGTGGAGTCCAAAGTAAGGCTAAACTGAGTATATTGTCTTTATCTAGGCATTCACAAGAGAGAGCATTTAAATGCCAGAAACACTTGAAATCCTGCCTTCTGAGAACTATCTGAGTTAGGTACCATAATTTTTTGTTCCTGCTCATCCTGGTACGGGAGGCAAGGGACTGCTGGCTCCCTTGCTCTTGGCTTCTTTTGTAATATCCATATAGTTTTTGCACCTAATTGTTGTGTCTGCGGGCCACCTAATTTGTTTTTCCCGTTCTTTTGTGCCTTGCCAAGATGAAGTGGTATAAAATTAGTTACAGTTTTGCCCCAAAATCACATTTGAACTCCACCTCCTCTCCACCCCACCAAAAAAACCCCCCCAAACCTTGGGTTTGGATTTTTACAATTTTCAACTTCCAATGGTACCTTTGCTATGATGCTGCTGGGCAGGTGCTTCAACAAAATGCTTTTACTGATAGCAGAATCTCTACTATTGTGACAAAGAAGGATGGCAAAGGCTAATGAATTTTGTCTTGTTGAGCAGGGCCTGCAGTTAGGAACTTGACTCAGTTGGAAGAGAACTTTGGAGGAATTTTGGGACACTATACTTTTTGGAAAAAGGACAAGGAATTAATGGGGGAAGACAAATGCAAAGCTGTAGCTTGATGGTTCTCATCTCCCTTCAAAGAACATCAAAACCTTTGACTCAGTGGAGGTGGATTCCAGACCTCCCTTTGTTGATAATGCTTTTTTCTGATTTGAGTGCTTATGTCCTCTCTGTGACTCTCTCCCCACATTCAAGACTGTCAGGGAGAAGATGTAGATAAGAATATCCGTAAACAGTGTTTTAGTGTCTCCCACACAGCAGTCTGGAACTGCCTCTCCTCGTGTTACTGAAGGTTCACACATTTCCCAAATCAGTAGGAGTTCATTGATGTTATATGCAGGCAAGCTTGTGTTACTACTTTGGTTACTCTTGTGGTCTTTCCTGGCTACTGTTAATTAGCCTGGCAGCATCTTCCAGTGTTGCTTATATGCAGTAGTAGATGAATATAACTACTTGTATTGAGCTATTCTCATTTTTTTGCAACCTCATTAAAAGGATAAAAGGCCCTTTGACAACGCTTGTCTAAGCAACGAAGGAGATCCAGACTGTGACCTGGTACTCAAATGATGTCTCTAGTGTGCTTTGTGGTGCTGTCTCCTGCACGTGGACTATCTCGCAGCCTCTTGTCACCTCATTCAGTTCTTCTGGGATGTTCAGGTTAAAAGCAATCACTTTCCTGCTACCGCTTTCCTGTTACCCTCCGGAAAACTTGCAGTCTCTCTGAAATACAGTCTCAGCCTCTGTCACTGACATCTCTTCAGGATCCCAGCTCAAGCCCTCACTCTTTCCCGTGTGTGCATTTATTGTCGTGGTTGCTGTAGGCAGTCTTACCCTCCCACCCTTTCTTCAGCCTTGTGAATAAAAGAGGCTGCCAGGCTGCAACTGACCTAGAGGTATGGTGACTCTTGGGACCACCTCTTGTCTACCCAGGCTATGGGCAGCATGCAGAGCCCTGGCTCCGCTGGGGACCTCCACGCAGGCTGTGAGCCTGGCTGCAGAACGTGTCCTCTCCTCCAAGCAGAAGCTGGGATGCTGGTTTCTCTCAGGAGGTGGCAGCACAGCCAGATGCGACCGACCACCATCTGCAGCTTGGCGCC
Organism: Steatornis caripensis; assembly: GCA_013398225.1. Taxonomy (NCBI): domain Eukaryota; kingdom Metazoa; phylum Chordata; class Aves; order Caprimulgiformes; family Steatornithidae; genus Steatornis; species Steatornis caripensis. Next base: position 73,531 of record VZSC01015141.1, on the reverse strand, counting down.
CAGAACTGCAAAGGGGTGGCAGGGAGGAGGTGAGGTTGGTGGTGGATTCCTTCTGAGATGGAGCTCCTTGGGTGAGGGGTAGGATTAGGCCAGGGAGCATACAGGTGTTGATGCACAGGAGGGATGGCTTCAAACCTGTTCTTGAAGCGGAGTGAAATGAGCCCAACATCCTCCGGTAATGCACCGGGTGCTGTCTATCCTGATTACATTTCTCTGTATCAGCTGCAGCTGATTGCCAGGTGTGACCGGGGCTGAGATGCCCGCTGTGGGGACAGTGTCATTTGTTGGGCCTAGAGCCACACACCCAGCTGCTCTTTTTCACGTGTGGGAAAAGGCTGTCTGCAGGAGATCAGGCACACTCATTAAGTATCATGGTTTTTGCAAGCACCTACTTACCCGCAGGCTGCCACAGTAGTTCTATGTTACCTGCAGGTTATCAAGCACCTTTAGGTAAAATGACATGAGAAAGGAAGAGCAACAATTAGTCGCCATCCCAGGACAACGTACAACCCGCTCCTCTCTCAGAATTTCATCTGTTCTAGCTAGAAGGTCTTGGGGGTTAGAGGCTCTGTTTCTCTCCTGAGGTTTTAGTAATGGATTGCGAATCCAGGGGTACTATATGGGGTATAATGTGACCATCACCAGGAAAACACGCACAAAGGCAGGGGGTTTGGGTTTCTGCAGAAACAAAGCACAGTCTGGTCCAAAAATCTATGGGATATATTGCTTAATCTACCCCTCTGGCTCTGTTCTTTGAATTCAGATTTCCTATGCCAAGCACACTGAATCAGCTGCAGATGATACAGAGCCTTGGTGGGAGGCTGTTTGCTTACTTCATGAACTTCAACAAGTTTTGTGGCAATATGGAAAGACAGTAGATTCAGTTTTGCCCCAACAGTCATTTGCGAATGCTGTCTGTGCGTTTGGGTGTCCAAAAACAAAGGGTGCTAGAAATCCCAACTTAGTTAAGTCAAATGGTTTTAGTAACATCAGCAACTGGAGGGTAGCCAGCCAGCCCTATAGTTCTTCAAAAAGTAACAAAATGCCCTTGATTTTAACTCATTGGTTTGCAACTACTGAAAGGAAGCTAGGCTTATATACCAGGTAAATCCTGCTTGGCGCTACTTAGGACACCACTGAAGTCACACCTTAAGGAGGCAGCACTGAGGAGGTGAAGTACAGAAAGGCAGCAGGAAAAGGTGAGGTTTGTAAGCACTTAGAAAGGGGCCACCTCCCTTTTTTCCCTGCTCTTTGCTCCTGGCAGTCTTGGAAGGCCCATCCCTACTGTCATGACTGTACAGTAAAGGAGACGTGTTGCTCTAAAGAGTGTTTGAAAGCGTTGCAATTCTCTCTTTTTCAGAACAGTTTAATTCCTGAGAGTGACCCAAGAGCCCCACAGAGATCCTGTGGCATTGGTGTGCGCGCTGAGGATGAGCCATGATCGCAGAGGATGCGCCGCTTACCTTGTCCATGGAGCTGGGAAGTGGAATGCAAAAGGCTCTGGCAGAGAGGACTGAAAAGCAAAGCAACCTTTCCTGTCTGCATTTTCCTTCTGACTCAGTGAGTTCTGGGGGATCCTCCTGCTGCCATGTGGATCCCTCTGTTCTGGTGCCTTGGAGGAAGAAGTTTTGTCAGTACCACCACTACCAGGCCGCCTGCCCTGTCCCTGCGTGGGTGCAGTTGCAGAGAGCCAGGGCTGCAAGCAGCCGCCCCTCCACCAGCAGTTCCACAGCAGTCCAGAGCAGCGCACACTTTCAAAGGGTGCACGTATGGGCAGCTGGGGGGATCATTTGGGGGATAAATCCCACGTAGAACAATGTTGGTGGCTGCAGAAAAAATCACACCAACAGGACTGTAGAGGAGAAAGACAGTAACCAAAGTGAAAGACGATAGTTTTGGAAGGTAATCACACTGGAGTCACCAGGTTGTTGGTACTGTGCCTTTTGGAACAGTTTTTGACAACTGGGAGAGGGCGTTTGTCTCATTTTGATTCGGACTAACCATATTCAGAGCAGTTGTCACGTGTCACCTAGTCTGTCTCCCTGCCTTTTCAGCTCAGCAGTCTCCTCTTTTTCCCGTGCATGTGCCGGTGATTTGAAAACTGATCCATTCTTCAANAGTTTTTGACAACTGGGAGAGGGCGTTTGTCTCATTTTGATTCGGACTAACCATATTCAGAGCAGTTGTCACGTGTCACCTAGTCTGTCTCCCTGCCTTTTCAGCTCAGCAGTCTCCTCTTTTTCCCGTGCATGTGCCGGTGATTTGAAAAATGATCCATTCTTCAAAGCATCGCTGGTAATTTGGACCACAGTCTTGTATTTCTTTTGAGTGTGATGTTTTTCAAAGCTGCAGCCTTTCTTTCTGCAGCAGCTACTGACACCTCTCTATAAAGTATAGCCCTAGGAGGGGGAAAACAGGTCCGAGGGGCTGCACTTTTCCTAGAAGGAAAATCAGAGACAGCACTAAAATCAACAGAAAACAGATTATTTCATGTATAGTGAAGAGGGTAGCTCAAACCTTTTTAGGAAGTGCAGGACTATTAGGGAATACCATCACTAATTTCACTTTGCGAAGCACACTGGAGATCTTTTAATGTACTTCCCATTGCTGGTATTATGTATCTGCATACACGAGTCAGTAAATATTAATTAAATAAGCATGCAGATACATGTTCTATTCTGCACCATGTTTATTACCTTTTTCCTGAAAACACAACTGCCTTTTTAGCGAGACTTAACTCAAGATCTGCATTGCTCTATTATTTCTGCTGCCAGATACAGAAAGATAAATCCAGACCCTATGATTGGTGGCTGCATGGCTTTTACCCATTGGCAACCATCTCCCTGTGGTGACATCAGCTGAGGTGGGAAGACTGTAATTTTATGTTGCACTAGTCATTTAAAGTGAAAATTAACGTTAACATTTCTCTGGTATGCATATGCCCTACCATGCTGGCCTGGTTTGGGCTTAAACGTGGTTTGGGTTTAAACCGTGACACATGCATGTTTTTTGAATGTCCTCAATCCCTACTAACATCCTACTGGGGACATCACCACATACATTTGGGGCTATAATTCATGCTTCTATTAAAAAAAAGTCTTGCAAATTCTGCTTTGAAAAAAGCTATTTTCTTGAAGGTGAAAAATTAATTTTCTCAAGCAGTCACCTCCCATTTTCAAAATATTCCTTTGCAATGGCCTTCACACTACAGTCCTGAACAAGGAACAACAGAATGAAAACCTGAATCTATGCAGCTTCCTTTTCTCTTTAGCAGTAAGAGACACACCGTAACTGAGCAGCATCTGGGGAAAGTGGCAGTTAATTGAAATGGAAGCTTTCTGTGTAGGTAACTAGAGGTGTTAAGAGGTGTATAAATGAAAAGAGGGCATTTTTCTTCTTCAAACTTGATTTTACTCTGTGCGTGCAACTTTCAGGCTCAACCTGACTCTGCAAACATTTAGGTATATGCTTAACTCAGGGTACAAGGGTTGCATGTCTTTCAAATGTGAATCCCATTGAAAACGACTCCAGCACATCCAATGGCAGCATCATGTCGTCCTTACGTCAGGCCCCTACTTTAGGTTAAACTATCTGGAGACTGCCAGACATCCCATCCCAGCAGGCACTGGATCACAGGTAAAAGCTGTATGCATACAGCAAGATGGATATGATGGAGCCACACTAACCATGCTGTTTGGCTCAAATGCTGATGACAGGTACAGTATAGATATCGCTTGCCTGTAAATATGCAAGGGAATGCCCTTTCAGTGCTTCTGTTACCTCCTCCTACCTGCACCTATGCAGCAACATTGTTTAAAAACTGATTTAAGAGAGTTGATTCTGCAGAGATAGCACATATACCAAGGACCTGCAAAGCTGGGTGACACTTGAAGTCATGCTGTTGTCCTGCTGGGGAGTATCATCCCCTCGGTTTCTGCATCTTCGGGAATACTACTACTGACCTTCTCAGAAAAGTACTTTGAGCTATACTGACAGAGAGAGGAAGGTTCCAGACTAGCTCCTATGCCTGTTGTCTCCATCTCTGCAACAAGAGGCAGGGCTTGGGCAGCTCTAGCACCACAAGCAAACCCCATGTTGATTACAACTATTGTTAGCCTAATTTGTGTGCTACAAGAGTAGTCGGGACAATGCAAATTCTTTCTCTAACAATTCTAGTATTCCACTTAAAAAAAAAAAAACTGGACTGCTAGTGAACAAAAGGGGTACAGCAGCGGCAGCACCAACGAGCCTGCCGCATTCAGCACTTGCTGGAGATCAAGCAGGATGCAGAAAAAGGAGCAGAAAGTTTATTAATGGCTGAAGCCCTTCAAGCAAGGCAGAGAGACAAATCCCGAGCGATTTTAGTGAAGCGCTACCCAAGAATCGGAGCCCGAGCAGGCAGAGCAGCTTTGCGAGGCCTGGGGTTGTGCTTGAAAGCAATGCTTCGGCCAGGCAGGCACCCCGCCTCCCCGACAGCCTCGCCTGGCCGCAGGCCGGGCCGGAGTCAACCCTGCCCGCCATTCCGTGAACCCTGCCGGCGCACCCCCACTGCAGTAACCACGGGGAAGCGGGGACAGGCGCCTGTCACCTGCCCCACGCCCCCGACCCGCTCCCTCCCGCCTGAGCCGCGCCCCGCTCCAGCGCCGCCGTCGCGGCCCCGCACCTCTCCCCATCTTCCTCCCTCCTCGCCTGGCCCTTGCATAAGCCAGGCCGGGCAGCGGTGGCCCGGCTCGACCGGCGAGCCCTCCCGGGGAGCTGCACCCAGCACCAGCCAGCCCAGCCCAGCCCGCCCCGGCCCGCGGCACCTGCTCCCTGGCCGCGGGGAGGCGAGAGCGGGCGGGTTGAGGCGGGGAAGGCGGCGCGGG
>VZSC01015141.1:19724-58591 GCA_013398225.1 Steatornis caripensis | reverse complement strand
GCTCTAGGCTAACCTGCTTTAGCAGGGGGGTTGGACTAGATGATCTCTAGAGGTCCCTTCCAACCCCTACCATTCTATGATTCTATGATCTTTTGGGGATCATCCTACGTACTCAGCTCTAAGGTGTAAAAAGTTCAAAAAATAATTTTTGAACTGTATTTTCTATTGTGTATTTTTGGGCTGTGCTTACCTGTCACAAGGCTATAGAAGAGAGGTCTACAAACTCCAGCATTATATGAGCAAATTAATTTGTAAATATAACTGATAGTACAAAATGTCTGACAAGACAGTGAATTTATATTTAGAGAAACCTGGCTAAGAAATTTAAGTAAACTTTCTTTAGCAGCTCTGCTACTGCAACTGATCATCAAAAGACATCTATTAAAACACAAGAGAACAAATTAAAAATATTTGTCCTTAAAATTTGGAAAGCAGACATACGTTGGCGGTAGATGAGCTATGTGCTCTTGCCCTCTGGAGACTGGGAATACTAAAAATGTAGAGGAAGGAGGAAAGCAGGATGAAGTATATTTTGATCTGATACTTTTGGGAAAATAGTACACATTAAACCAACAGCCCTTGACACTTCTGATGTAATAAATGCAACAAAACAAAGAGCTTTTCTCACCCCCCACCCCTTGCACTTACGAAGAAATCTACTGCTTGGTGTTACACGTACCTCTTCTACTCCTGCATATATGTTCTTAATCTTTGTTTTCGCAGGCATAGAATGTCAAGCAAACCAAGCATCAGCTACTTCTGAAGAGTGCACCGTTGCGTGGGGTGTCTGCAATGTAAGGAAAACTGTTTTATTGCAGAGCTCATGTGTGGTGATGCTGTTCTCTTTTTTCATGACTCAGGACAAAATGGGTTCTATAGAACGTTTCAGATAATCCACCAGAAAAAAAGAATTTTAAACACCATATGTTTTAATACGGAAGACACAGAAGAGAAGGGAGGAAGATACTCCTTTTTTTTTTTTTAATTTATTAAGAATAATAGATCTTCGATTCTGAGCATGATTTTCCTGATCAAGGTTCTGCCTAGGAGCAATGCCTTTTTTTCCTGGTAGCAGGATTACTTGGATGTCAGGGTGCTTAATATGTCTTTGTGCAGGCTGATTCAAGGAGTTGATATGGGGTAACTAGGTGATTTTCTTCCCCTTTTGGAGGAAGATCAGATTGGTTCTACTGTGTCATTCCAGCTCTTCAATTTGTTGCCCTATGCGCTCTTTCATACATGGTCCCACTAGCATGTGAACTCAAACTTGCATACCTCTTAGCTGGTCTGGGCCTGAGCTGGAAGATACAATTTTCCATAATGGAACAACTACCTGTTCCTCAGTCCCATCTTCACTATGGTGTGGGATCAAGCTACAGCGTGATAATGCAGGAACAGGATTATAAATGTTGCAATTCTGTTTGTAGAGGACATGAGCAATTTTTCAAACCACGTTAGAATTATTCTAGTGTCAAAATTACAATTTTGTGTACAAGAGTTAGCACAATGAAACCTTGTTTTTAAGTAACTGTATGAGGTATGGAAAAGGGTGTCCTTATTAAACACATAATTGAGATTTTTTTTTCTTTCTAATTTTGCAAGTTCATTTTTATTCAAGCTTTTGTTTGTCCAGAAGACTGGCAGAAAGCTTCAGCGTTTGTACATACATATCATCCCTGCTACTCACTGTGAAATATTTTTTCTTGTCTTTCTGATTATGCTTCTTACCAGCAACTGCTCTGCCAATTTTAGCAGCTGCTAAACTCTCTCCTTTGTCAGAAGTCAGTCGCTTGCCACTGCATGCATTGTGGAACAGGGTCCCTGCTGCCATTTCGCTAATGTTCCCTTCCTCTCTGAAAACACGGACTGATTCCTTGATGTTTACTAGCGAGCTGGCTTATTAGTCCTCCCCGCCTTTATCTGCGTACACTCGCTACTCTCTTCTTACTGTGATGCTTTCAATGGTAGTTTTCACATTGAGGTACATCCATGTGTTCTGAAATTATGTGATCTGAACTTTCTCTTCCAGCATGCTTTCCACTTCCACTGCATCTCTCGCTGGCTCAAAACTCGCCAAGTATGTCCGCTGGACAACAGGGAATGGGAGTTCCAAAAGTAGGTATCCTGCACAGATTTCAAGATGAGAAATCCAATTGTCCTTCTGTTCATAGAAATGATCAATGTCAGATATGTGGGTAATCGCTCTCATTTGTGGGTTTGAGGGCGTAGTTGCTGTTGGGAAATGTTTTTTCCTCCACCTTGCTGTATAGGGACCTTTCCTTAGTCACCTGGTGGTAAATGAGCTCTAACGGAAGCCCAAATAGCTGTGGGGTAAGTGGGAGTTGTTAAAAAGCAGTGATTTCTATTGACATTCTCTCTAAAGAATGGAGAGCAAAAGAGAAATGGAATTCACTGAAAGTGGAGCCTCAGGTGAATACTATACTGTCGCATGAGCAATTGGGTTTAGAAAATGACCTGAATTTAGCTGCTTTTCTGCCGAGGTGCTAGAAGTCTTATTGGGTCCCTCTGTGTCTTGGTGGTTTGTTTTATAACTGTAATAGGCTCAGAGATTAATACAGCTGGTTTCCTAGCATCTGGAAATCAAATGTCCATGTAACCATTGCTACAGCTTGGCCCATTTATTAATTATTTCTGTATTACTTCTTCTGTGTTTTTCAAAGTTCTGTTGTTAGAGTAATAACAGGAGATCCATGAGTGGGGTTTTGAGGTGTGGTTGTATTTTGCGAGGTAATTGTACATGGAGTGTAGTTAGGAAGTTTGCCTGTAACTTTGAGTCATTCGGCACCATTTATCCGTTAATCTTGTCTGTGGATTTTCCCTCTCCCCACCCCCTTTTCAAAAAAAAACAGACAAACATATGAATTCTAACCAGAATCCAGATTAAAACAAAGCAAAACAGATATTATAACTGTTCAGGGTTGTCTTTGGGATCTGATTCACAATGAGTTGTGCAAATCATCATTGACGTGACAACTTGAGAACCATATTTTGGTATTAAGATGTTTTAAGGAACACTGAATGCAAACTGAACTCACGTTGCCCGTCTAGTGACGTAATATTGCATGGGCAGCATGATGAGAAATAGAGACATGAATGAAGTATCTTCTTATGGGTGCTCAGTAATACATCTGGGGCTACGACAAGCTTTGGCCTTGTTTTCATGCAGGATATATTTGCAGTGGGATTCAGGGCAAAAGGTGATGATGATACTGAGGGTCTCTTGCGTATGATACTGTGGATTGCTTGGTCTCTCTTGTAACTAGTATCTGGATAGACTTGTGGGGGAAGTGAAATGTGGAGAGCTTCCTAAGGTTTCTGTAACATAGCATTTCACCTTCATCTGGTTTATAGTTAATTACATCTTGGTAGAATGAGAATAAATCTGCCCAAATCAGCAGTAATATGAAACACAATTTTTAAAAAAGCATTGACATATTATATGTTTGCAGGTACGGACACTAGAGAGATGGTCCCCGTGCTTCTTGTTACGTCGTCAGCCTCAGTTGTTGTGGTCACTATGGATTTGTTTTAGCCACTTGAAAAACCAGTAATGTATACGATTCTTCTTTAATCTTAATTTCTCCCTGTTGTATACCATTGAATAAAATCTTGCTGGAGCTTCCTGTTGAAGTTTTTTTGTCTTGTGTTCGTGAGTGGGTGGTCAGTGAATGAGGGAGGAGAAATATCTGGAGACTGGGGACTTAAGCTAGGCAGCTCTTTTGACTATGTCCAGTTTTTCCCTGTGGGTTTGGTCTTACTTCCACGCAATTGAGAACCACACCTCTGGCTCACGAAGGACGGCTTGAAGCTCCATCGTGCAGTGCGATGGATGCAGGAGTTGGCCTGGCTAAGTGTAGTTTATGCAAATAGCATTTCACGTGGATGTGCTTTCTTGCAGCTGACTTGAAATGATGATCTAGCCAATTAGGGGTTGTGTCATTATTAGAAACTATTCTCTCTTGCTTCTGCTCTTGAGTTTGACTAGACCAGCTCCGCTGCAGAGGAAAATTCCCAGTTCCATCTGTTTAGCTTGGGGGTCATTAACTGAATGTTAGTTTCCATCAGTTCTCATAAAGCATTTTCGTGTGCCAGGTGAAAGTAAACTCAGGAAATTCACGTGCTAGATTGGCTGGAACACTAAAAGCAAGCAGTGTATGAACAAACTAATTGTTTGTTGACTTTCTACTGGTATTTTCCCATTTCAAGCCAAGCTGCAGTTCTTACTGCCACAGAATTGTTACTCTGAAAACTACATGATGTTTTATTTTGTATCTTCCGTGCCAAATGGCCTGGTATCCTCCTCACTGCATCAAATTTTGGCCCCTATGCTGATAACCTCAGCAGATGCCAGGAACTTAAAAAAGATCCAAGAAATTCTTCCTGCTGCAAGAGGCTGTGTCCCTTCATGTCAGCAGTGGTAGATGCAGTAGATTTCTTTCATTGGTTGTTCATGATGTGGATCAACACTTTTTTGCTTGTTTTGAGGATGGGAAATTTGATAGCTGATGTTAAACATTAGCGTGCTGAAGTGTTAGGGAAAACAGATTGTCAGTTTTGGACAGAACCAAAACTTGCAGGTTTTTCAGTAATTGCTGGGGCTTTCTTTAATCTGCAGCAAGCAAATGTCAGGATTTATTTTATCAGCTGATGTCTGTGCTCTGAAATTAAATGGTTTGCTGTTTTCCACCCTGAAGAAGAAAAAATGAACAACTAGAGTCCAGAGAGTTTATAGCTGAACAGTTTATTTACCAGGCTTAGTTGGTAGAAAGCTCATCCTGAATTTGCAAGGTGGTTTTAGTGATGGGGGCAGGAATGGAACAGCAGAGTGGGGAAAGGTTGTCTTCTCAACAGTGGTCAAAGCATCCATCCAGGCAGCGGGATATCCGGATTAAATGCCATTCCCTGAAATTTGAGCTCCCATTTAATGTCCTGTCCGGCTGAGTAAAATGTCAGATGTTGCTGTTTATGATAGTCCATTTAGTGTACAGTGTGTGATTTTTTTTCAGGACCTGGAACCCAGATGCTCACCGATCAGGGAATTTATTTCCTTGAGAACTTTCTTTTGGGTCCAGCTACATCATTCTGGTTCATCTCCCTTCAGTCTGTGCATGTTGTCCTGAGCGTATGTTTTTGGCTGGGGACAGACACATCAGTGCAGGCATTTCCCTCTCCTTTGTGGCTTTGTGTGCATTTGCTTGAGGCTGTGCCTGCAAGAAGACAGTTTCTTTTTGTATTTTTTATTGCGTTTTTTTTAATGGATCCCTCTAAATGCCAGGCTACAGGCACCCACCCCCCCCCAACACCCTTTGAACCTCTGTTCTGGTGCTGTGTGTAAAGCCATTAACTGTTAAATTTAATTTCAGATTTGATTTCAAATGGGAAAATATAGACTGTAAAGCAGCAAATGCTTACAGACCTGGGAAAGAAAATCCTTTTTCAGCAGCTGCCTATTGAAATGGCCCTGCTGATGATCCCCTACCCCAAACGGCCCTAGCTCTGGGGCAACCCATGGCAGCTCCAGCACAGGGCTGCCGGCAGCCTTGTTTTTGTAGTGCGTATTAAGGGTTGTGTTTGGGGGGAGAAAGAAAAGCTTCAGCAAGCGACGTAAGAGAGAAGCTCTGCAGCACAAGCAGTGTCAAGTGAAGGTAAGAGGGATCTGTGCTATCTGAAGGCACAGAGCCCCATTTCCCTGGGGCAAGGTTGATTGCTCAGGCCAGCATCGTGCTGTCCTTTCACAGTTTGGCCTCCATCTCTGCTGGACGTGGTGGTGGTGGTGGGAGAGGGAAAGCCCATTCCTTCCCAACGTGTTTTTCTTTTTACCTGAGCAACAATCATTTTTTCTACTACAGCTTGCCCTTCTTGCAAAATACAGACTGCTTTTTGGGGTGGAAGGAGGAATTGGATATATTTCTACGCATCCTAGGAGAAAGGTAGGTGTGCAGGGGAGAAACAATGACCACGTCAGTGCTGTTTGCCTGTCCTATAAATGGAGAATGTGTCTGAGCTATGGACCCAAAAATACAATTGGGAGGAGATGATGGTTAAAACTGCAGAGCGGCTTATCCTGCAGCTGCCCGGCTTAGAGAAAAACAAATCACTGGTAGACCTGCTGCGGAGCAGAAGGCGAGTTTGACATTTGTGATGCTTTCCACAAGTTTGCGTTGCTGAGCAGGCCCTGGCGGAGAGCACTCCGGACAGGCCAAAATGACCAGACAGTGGCTTCCTTCTCTTCCTTTTGGGAATGAGGCAATGAGTTCCAGGTGCTGTGCAGCATTGGCTGTGCCTCGTGCACCAAATCCCTTGCTGCTTTTGTATTAAAATGCCAGAATCAGGATGATGTGGCACCGAGACTGCATGTTGGGCTGTGCGGAAGTAGGAGGGGATGGACAGCAATGAAACTGAGCAGTAGTTTGAGGGGGAAAATCAGGATGTCGAATTTCCCCCTCAAAATCACCTCATGGGCCATAGGCCATACATTAAAATAACGGCAGGCCATCAGGAGTCTGCTGGTTGAAAGGTGTCTGTTGTGGTGGGCACCAAAAAGGACTGTGGTGGGTTTACCCCGGCTTCGAATGCCAGGTGCCCACCAAAACCGCTCTATCACTCTGCTCATCAGCTGGACAGAGGAGAAAAAATACAGCGAAAGGCTTGTGGGTCGAGATAGGGACAGGGAGACATCACTCACCAGTTACTGTCATGGGCAAAACAGACTCAACTTGGGGAAATTAGTTTATTACCAATCAAATCAGAGTAGGATAAAAAGAAATAAAACCAAACCTTAAAACACCCTCCTCCCACCCCTCCCTTCTTCCTGGGTTTAACTTCACTCCCAATGGCTCTACCTCCTCCCCTCCAGTGGCACAGGGGGACAGAGAATGGGGGCTGTGGTCAGTTCATCACGCGTTGTTCCTGCCACTCCTTCCTCCTCAGGGGAGGGTTCCTCATGCTCTTTCCCTGGTCCAGCGTGGGGTCCCTCTCATGGGACACAGTCCTTCACGATCTCCANTGTCAAGTGAAGGTAAGAGGGATCTGTGCTATCTGAAGGCACAGAGCCCCATTTCCCTGGGGCAAGGTTGATTGCTCAGGCCAGCATCGTGCTGTCCTTTCACAGTTTGGCCTCCATCTCTGCTGGACGTGGTGGTGGTGGTGGGAGAGGGAAAGCCCATTCCTTCCCAACGTGTTTTTCTTTTTACCTGAGCAACAATCATTTTTTCTANACTCCTTCCTCCTCAGGGGAGGGTTCCTCATGCTCTTTCCCTGGTCCAGCGTGGGGTCCCTCTCATGGGACACAGTCCTTCACGATCTCCACCAATGTGGGTCCTTCCCACAGGCTGCAGTTCTTCATGAACAGCTCCAGTGTGGGTCACTTCCATGGGGTACAGTCCTTCAGCAACAGACTGCTCCAGTGTGGGATCCTCTCTCCACGGGCCCACATGGGCTTCCTATGGGGTCACAGCCTCCTTTGGGCATCACCTGCTCCATAGGTTGTAGGTGGAGATCTGCTCTACCTTGGGCCTCCATAGGCTGCAGAGGGACAGCCTGCCTCACCGTGGTCTTCACCACAGCTGCAGGAGAATCTCTGCTCTGGTGTCTGGAGCACCTCCTGCCCCTCCTTCTTCGCTGACCTTGGTGTCTGCAGAGTTGTTTCTCTCACACATTCTCAATCCTCTCTTCTGGCTGCTGTTGGTGTTGTGCAGATTTTTTTCCCCCTTCTTAACTATGTTATGACAGAGGCACTGCTACCATGGCTGATGGGCTTGGGCTTGGCCTTGGCCAGCAGCGGGTCCATCTTGGAGCCAGCTGGAACTGGCTCTGTCAGACATGGGGGAGGCTTCTAGCATTTTAGCAGCTTCTCGCAGAAGCCACCCCCATAGGACCCCTGCTGCTAAAACCTTGCTGTGCAAACCCAGTACAGTTGTCTGAGAGGAACGACTGAAGCCTCAACCAGTTTGCCAAGCTTGTAGCAACGCGCCATCGAGTGAACTTCTCAGTTGTGTCCTCCTGCCTCCATTGGATGGAGAAGGAGTATCTGTGGAAATGCAGATATTTGGGATAGGATGAGTAAGATTTGCAACTGCTTTGGGTGGCCCTGTGCCCATAACCCTTACGGGGGAGTCCTGGGAGCTGCTCCCACCACTGTGCAGTCAGGCACCATGGTGAAACTCAACTCACAGGTGTGAAAATACACCTTCAAGAGGGGAGGCAGGAGTACCCATTGTATCTGTGTGTGCCTGCAAGCAAAGACACCAGCATCCAGCAGTGCTTCCCCACTAGCTACTTGTGAAGAAGCTAATGGCATCCCAAGGTAGTCTGGGGCCACAAAATGCTTGGCAAAGCTGTTCTGAAGATGACCCAAGCAGCACTGGTGTCATGTGAGCCAGTGCAGGGAGGGCCAAGCTTCCAGGAGAGGAACAACCATGGTTGGGAGATCTGTACTGTTTCTGGAAAACTCCCTCCTCCAACAGCATCAGGGCAGAGGATGGGAACAACACCACTTCCCTGACTGACACCACCGTGGGTTTCATCCCCTCAGCTAGAAAGGAGCAGGGGAGAAGAACAGTTGGGAAGATAACATGAAGAAGAGATGGGCAGAGGCAGAGATCAAGACTAAGTCGCTGGCTATGCTTGCCCACTGCTCCCATCATAAGGCAGGCAAGGAGACATCCCAGTGAGCGGGGGCTACCAGTGCAAGTGTTGGTGGAGAACACAAGCTCTTTCCCTTGGAGGCATGGGAATGCTCCCACGTTGTTCTTGGGCAGCAGGAACACGGTGCCATCGTGGGACAGCAGAGAGGCACTTGCAAGGTGCAGAACTGATGCCTGTGAGCGGTGTTCAGTCAGCCCACTGCCGGTCCTTTCCCACTGCCGTGAACTCCCATGCTTCTGCCCTACAGCAGATGCTTTGCCACCCAGTGAAGGGACGAGTCCTTCGGTGGTGAATGATGAGGCTTTGGGTGCACTCAATGGGCACTGGTGCCCCAGGTTGTTCACCCCAGCCCAGGTGGAAGCAGCCACTGCCCAGAGAACCGCAGACAATGGCTGGAGAGATGGAGGAGGAGGTGACCCTGTTGAGGGTATTCTCCCANCCTTCGGTGGTGAATGATGAGGCTTTGGGTGCACTCAATGGGCACTGGTGCCCCAGGTTGTTCACCCCAGCCCAGGTGGAAGCAGCCACTGCCCAGAGAACCACAGACAATGGCTGGAGAGATGGAGGAGGAGGTGACCCTGTTGAGGGTATTCTCCCAGGGGGTATACCCCCTTGGTATTCCCCAGGAGGCTGGAGGGGAGAGGGAGGATGGATGTGGAGAAGCATCTCTTGTCTCCCTGCTTTGCTCACCCTGTTCTTCTCCTCCCCACAAAACCTGTGGAAGAGCAAGCTCTTCTTGCCCGCTATTGCTTTTCCGTGCTTGCTCTGCCGACGTTGCTGCTGGCTTTAATCTGCTTTGAGGAAACATGCTGTTCCTCCCACCACATGCTCTGTACATCACTTTGTTTTCTTTCCCAGTGCAGCAGGTTCTGCAGCAAACCTGTTATTGCTCACTGCAGGATGTCTCGGCCGCATGGATGGCTTCCACGTGTCGCACACCCCACCACCGCACCTCCCCATTCCCTGCTGCTTGCTCCGGTCTACTCTCTGCTCTCTGCTCTCATCTTTCACTTTCCCTCTCCCTAATCCAGTTCCCATGGAGATCCTGAGGCATCAACAGTGCCATTCCTCCTTCCGCAGCCTGAGGGATGGGGTTGGTGGTATGATTTTTGGCTCACCTGAGCTGAAGTTGCATCCAATCCCAGAATTCAAGCTACAAGTTGCTGGAAGGTCTGTTTTGTCTCTCTGTCACTTGACTCCTTCACCAACAACAGGACATTGGCCTGTTGTCTCACTGTTTTCAGCTGTTTTCCAACCTTTCCTCATTGGACATGGAAGAGGATGCTGCCCAAAGTTCAGCTCTGTGATGACGCAGCTCACCGGGCCTTCACATCATGTCATCACCAGCAATGGCCCCAGCTGCAAAAGAGAAAAAGAAAGCATTTGAGGCTTCAATTTTAAAATCTGTGGAAAATTAGCAGCAACTGATGCTGGAAAGTCCAGATCTGGGTGTGGGGACACACCAGTGCCTGCTGCCTTGCTGAATTTACCTGCTCCACTGCAGCAGCCTGGAATTTGCCTGTTTGCTGCCTTGTCTTTCCATGTGGCTGTGAACACAGCTCAGCCACCTACATTCTTGGTCACAGAATCACAGAATGGTAGGGGTTGGAAGGGACCTCTGGAGATCATCTCGTCCAACCTTCCTGCTAAAGCAGGTTAGCCTAGAGCAGGTTGCACAGGAACGCATCCAGGTGGGTTTTGAATACCTCCAGAGGAGGAGACTCCACAGCCTCTCTGGGCAGCCTGTGCCAAGGCTCTGTCACCCTCACAGTAAAGAAGTTCCTCCTCATGTTCAGGTGGAACTGCCTGTGCTCCAGTTTGTGCCCGTTGCCCCTTGTCCTGTTGCTGGGCTCCACTGAAAATGTGGTCCTTGCCTGAAAGGTGAGTCCTGGTCTCACTGCTCCAGCACATGAGCCAGGAGGTGCATTAGCAGTTTCCTCTGGAAAGGTGCCAGATGTACCAGCGTGGTAGGTATCATAACTCAAGATGGGGCTGCAAAGCAGTATGGCCCTGACACATCAGGATTTTCTGTCCATGGGGTGGCAGGTAGGTATTTTCAGTTAATTTGCTGTCATAGGTAGATGATGCTAGATGTCAGCATGGTGGCAGTGCCTTTGAGAACATGTCCTCTTCTTCTGGTTGAGCTGTTCTTCCTTGGTTGCTCTCACCTCCTCTTTGTCTTCCCATGCTGGGTCTCAAGTGGGTCCTTACATGCTGGGGAAGAGGATTAAAGGAGGTTTTCTCCAGAGATGCAGCCTGCTTAGTATCCTTTTCATCCCCCTTCCTCTTCCATGTTCTAGAAGACATCAGCTACAATGCAAATCAAAAGGGACATTCACCTCCCGTCTGCTCATTGAGAGAGGTGGCGTGCTGTTGGAGCAGTCTCTTAATCCCAGTTGTATCGAATGCATTGAAATTATTAATTTTGACCTTTCAGACATGAAATGTTACGATTTTTTAATGCAAAATATGGGCTTGAGTGTTTTGTGTATTTCCCTGCACCCCAAGTTTCAGTATTGTGAATTTTTTGAAGGGCACGTGTTTGCCAAAATTAATCCCAGAGCCTTTTCTGTAAAATGCAAGTTCAGTTTTGTACAGTTTCAGTGTGTAAGTCATTATGCTCATCAGAAAACCCTTTCACTCATGTTCAGTTTTGGGGGTGAGAGCTAGCTCCAGGTGCTGAGGCTCTTGTATCCTGCTGCTGCATGCAGAGCAAGTAACCATCCATATCCCTGCTCAGCTAAATGGAGACTGAACATTTAAAATACTCATAAATCACTCATCTCCAAACTGTTCAGAGATGAAAGTCTATGAAGAAAGATGACAGCTCTGTGAGGATCGTCCCTGAGCCTCCAATTTCTCCAGAAACCTTGCAACAAGATAAACCACTCCCTAAAAGGGTTGGTGTGAGGAGCAACCCAGAGTCATCCTCCCAGGCAGGTATTTGGGGTGTCTTTCAGCACCGCTGTTTACCTTTACTGCAGGGCGGTGAGATGGAAAAGAGGCATCACTCCCAGGTAGGAGGCAGAATGAGACACCCCATCCCTTTTCAGACATTTTAGGACAGGTTTCATTGTATACATGTGGGATCTTCTTGAGAGGGCTGAGGTAAATGTCAATCCCAATGGGTCTACTGGGCATCACTGGCAGGAGGGTAAAATTCAGAAAAGGCTGTGCTGGATTTGCTTCAGAAGGTTTTTAGCTTTTTCACAGACCTTTTCCCCATCCCTCCTGGTGTCACCCATGAGCATCAGCCTCTTTTCAGACAGTCACTAGCTGTTGATAAACCCAAACAACAGTCTCCTTTTTTTTGGTTCAGATGCTACAGGTCTTTAAAACCTGAGACTGGCACCCAGAGGTGCTCCTTCTGCTGATGGAGGAACCAAGCCCATCCTTATTCTGTTTCCATATTAAATATGACATCTCTCTAAAAAGTTGCTTTTACTGTTTCTGCAACTGCTGTGCTCATGCAACATTTCTGTCCTGAGTTGCAACCGCCTCCACCACCTCACTTACATAGCTTGTCCCACTTATAGCTGGAGATTTCCAAGGAGGAGAATGGTGTCTGTGAGAGAGGGACACAGCCAGTCCTCAAAAACACAAGCAGCTGCAGCATTTGTGCTGAAAGACATCGATGTTAGAGCCCTGGCCACTGTGCGTTTTGTGGCTGTTTCATCAGCTCGATGCTGTAGGTTGCATTGGCAGAATGGAGCTATGGGTGATGAAGGTGGCCTCTTTTATACCTGAGGCTGCGGCTGTGGTTGATGAACCATCTACCGAAGCACCAAAAGCAGCTCCTGTAAGATGAGGTGGCCTCATTTCCTTTCTCCTTTCCCACTTGCCTCTTCAGGGGTCAGTATCTCATTTTTGGCTTATTCCCTTGGGCTGTTTGTCGAGCTCGAGTTGTCTGTAAATGTAGTATCTTTATTAACATTTAGTCAGCATGATGTAGGGACATCTCTGAGCAGCAGCCCATGAAGATGCCATGCTGTGTATGATGTATATGACTGGTCTGCTTCAGACAGCTGTACCTGTGGTCGGTCATATTTGCTGGGACGGCACACAGTCATCAGAGCTTTGCACAGAGAGCAGATGTTCCTGGGGCAAAGATGATGATCTCAACACAGATCCTTTCTGCTGCCCATAAATCACATTAGGGTATATCAAAGCCCTAAACTGTCAGTGCTACCTAGATGTAAATACTGTAATTATCCTAAGTAAAATTAACAGTTTATCAGACTTCCTGTGTTGAATCTTTTTATTACAGCCTTTTTTTTCATCACATATTTGATTTGCCATAGACTTTATGTGACCCTGGATTATAAATCTCTGGCTTTCAAACGCTACCTGACATCATGAGCTGTTGCAGCAGCTAATTGGCAGCCACTCAGAGGCTTATTTTGCTGAGGAGAAAGCTTTTTTCCTGGCTGGCCTGAAATTTGCGGGTCCCTTTCAAAAAAGATTTGCCCATGCAATGAGTGATACCGCATTCATACCAAGGTCCTATAGGATCCAGGCATGGATGCACAGCTGCACAGCTAAAGAAACGAGCCCGTGTCGAGGAGCGTGTGAGGTGCTGGATGTGGGGAGAGGAAAGGGCTTGAGCCTTCCCAACCCCCAGCAAAGCAGAAGGCAACAGCTTCATGCTGTGAATGCAAAGATGATCTCTTCAGCCCACCATCCCCACCAGCGACAGCGATCGTGGATGCCTCCACGTTAGGTGAAGCTACTGACGGTGGCTGCCAAGGCAGAAGCTTCNATTTGAGGCTTCAATTTTAAAATCTGTGGAAAATTAGCAGCAACTGATGCTGGAAAGTCCAGATCTGGGTGTGGGGACACACCAGTGCCTGCTGCCTTGCTGAATTTACCTGCTCCACTGCAGCAGCCTGGAATTTGCCTGTTTGCTGCCTTGTCTTTCCATGTGGCTGTGAACACAGCTCAGCCACCTACATTCTTGGTCACAGAATCACAGAATGGTAGGGGTTGGAAGGGACCTCTGGAGATCATCTCGTCCAACCTTCCTGCTAANGTGTTTGCCAAAATTAATCCCAGAGCCTTTTCTGTAAAATGCAAGTTCAGTTTTGTACAGTTTCAGTGTGTAAGTCATTATGCTCATCAGAAAACCCTTTCACTCATGTTCAGTTTTGGGGGTGAGAGCTAGCTCCAGGTGCTGAGGCTCTTGTATCCTGCTGCTGCATGCAGAGCAAGTAACCATCCATATCCCTGCTCAGCTAAATGGAGACTGAACATTTAAAATACTCATAAATCACTCATCTCCAAACTGTTCAGAGATGAAAGTCTATGAAGAAAGATGACAGCTCTGTGAGGATCGTCCCTGAGCCTCCAATTTCTCCAGAAACCTTGCAACAAGATAAACCACTCCCTAAAAGGGTTGGTGTGAGGAGCAACCCAGAGTCATCCTCCCAGGCAGGTATTTGGGGTGTCTTTCAGCACCGCTGTTTACCCTTACTGCAGGGCGGTGAGATGGAAAAGAGGCATCACTCCCAGGTAGGAGGCAGAATGAGACACCCCATCCCTTTTCAGACATTTTAGGACAGGTTTCATTGTATACATGTGGGATCTTCTTGAGAGGGCTGAGGTAAATGTCAATCCCAATGGGTCTACTGGGCATCACTGGCAGGAGGGTAAAATTCAGAAAAGGCTGTGCTGGATTTGCTTCAGAAGGTTTTTAGCTTTTTCACAGACCTTTTCCCCATCCCTCCTGGTGTCACCCATGAGCATCAGCCTCTTTTCAGACAGTCACTAGCTGTTGATAAACCCACACAACAGTCTCCTTTTTTTTGGTTCAGATGCTACAGGTCTTTAAAACCTGAGACTGGCACCCAGAGGTGCTCCTTCTGCTGATGGAGGAACCAAGCCCATCCTTATTCTGTTTCCATATTAAATATGACATCTCTCTAAAAAGTTGCTTTTACTGTTTCTGCAACTGCTGTGCTCATGCAACATTTCTGTCCTGAGTTGCAACCGCCTCCACCACCTCACTTACATAGCTTGTCCCACTTATAGCTGGAGATTTCCAAGGAGGAGAATGGTGTCTGTGAGAGAGGGACACAGCCAGTCCTCAAAAACACAAGCAGCTGCAGCATTTGTGCTGAAAGACATCGATGTTAGAGCCCTGGCCACTGTGCGTTTTGTGGCTGTTTCATCAGCTCGATGCTGTAGGTTGCATTGGCAGAATGGAGCTATGGGTGATGAAGGTGGCCTCTTTTATACCTGAGGCTGCGGCTGTGGTTGATGAACCATCTACCGAAGCACCAAAAGCAGCTCCTGTAAGATGAGGTGGCCTCATTTCCTTTCTCCTTTCCCACTTGCCTCTTCAGGGGTCAGTATCTCATTTTTGGCTTATTCCCTTGGGCTGTTTGTCGAGCTCGAGTTTTCTGTAAATGTAGTATCTTTATTAACATTTAGTCAGCATGATGTAGGGACATCTCTGAGCAGCAGCCCATGAAGATGCCATGCTGTGTATGATGTATATGACTGGTCTGCTTCAGACAGCTGTACCTGTGGTCGGTCATATTTGCTGGGACGGCACACGGTCATCAGAGCTTTGCACAGAGAGCAGATGTTCCTGGGGCGAAGATGATGATCTCAACACAGATCCTTTCTGCTGCCCATAAATCACATTAGGGTATATCAAAGCCCTAAACTGTCAGTGCTACCTAGATGTAAATACTGTAATTATCCTAAGTAAAATTAACAGTTTATCAGACTTCCTGTGTTGAATCTTTTTATTACAGCCTTTTTTTTCATCACATATTTGATTTGCCATAGACTTTATGTGACCCTGGATTATAAATCTCTGGCTTTCAAACGCTACCTGACATCATGAGCTGTTGCAGCAGCTAATTGGCAGCCACTCAGAGGCTTATTTTGCTGAGGAGAAAGCTTTTTTCCTGGCTGGCCTGAAATTTGCGGGTCCCTTTCAAAAAAGATTTGCCCATGCAATGAGTGATACCGCATTCATACCAAGGTCCTATAGGATCCAGGCATGGATGCACAGCTGCACAGCTAAAGAAACGAGCCCGTGTCGAGGAGCGTGTGAGGTGCTGGATGTGGGGAGAGGAAAGGGCTTGAGCCTTCCCAACCCCCAGCAAAGCAGAAGGCAACAGCTTCATGCAGTGAATGCAAAGATGATCTCTTCAGCCCACCATCCCCACCAGCGACAGCGATCGTGGATGCCTCCACGTTAGGTGAAGCTACTGACGGTGGCTGCCAAGGCAGAAGCTTCAGAGAGGTGCCCGCACAAAGCTGTGCTAGCATCAAAAGTTATTTATAACACAGTCAAAGCTTTCTAATGGTCATATCAGGCTGCACAGTTCAAGTCATATGAAATACTCTAACGGCCTTTTTTCCCCCCTTTTTTTCTCTCCTATCAGAACAGACGCCGCTGAGCAAAATGACTCCAGTAGCAGGGAAGCACCCGGCGAAGCGCAGTGCTGCATTTTCCACTGCCCACCTCCCTGCAGCAAAAGCTAGCGGACAGCCCGTGCAGGCATTTCACCATGAGTTACAGGTGGCAGATTAAAGAAAAAGGGCTGTAGTTCAAACACACACAAAAAATGAGCCTTTTCTCATACACATCTTTGCACGGCATTAGGAGACAAGCAATATTATTGCTTTTGTCTCAGCAGAGCCTGGAGCGGGAGGTTCGTCTCAGATGTTTTTTCTTCCTTTGACTCTCGGCCTGTTCTGTGCCTTTCCACCAGCTCCACACCTCCTGAAGGTGATTCAGAAACTGAAACATGACAAAACAAAACTCATTTTAATAGCTTGTCTTGGCCAAGGCCAACTAGGAATACAGTTGTGTTATTATCATGAGCTGGAACACAAAGCTATTTACTTTATTAGCAGGAACAACAAAGTAACAGCCCATGGTGCTGGCAAGGGTATAGCCAGAACTAAAACATTGCGTACAAAATAGAAAAAGTCCTGGAATAAACTCCCTATTATGGATTTAAAATAATTTTTCTCAGGCAAAACAGGCTCAGAAAGCTCCAACGACTTGTGAGAGACTCTTTGAAAAGTGGAGTTTTATCCAATCTCTGACTGTGCAAACCTCTGACATCCTGAGGAGATGCCTCCAGATGAGAGCCAGGGGCTGAACACTGGCACTTCACTGACGAGTGAATGCTTAAAGGCTGAAGACAGAAGAAGGACAGAGCAAAAACTATTAACTAAAGGGTTTTTACATTTTGTACTGACTACTGTTATGGAAACAGGACTGGCATCGGATTTGTGTTTCCATTCCCATCCATTGTAAAAGCAGAGCTAAAGAGCTGCAGGTGGAGTAAAGTAAGAGTAGACTGAATTCCTTATCAGGGGACTAAAATAACTAGATTGTTTTTGGGTTTGTTTTATTTTTTTATTAAAAGGCTCTCCATACAATTTTGAAAAGCCTTTTCACTGATTATGGCTAACTTTTTCAAGGAGGAGATTTCATTCCTCAGCCGGACCTAGAGCAGCTCCTCTCAGCAATGTGGACATGGAGGAGTTGCCTTCCCCTGAGAGAACGGTTCAGCAAAAGTACAAAATATGAGGATAAAAAGTAGAAAGATCTGCAGTAAAATCCGCTTATTTTTGAAAGAGGAACAGAGTGTTTATCTGGTTGTAACAACATAATGTCCTTTGGTTTTGTTCCAAATTTTTAGTCCATCTTGGACTATCTTCTGTATCTTAAGCAGATCAAGATGTCCCTAAATCCCCCATGAACATACCTGAAAGCAACATGTGCTGTACCTTGAGCATCTAAAATGTCTTCTTCCTTCTCAGTCCACTAGAGAAATCTTTTAAAACAGCCCTTCAAACAGCCTTCCAAGCAAGGAACCCTTCATGGGATTTCAATTTTCTCTCCATGTGCTGGACATTCGGTCCATCTGCCCTGCTCCGCATGTCCCCGTTTCCCTGGCCGTGCCTCCACTCACTTCCTGAGCACTTGCAGGCGCTGCTGATGAGTGCCTGTGCCCACCTGCCCTGGCAAGCTGGGAGGCGGCTATGGGAGATAAACACCAAAGATCTCCAACAGCTTCAGGGACCGGTGCAGAGAGCATCCCAACAGGCACCGGCATGTGCCAGGCTGCACCACCAGCCCTCCAATGCAGTGCACCCAGGAAAACTGCTCACTTTTGGGGTGACAAGTCCTCCCGCCCCCATTCAAAACTGCTGTGAGTGAGGAATGTAGCTGCACGTGCTTCCTCCAAGCTGTGTATGTTCATGCCAACTCTAGGAGGAGATATATAAGCTGGCAGAGCTGCTTTGGCTTCCTTCTTTCCTTGGATCATTTCCATTGACATCTTTTCCGGCACCACTGCTTTGGGTTCAGCTGCAGCATAAGCCACACAGAGGCTTGAAGAAGACAAGGTAATGTCCAGCTACTAGGAAAGATGAGCTTTGAGATCTTTAGTTCATGGGCATGTTTGCATGCAGAACAGTGTTCAAAGAGACAGCAGGAAGAGAGACGCAGGCAAGTCCTGGCTCTGCCTCATTGAAAAGGCTGTGTGCAACAGGGACAGCTGAAAAATCTCAGCAACACCCGCGCTCTCTCGGTCTGACTCTGCGGCCTTTCCAGGACGTCGGGCTCACCCTCTGCCTCGGCTTTCTCGTCAGCGGACTGGGAAAACAACATGAACATTGGTAGCACAGCGTTGGGAAAGATTACTCAGAGTTTACGGCGCTCCGGATCAGAAAAGTGCAGCGCAAGCGCTTTTATTATGTAGGTGCTAAACATGTACAGTAATTATTCAGTGCTTGGGTTGCTTTCTAAGTTTGGTTTAAAAAAAAAACAAACCACCACAAATCAGTGGAGATGTGTCAAAAAGACGAGCTAAGGTAGGGAAGTTTCTGTAGTGAGTCATAGTGAGATCAGAAGTAATTTATCGGTGACTTCCCGTCCTCAGTTGTCTGCTGTGAGCGGCCGCGTCCCGTCCCGCTGGGTGGCCTCCAGGCAGCCACCAGTGCCAGCATCCAGCATCCCAGCGCACAGCCCTGGTCCTCACCTGTCTTGTGCCTGTTGCAGTACATGGGTCCCTCTGTGTGCCTCTGTGTGCGCGTCTTTTTTCATCCCCAAAATGGACTCTTTGTGTTTTGTTTTTTATTCATGGATTATGCAGAATATAAGAGAGATGCATGCTGGGGCTAAAATGCAAGCTCGTCCTTTAATAAATTGTACTGTTTGGATACAAGCAAAACCAAAAATCAATTTGCTTTACACTACATTCCTGTCTCCTCCTTCTGCTCACACATTGTTAGAAACACAGACTAAATTAATTGCAGGAACGCGAGCACCAGAGGGGTAGATGAAAAAAAAAATCCAAAACCTTGTAGTACAACTATAACAGTGTTTCATGTTCTCTGGGGTTTTTGCTCGCAGTGACTCTGCATCAAGGTTTTAGCCACACAGAATTTAATGCCAATTTTTATTCCAGTTGTTCCATATTGGGGATGTGCACTTGACCTTTGCAAAAAAAAAACATGCTAAGGCCTCGATGCATCAGTGCTCTTTGAGATTCAGGTAGGAGCAGGGCCCTGAAATGACTTCTTGCTTTCATTTGCTACAAAACAACAAGCATTTTCTTCCTTTCTTCTCTCTGGCACTGGATTAACAGATAGGCACTATCCATCTGTGCCAAGGTCCCAGGTTCTGGGGCAAGGTGATGAAATCAAAATCTCACCTCCAGGAGCTGAGATTATTTCTTTCAATACATTGAACATCCAGTCTTTCATCATACTGAGAGGAAATTTTAAAACATTATCTAAAAGATGTCAGCTGAAGTCTGTGGAGATGATGGAGCTATAGCTCAAACAAGAGATGTGCTGCACTGTGCATCTCAACTGGGACTTAATCTCAAGGCTTACTTCTATAAGGGCTGCCTGGTTTATGGCTGGAGAAGAGCATGGGAGGCCCAGCCTTTTGCCAGCCCATAAATCTGGCTGCTGCGGTGGGAGTTTTGGCAGAGGTGTTTCTTACTGTCAGAGGTGTGGGAGCCTCACAGCCCAATGTGGGGTTTGACATCATACCAAGGATGGTGGACTCCCCTCCGCCAAATTGCCAACAGGGGTTTTTGGGATCGCCTTTGGAGATGATTTGGAGGCTACAGCAAATTGCAGAGTGCAGATGGCTGCCAGCATGGGGGTTCGAGCCCCACAAACGCTCTGTGCCATGCTCGGAGGTGCTGATGCTGCAGCTTCTTTTGGGAGCTGCTTACAGCAGGGGAAGTCCTGTATAGGAAGACCTGGCAATCTTCAGGAGCACCTGCTTGGTGCCTCCCATCAGGAACGCTACAGTCACTGAAACTTCTACCTGTTCATTTCTGGGGGTGGATGTTTCAGGCTCCGTGGTGGTGTGGGGAGCAAAATGCTCTGATAAAGATCTCCAGGTGCTAGTGAGCAAAATGCCTGGCTTGGAAAAAAAATCCACCAGTGTTTTAGGCAATCTAACATCTTAAACCAGAAGATGTTCTGAGTAGAAGAGCTTCTCTATAGGATTATCTTCTTCTTAGAGCATGTNGCCTCTGTGTGCGCGTCTTTTTTCATCCCCAAAATGGACTCTTTGTGTTTTGTTTTTTATTCATGGATTATGCAGAATATAAGAGAGATGCATGCTGGGGCTAAAATGCAAGCTCGTCCTTTAATAAATTGTACTGTTTGGATACAAGCAAAACCAAAAATCAATTTGCTTTACACTACATTCCTGTCTCCTCCTTCTGCTCACACATTGTTAGAAACACAGACTAAATTAATTGCAGGAACGCGAGCACCAGAGGGGTAGATGAAAAAAAAAATCCAAAACCTTGTAGTACAACTATAACAGTGTTTCATGTTCTCTGGGGTTTTTGCTCGCAGTGACTCTGCATCAAGGTTTTAGCCACACAGAATTTAATGCCAATTTTTATTCCAGTTGTTCCATATTGGGGATGTGCACTTGACCTTTGCAAAAAAAAAACATGCTAAGGCCTCGATGCATCAGTGCTCTTTGAGATTCAGGTAGGAGCAGGGCCCTGAAATGACTTCTTGCTTTCATTTGCTACAAAACAACAAGCATTTTCTTCCTTTCTTCTCTCTGGCACTGGATTAACAGATAGGCACTATCCATCTGTGCCAAGGTCCCAGGTTCTGGGGCAAGGTGATGAAATCAAAATCTCACCTCCAGGAGCTGAGATTATTTCTTTCAATACATTGAACATCCAGTCTTTCATCATACTGAGAGGAAATTTTAAAACATTATCTAAAAGATGTCAGCTGAAGTCTGTGGAGATGATGGAGCTATAGCTCAAACAAGAGATGTGCTGCACTGTGCATCTCAACTGGGACTTAATCTCAAGGCTTACTTCTATAAGGGCTGCCTGGTTTATGGCTGGAGAAGAGCATGGGAGGCCCAGCCTTTTGCCAGCCCATAAATCTGGCTGCTGCGGTGGGAGTTTTGGCAGAGG
Source organism: Steatornis caripensis (assembly GCA_013398225.1). Classification (NCBI taxonomy): domain Eukaryota; kingdom Metazoa; phylum Chordata; class Aves; order Caprimulgiformes; family Steatornithidae; genus Steatornis; species Steatornis caripensis. Next base: position 37,478 of record VZSC01015141.1, on the reverse strand, counting down.
TGTTTCTTACTGTCAGAGGTGTGGGAGCCTCACAGCCCAATGTGGGGTTTGACATCATACCAAGGATGGTGGACTCCCCTCCGCCAAATTGCCAACAGGGGTTTTTGGGATCGCCTTTGGAGATGATTTGGAGGCTACAGCAAATTGCAGAGTGCAGATGGCTGCCAGCATGGGGGTTCGAGCCCCACAAACGCTCTGTGCCATGCTCGGAGGTGCTGATGCTGCAGCTTCTTTTGGGAGCTGCTTACAGCAGGGGAAGTCCTGTATAGGAAGACCTGGCAATCTTCAGGAGCACCTGCTTGGTGCCTCCCATCAGGAACGCTACAGTCACTGAAACTTCTACCTGTTCATTTCTGGGGGTGGATGTTTCAGGCTCCGTGGTGGTGTGGGGAGCAAAATGCTCTGATAAAGATCTCCAGGTGCTAGTGAGCAAAATGCCTGGCTTGGAAAAAAAATCCACCAGTGTTTTAGGCAATCTAACATCTTAAACCAGAAGATGTTCTGAGTAGAAGAGCTTCTCTATAGGATTATCTTCTTCTTAGAGCATGTTGGAGCCTGGACTTGTCAGTCCTCCAGACCCGTGGTGGAGGTTCACTGCCGAAAGCCAGCCCCAGGGCAGTCGTTTTCTCAGCTCTGAGCAAGGAGTCCTGTCAGATAAAACTGCAGCAAGCAGTTAGGAAAGTCCAGTTTACTTGTTTTGCCATCAGTATGTGCACCTTCTTGCATGGGAAGATCGGGCACTTGCAACCCCCCTAACCATGCTGGTAGATGATTCAGGCTTTTCTATAATAAAGGAACTCACTTTAGATCCTGCTGCTTTAAATTGTTCACTTCCTCTTACCATCTTTTTTTTTCCCCTTGAGCAAGTGAAAGTAATTTGCCTGTTCTTGCAAGATCTGTTTTGCTTACTCCCTTCTCAAGACTGACACACCACTGCTGGTACCAGGAGGTGACTAAGGGTTTTGCTACAGCGCAAACACCAAGCAGAGCCTTTTGCAAAGTTGCATGTCATATAGCAGGAAATGCTAAATGTGACGAAACAGTTTCAGGGCTTGTCGTTTCAGCAGACACCACCAATTTCTCCCTGTCCGGGATGAATCACTCTGGAGCTGCTGCAACCTCAGGCAGCTTCAGCAGAGCGGGCTGCTGGCTGCTTTGCAGCCACCGGAGCCCTCCCACCACCTTCGCTGTGGCCTTTCCCATCTCCTGGCGATGTTTTATCCAGCAGCAGCAGCGTGGGTACTGCAGAGCTGCTCTCCCTGCAGCTCTGGCCTGATGGCCGGATCCTGTCTGGCATAGTGGGACATCATCATACACTTACTAGATGGCATCAGAAAAACACGAGAGAGAATCTCTGGCTAGGAGGTCTTACGGGGGGAAGGTGTCTCTAGACTTGCTCCGGGTTGCCCTGAGCCCATGCAATTTTGTGACAGCAGTATCTGCCGCTGTTGGATACTGCTGTTCTTTAGAGAGGCAGAAAGATTCAACAACCCTAAAAGCAATAAACCGCCAGCTGGAGTAAAAAGGGCTATGGGATCAGGCTCACTCAGAAAAGCATCGAAACAGGGATCCCAGGGTAGGAGTGAGCTCAAGAGGCAGCTGAAATTCCCAGCAACTTCTGCAAGCTGTTCACATGCTGCACATACTTCTGGCTGCTGGCCGGTGCTTGGGTTTAAAATGTCTACGGGGTGTTTTGGAGGAGCTGAGCCTAGATACTTGCTCAGGGAACAGACTGCAGCATCCCAGCTCATCCCTAGTTTATCCTGATCCCATAAGCGACCCCAACAGCAAGACATCTCCAGGCAGTAAGGGACCAGGCAGTAAGGGGCTTATGGTTGAGGTGCCCCACCAGCAGCGTTCTGCAAATGATTTCCCTGCTTGGCACGCATGCTGCTAAACAGTGTATGTAGGAGATGTGTCCTCCTCTGCTCTGCACAGCACCCCTCTGGCCCTGGCAGGACTGTTTCATGCCCTGCTGTGCCATGAAAGCTGGGACTAGAAGCAGCCGCAGAGCCTGCCCCATGCAGAGCCATCACCTTCTGCTCCTGGGCATCCTGCTCACACTACACTGGTACCTACTTGTAGCTCCAGAGAACAAACATCTGAGGGGCTGCTGTAGGGTGAGCTGGTGTCTCAGCCTGATTAAACAGTGGTTTGAGGTAGAGCTGGTTTGAAACTGGGTCCTTCAGCAAAGATGGGTGGCCAGAAGATGGTTGTTTTTATGGTTGGAGACATGCCATTTGTGAGAAAAAAACCTCAATGATGTGATAATTCATTGTTTTTTCCTGAATTCAGTTGTTGCTCTTTCAACTCCCCAAGATGAAAATGCAGTAAAACAGGGACTTCTCAAACTGACTCCTTTTCTTTATAGTAGAGGACAAGGGCATGCTGAGCCAATGTAGCAAGCTCTGCCATGAGATCATGGGTGGGGTGGTAATTCCAGTATGGGACCCTGGACCACAATGAGTTCAACACTTCTCGTATTTACAGTCCTTCAGACATCCCAGATCTCTGGGAGCTCACAAAATGCCATGCCCACTTGTAACTTTTGTTATATGTGTGTGTGTATATATATATATATATAGAAAAGATGCTCCAAGCTTGACTGATGAGGAGCAGGGGCTGGCTTTGGGGTGAGGTGACAGTTAAACCTGTACGCAGGCATTTTTCATGTGAAATGCTGCATTTAGGCTTTATTATTTTTCCCTGTTGTTTGTCCCTAAACAGCCTTCAGGCCCCCTGCTTTGGAGCAGGATGGTGCTGAGCAGAAGCCAGCCATGCAGTGACATCCTGAGAGGAGGGGTTTTTATCCTTTTTTTTTTTTCTTTCCTGGATGCTGAATGAAGCAGCTCTTTTGTGAACAGCAGTTGTTTACATTCTTCCTAACAAAAGTTGGGATTTCCTCTGATGCTAATAATCTTGTCACTAACATGTACAGCCAGCCAGAGTGCTTGGAATAGCTTTTAAATAACATCTGGGCCATCTTGAGCGTGCTCGTCGCTGGTAGGAACAGCCCCCTGAAAGTCAACATGGTGCCACCAGAACAGGGAGGCGACTTCATCGCTGCCTTGTCAGCGAGGGCAAATACCACGCATTGCTCCCTGCAAAACTCAGGCCAAGGGCTGAACCGCATTTGCGGGTTTTCAAAGCACCCACCACTGCCCTTTGACTTGCTGATGCCCATCAGGGCCCCCAATGTGCAGGGGGTGATCAGCCGAAGCACCTCACACCAGTCCTGGTTATCCCAAGCGTCCAGACAGGTTTTCCACATTTATATGTGTGCTATTTATCCATTAAGTTAAGGCGATGTTGTCGCTCTGTTTCAGCATTTCTGTGTTTCTTTTCTTTCCCAGGGGCAGCGCTTGGCCTTGGTCTCAAATGTGTGGCAAGGTGAGAAGACTGACAATTTTCTGCATTCCCGTTTGCAGGTGTGGGTTATCCTGGGAGGGGCATAGCCATCTGGGCTGGCATCTACTAGTTTTTTGCTGGTGCAAATAGGGAGGATAATTCCTTCAAGGAGCCAGTCTCGGCAGCCACCGCCCCGCAGTTGAGCATCGCACTATAGGATGGCAACTAGCACTCAGAGGATAAGGCGGGCTTGGGGCAGATGGCGATCGCCAGTAAGCTCAGCAGCATGGAACGCAGCTGCCTGCAAAGGGTTGGCTCTGATCAAAAATGGTGAACAACACGAACTTCTTTTTTTGTCCCAAATGTATCCTTCTGAAAAAGCTACTCAGCAGCATGAGCTGCTGTGACCCTCTGCTCCCGTCACGGCTCTGCCCCATACCTAGGGAGGAGAGAAACATCCCGGTGAGCTTCCTGGCTCCTGGGACGCTGGGTGCAAACCTGTCCCTCCAGCCCTTGTCCCAGACTCTTCCCACTGCCACACCAAGGGCTAGATGAAAAAGAAAGGTCCTTTCCAGAGAGACTCAAGCAAACAGATTCCTAGCATTTTGGTTTTGTCAGTAAGACTGAAAGGTTTATAAAAACCTGCTGTTGAAGTACCTACCTTTGCCATTTAAGCAACTTTATTTAAGAATGCTGCTATGTTTCAGAAGACCAAATCCAAGAGCATCATGCCATGCCCTGTAAGTAAAAATGTTAGGAAATCTGAAAAGAAAGTTATTTCTTTTGACTGTACAGAACAAGTGAACACTAGTAACCAAACTAAATGAAAACACAACTAAAACCACAGTCCTTGTTTTCTTTATTTGAAAGCATTCTGATCAGAGTTCAGTTTTTCTTCCCCATAATCTCTTGATTTCGTGTCAGTACATTTTTATTATTAGTCCCTCTGGTAGCTCTTACTAAACTACATGTTTAATCTCAAACCTACAGAGCAAACCACGAGTTTCCAACTGACCAGCTTTTTCCATGTCAGTGCCTGGATGCAAAAGTTTTAAATGCAACAAAGGTAGATATTTCAGTGCCTTTGAAAGCAAACACCTCCCTAAAATATTACTGTTAAATGCAGAAGTACTAACATTTGTCAAAGTTGAACAGCTCTTCACCTCCTAAGACATGCTGAAAAGAGGAAGGAGATACCTGGGGGGTGCCAGGGGACGGAATGCTGCGGCCAGGGGGTCGGAGCAGCTGGAGGCACATGCAGAAAGCAAGGAATAAAAACTGTCTGTGCCAAACAGAGGCAGGAACCCTGGTGGGGGACAGGCCAAGAAGGATGCAGATACAAGTTGTGGCCCTTCGTTAAATAGCCATCAGGTTGGAAGTGCTGCAGTCTGGCAGGTAAAAGCATTAACTCCTTACCCAGGGAGAGCAACCGCTGGGGTCTGAAATATCCCTCCGTGATGAACAAGCATCTGTGGGCAAGCAAAGGTGGATGAAGTTACCACGTGCACACTCTGAGGCTTCACCTTCATTGCTTTTTCTTTCTGATTGTCCCTTAGTTGAGCTGGGAGCACCAAGAGGGGTATCCCCATGGGCCACCCACAGGTCTGCTCCAGGCTCCAAGACCAAAATTGCCTTTTGGCTGCAGACCTTGAAGCACTTCTGGTCCACCCTGCCTGGTTCCTGCCGGTGCCCCAGGGATCAGGACAGGCGAGCGCCTGGGTAGCCCCTACTGCTCCTCTCGCTGCTGCAGGCCGCCCTGGCTGGGTCATAATGAACATCCAAACCAGGGGGCAAAGTAAAGATTTTTCCCTTTCCCTCCAGTGTTCTCAGATCACTGTAACAATAACACAAAATGAATATAAAATTGACAAAAAGGGTCTATTAATCATTAAAAAATAAATGAATGCAACAGGAGACTATAAAGGTTTCTGGAAGTTTTTCTTTACGGTGTATCGTTTCCGTCTTGAATTCATAACCACCCACTAGCGATTTGAATTGAAATCACTGAAAACACTAAAAGCTCCAGAAGCATTTCCGACTGAAATAGGTGGACAACAAACAGATGGTAAAGCTGCACACAGTCTCCATAGCGACAGGGCTTCCCAAAGGATGCAGGGGAGCCTCGGCTGAGCCCAGAGCATCACCAGTGTCCACAGCGCCAAGAGAAACATGAGCACCACAACAAGGGGGTCGGGGTTGTCCTTCCCAGGGAGCCGTTTGGGGGGCAGGCGGGAGGTGGCGCAGACAGGGTCCTCCCTGCCGGCTTCCTTGCCAAAGAGTCATCGGGCAGATGTGAGGATTTGGGATCTTGGCAGGAGACCCTCAGAAACATGGCCTTAGGATGGCCACTGAGTTGTCTGGGCTTAACACAAGCGCTGGGCAGGGAGGTGACCTCGGTGTCTTCACTGTCCCAAACTTCTACTTGAGAGTGAGCCCAGAAGAACTTTTAAAAATATATTAAAAACTCAACAGGGGCCCGAACGAACCAGCTTGGCTCCACGCAACCTTCCGTGCCATGCGCCAATAAAAATTGAGCCTCGGACATCCCTGACTCCAGCACAGGGCACAGTTCAGAGAAGACTTCATCTCACGCTGTAATAAGATGAGTAAGGAAAAGCGTTGCTCTGCTGCTCCATACATAGCAAATAATATTGATAAAAAATGTCAATAAACTCAAAGTGCTTAATACTTTTTTTATTATTGGTCTTCAGTGAATATATTGCTGCTAAGTGGGGAGCCAAGAAAGGGAATGAGATGCAAGCCTGGAAGAAAGAAGTGGTTAGAGAGCACCTGGATGAGGCAAATTTTTCAATCTCATTGTGCAGGAGGAATTTCACCCAGCACTGACTGATATTACCTCAGAACGGTAGGTGATCAGTTTGGGGAATTTGTGGCAGACACATCAGGGCACCCCAAGATTCAAAAAGGGCAAAGGAGTTCCTATCAACAGAAAACGAAAGATGAGAGGAACAAAGGGAATCGCAGACCAGTCAGCTTAACTTTAACTCTCTGGAACAAATAATCAAATAATATTTCTAAACATCTAGAAGATAGCAACAAAATGAAAAGCAGCCAACTTTGATTTGTCCAGAGCAAGCCATATCAAACCAACCCACCTTCCTCCTAAAGCAGACTAGCAGCGAGCTCTGGGGCAAAAGAAGAAGCTCCAGATGTGCCACAGCTCGGCTCCAGCCCGGCTTTGGCACAGTCTTACTCGATGATCTCCTAAACCAGGCAGGGAAACTCACTGGATGAAACCAGTAGAGGACAGGGGGCAAACCCCTGTGCTATTCTGGTCTTTAGCAGTGATTCATTCTCAAAACAAAAGACTGTACAGAGTGAGGAAGGGTGAGCCAGGATCTGGCCCGGGCATCGGCCGATACACAGCTTTCACATAAATTACCTGCCTGAAAGAAGAAAGATAGGTTTGTTAAATCTGCAGGTGACCCAAAGCTGTGTCAGGCTGCAAGTTAACACAGATAACTCTCCCTAAAAATAATATGAAAGAGGCTTTATAAAATAAAATAAGACATTCAAATTTTGAGTGTGCTTACTAATGGCATCCTGGAAAGACTGAATATACATATAGATGAGATCAGTCAAAATCCTTAGCTACATACCACCCTAAATCATGAAATTGCTTTCCACCAGAGCACTGTGCAGAGCTCACCTCCTGATTTGTGCTGTCTCTGCAAAAGGCAAACCAGAGCATCTTTTATTTTACATTTTCATTTTTTATTTTTAAGGCCCCCGTTCCACCTCAGGCGCACTATAATTCACATCGGTGACAGAAAAATGTGAAAAACCTTCACCACGTTACCAGCAAGCCTGGAGCCTCCATGAATTGGGAATTCAAATACATTTTGACCCTTGCTTGGACTGGAGGTTGTGGGCAAGAAAATAGCCCCAAATTAGAGTCGATCCTGAGAAAACTTTAATGGTCAAATACTGATCAATATAACAGCGTTTCGTAGTTTTAGGTCAGAAGCCACTGAAGTATGTAAAAAATTTGCCCAATTAGTTGCCCAGTTCTTTTCCATTAAAAAGTTAATAGTGTTTTAGCAGCTGCTGAGAGCACTGGAGGAGGAACCTGCATGAGAAAAACATACCTGGGAGAAGGCGTGTTGAGCAGGATAGCAGGTATTTTTCTGAAAGCTAATTTCTACTGACAGCTTGTTATACTTCCTTTACATTGCAAGACTGACATCTGCCTTACTGACAAGGCTTCCTCCCATATGTGTCTGTATTTTAAATTAGTGATGAAGGTAAAATTAAAGGTCACTTGCTGATGGAACGTTCCACCACAACTTGTGAGGGACCTGGGGGACAGATCTCATCCACAACACCACAACTCACAACTGGTCCACCGGCCATACAGACCGAAGGCTGATCTAAACAGATGTTACACCTATACAAATGATGACAATGCGGGAAACGTGGTTCTTTTATGTCATCTCTTCTCCAAAATAAAAACACCAACATCACATCTCTACCTTGTGCTGGATAACCCATGCAGAGGAAGATGAACTGGACTCGAGCAAAGGCTCTCACCGGGCTGTGCAGGCTGCAGCCTGCTCTGGGACCATGTCAGGCTCCAGGCTGCGCACCCAAAGGAAGCCTTCAGCGCTGTGCTCAGCATAACCAAGAAACTCAGACAAGAATTAAAAACTCCAAGGAATGATGCAGATGAAATGACACTGTTTATTTTTACCTTTGTTTTAACGAATGGATTCCCTCACTTCTTGTTTTTCTGATTTTCTGTTGGTATAAATGAGTAAATGGTTGTGTTGGTGGGAAAAACGCTCTTGGAGGACTACTAAAATTAAGTTGTAAATGAATTAGTGTGGCAGTCTTTAGAATTGAAAACAAGATCATTCAGAAGTAGCTGGGTTTGCCCTAATCACCCCCTCTGCTGTAGCAGTGGAGGGAAACTGAGCCATTTGTGAATCGGGGAATATGCAAACAATAAATGTTAATATGTTTAAAAATAAGCTTAAGGTTTAAGGAAGATGCGTTAAAGGAAAGTTGCTGTGCAGATACCAATCGTTACTTCCCCAAACACAGCTAGGACAAGATTACTGCATGACCTGGGTCATGTAGCTTGGCAAAAAATCCAAAGATGCCTGGACATCCTCCTTTGAAGGCGGGTGAGATATATCCTTCAAAGCAGGGATATATGTCCTTATATCCTTTGAAGACCTACATCCTTCACCAGAGGGGTCTCTGCATCCACTGGGAAGCTCACTGGGGTTTTAGCCTGAAAAGACTCTGCTTCCTCCTTGAAATCTCCCTAGACAAGATTAAATCTAAGTAATTCCTTCAGAGGCAACTTCACAAATCACTTTGGTAGACAGATACATAATCTGATGACCGATCATTTGAATCTATTGATTTATTGATTTGATCTTAATCATGATCTCGGTGTGATCACTTCATTGGTCTGCCTTTAATTAGCCTAGTAAAAATAATGAATTACTTTAGCGATATTCTTGCTCAGGTGTGCCTTCATCCGCTCATCCTTTTTAATCACCTCTGCAGGGACTACGCAAGTGAGGTTTACCCTATCGAATAGCCACTAAGGTCACAAACCTGAGGGCAGCTGTAAATTTGGGTAGGGCATATGCAGGCAGCTCAGCTCTGCAGTTCTCCAGGCAACACCTCGCATGCCCTGTGAATAATTTCCGAGCATATTCAGTCTCTGGCATCTCTCAAAGACACCCTGTTGCACTGCTGAATGAGGGGCACAGAGGACTTCATCTCAGAAGCAGTCAAACTTTTTGAGGACATCTTTCTCCACACCTCACCACCAAGGAGGAGAGAATAGGGTATCCTGGACTCCACACTGGATGATTTATCCTCCCTTAGCCTTCACTCATGAGCACACAGAGCTCTGACCCGCTTAAGGTCCTTGGGGAAAGAGCTGTAACGAAAGTAAACTGAAAGAGAAGGTGAGATTTTGAACTGTAAGATTTTGGATAACACATTACTGGGATCATAAACATCCCATTCCAATTTTTTATTTTTTGCATTATCGTAGTCCCTGGATACCAGGAGAGATCACGACCCCCGTGGGGTAGATACCACATGAAAGGCAAGTCTCGATGGACTTTTATGAGAGATGGATGGGTGGTGGAAGGAAAGCAGCAGCTGAAATCCCACAAAAAGGCTCTCCATTGGGTATTTGCACCCGGATAGTTAGAAATTTTAGGCAGAAGGGCTGAGACTTCACACTTAGCCCAAGATGGGAGCGAACAGAGAGAGAAGGAACTGGGCTGGTGCCTGTGGAGTCACCCACCATCAGAGCACAAGCTCCCACTGCTCCCAATGTCCAGGTGACTCTTCTTTCGGGGTGGATGCTTTCAAATCCAGATCAACTGCATAACCAAAACTGAATCAGCAGCAAAACCACCACCTATTACAGACACCATCACACCATGAGTGAGTACGGGATGCGGCTCTCCTGACCACTCAGTTTTAGTTAATATTGTTCTTAGTGGTTATTGCTATCTGTTAGCTTTGTGGAGGCCTGAACTGGCTTAAAAAATTATAAACAGGTTTTTGTTTGGTTTTTTTTTTAATGGAGAAGCTATTAGAGGCCTGGTTTGAAGCCAATTTAAGCCAATGGCAAGATTTAATTGGGCTTTGTTTCCAGGCTTGGTGGCAGCCTCTTTTAAAATAATTCTTCTGCTTGTAATCAAGACTTGTCCCCATCAGATTTTAATCACTTCTTCCTAGGTTAGACACCAGGATGAGTGGATGATGGTCGCTGCTGCAGTCGCATACCACTCGTGCGTTCTTGGTGTTCGAAGCCAGGCTGTTTCACTGTTTCCGCTGCCGACTGCTTGCAAACGCAGGAGAGAAGCTGGGAACAAACGGAGCGATGCAGAGTCAGGGAGGGAGGGGTTTGGTTGCTGGGCTGGAGTTAGTCACCGCCGACTTCCATTTCCAGATCGTGAGGAAGGACTCAAGCCATTTTAGGCATTTTCTTGGACTTCCTCCCCGTCTTTTAATTGAAACACCCAGGAGGGACGAAGGAATCCACGGGCTCGTTTTGCATTGATGCGGGATACTCCTGCATTAGCACAGACGCCCTTGCCCTTCGTATCATAGTGTCAGGCCACCGTTGTTAGCCCTTGGCTTGGCTCCTTCGCACAGGAACAGGTAATCTTCCACACGTGTCTCACCTTCTAGAAGATGATGCATTCCTCTGCGGATAGAAAGGCACTCACCTCGGTGCAAATAATTTTTAAAGATTTTTCTTGCAGGGGCTAAATATGCTGGGATGACTTGAATATTCTAACCAAAACACATTTAATTTCTATACCCCCAAGGTATAGAAATATACATATAGATACATATATCTGTGGCAGCCCCACAGATAGGAAGACACATGAACCAGCAAACTGCAAAATCACAAGAGGCCTCGGGCACCTCTCTTTCTTTTCAGTAGGAATTTAGATGCCTACATCTAGCAGAGCAAACAAGAAAAAAACCCCTGTGTAGCTGCCAAGACAACCAGCACATCCAGCCGCCAGACTTTTTGCTATGCTACTCACTCTGGTGTTTTAAGTTTTGCATCTCCACATGCCCACCAGCACCATCCTTTTTGCTGGAGCAGCTGTTTGGAATATCACCACCAAGATGTCCCTGGGGAGGCAGGCAGCAGGCATGCCAGGAACACGTCCAGTGTGGCCAGGCACAGTCCCCTCTGTCCGTTCCCAAACACGGGGCTGACGCTCACCGCGCAGGGCAGCAGCAGCAGAAGACAGGGGTTGTTGGTGTTGCAAGGATTTGTTGTGAGGTCGATGCTACAACCCTTTCTTCTCCTGCTGAGACAACTAATTTTTCTGTGTCCAGGCGAGCTCAGTGCCCTGGTCACCCAGGGATGCTTCTCCCGGGGATTGGTGCTTGGCCCTGCAGCACCACACAGAATGACCACGGCCAAGCCCCTTCATGTGGGGGCCCAAATCCCTGCACAAAACATTAACATTTACTCATCACATACACGATGCTGAAAGACTGAACTAAACTTTCTGTCATTTTGTGATGCCGATTGTGCGTCTCACACTTGGTGTTTTTTTTCTTGACGCTTGTTCTTAAATAGCAACAAATTTGCAGTCATGTGAGACGTCAAATGAGGAGTAACATCGACCTTGGAATTGTTACTTTTCTGATCACTAGAAGAGCCCTCTATGTTCCCCCAAAAGTCACCTAAATGTTTCTTCAGCTCTAAAAAAAGATAAACAAAACGTTTTGTCTTTGAATGTTAAAAGCCACATTAAAAAGTTAGATGAGATTTGCTGCCTGACAGAATTCAGCACAGTTTTTCTTCTCTCAAAAGCACCAAAAATTCCTATCTGCAATGCTTGCTGTACCGCCTTACACCCACAGCCCTGCTAGACCTCTGTATTTAATGTATTTTGTCACAAGCAGGCAGGATGGAGACCTCCTTCTGTGAGCTGCCGGGCAGCGCTATCCTTCTCCGAGCCACAGACCTCAGCTTTGTTCTCAAACGATATTGTGTCGTTGCTGCCAAAGTATTGCACCAACCATGACTTTCACCTCTCATCGGCGCCTGACAGTGGATGAAAGGCTTTTTATGGCTGGTTCAGCCCTCTCAAAAGTTTTCAGCTTTACTTCTAGGTGGTTTCATCCTTAATGCAGTGCCTGCACTGGACTGGGCAAGTGGCCCTCCCCTGGCATCCCACCGACGGGTTGTTTGTGTCCACCCCTGCGTATTTAATACACTGCATGCAGTGGCAGCCCTCTCCCGTGCCCATTCTGAGATCAAAGGGAAGGCGTTTGAGACAGCAAGCAAGGTTGGAGTAAATATTGCAAATCAGCTCATAAACCAGCCCTGATCTGCAGAGACGACCTTTCCAGGGCTTCAGGCAACGTAACAGCACCAGGAGAAAAAGCGTGCTGCTGGGTGCCGCTCCAGCTTCCACCTTCTTGCTGCTCTCTTGGTGGCTTTTAATAGCATAGCACCATCAGGGCCTGATGCTTTGTTCTCCGAAGCCCACAGATCTCACGTACAAGGCGGTCAGAGGATGCAAACAGAAAGTCCAGGGCTGCCTGATGTCAGCACGCCTTGCTTGAGACCAAGACAAAAAAACCTCTTGGACGTTGAAACGTGAGTGTTCATGAGGGAGCTTCTGGGAAGAGAAGTGATAAGCCTACATAAATTAGGAATGTAAGGAATTGAGGATTAACCCTATTGTTTTACACGGAGTCGTCATGTTAGAATCAGTTGGCTTTTGGTGTTCGTTGTTAATGATTGACTTTTACCTGTGTGTAGAAGAAAAGCACTTGTGAAGGCATTGCCTTTTCTAGCATGCCAAAAAGTCAAGAAAGTACAAGATCATTTTAGAGAAAAGCAGAAAAAGAAGAAGAAAAAAAAACCAACCAGACCTGTATTTCCTGTGGAAATTTTTTCTTCCATGGCAACTGTAAAAACAGCTCAGATGATTGTGTTGATTAACTAAGTGTATTATCCCATGAACAACAGGGTCCCATTAGCTCCATCAGAAGGCCAATACCCTCTGTACTGAAAACCTCTTGATTCAGTACATTTCTCTGCCGCAGAGTAAATTCCTGCCTGACCCCACCAAGGGAATGACTTTATATCTTGAAGCGTGAAAACTAATAAATCAGAAAAAAAAATGTTACTTTGCCTCTTTGCATTTTGATTGCAGACGTCAAACAACACATCGCAGTTCAGCATATAGAAGAATGTAGCAGCACGTAAAAAAATAATCTGAATTAAGGAACACTATGTGAAAAAACACCAAAGGGATGGGAGGTATAAGAGAAATAATTGTATTTTGTTCTTTATAAGTATGCGCGGACCGTGGATTTGTATCTGTGGGACAATTCAGGGAACAAATTAAAAGATAAGTTTTGGGTTTAAACCCATCAGATTTCAAAGCACATTGTTTATACCTTCAGCAGTGTAATAAAGCTTATCAAGAACTTTCCCATTGGATATCAGAGTCAAAAGAAATAAGAGGAATGCGAACACCATGCTGCTTCTTGATCGTTCTTCTGTAATTCTTTCAGCACAGATTTCCCATGTTAGCTTGAGCTCCATCGCACAATGATCATTTTTAGCAGCCCATTGTAAATACAGTGCTGAGCTGACCAAGTTTTTCAGAAATTTGCCATGCTTTCAGCTTCCACAAGCTCAAATCACGTGGCAAGTTCAAGGGCTCTTAATTAAAAATATTACACTTTCAGTCTGGAACCTCTTGCCTTCATCCCCATAACACTCTGGGATAAATCAACTGCTGAGGTAAATGCATTAATTTCAGTGTAATTTCATTTAGAAGATACAAGAGTACTACATTTTCGTTTAATGATTTGGACATGCTTTCTGTAAGGGGGAAGTAGCATCACCTCCGTTACAGAGGGGAAAGCTGAGCCTATGAAGTGAAAGGTGGTGATTTAGCCAGCCCTTGGTAAAGCTAGCAGAGCATGCAAGCCTCTCACTCCCATTTCACATCTGTGCTTTCAACGTGAACCGGAATATGAAAACAATGTATAAAGATACATACATTTCAGAGCACGCGATTTGGCTCTAGATCGTCAGACCTCAAAGCCATGGTATTTCCTAGGCAGAGCATCTCTCTGCCCTGCTGTTAAATTGAGAGGTCAATTTTTGTCTTCTTTTTCTATTTCAGTCTTGCAAGTGGGAGACTGCATGGCATGTTTGTTAGGACTATAACGTTGCATTTGCTAATGAAATAAAGTGGGTTTTCTGGAGAACTTGTTTTAAGCAAAACCATGTGTTCCAGGGAGGAAACATTCTTCTGGTAAACAGCTGAGCCCTTAACATTTAGCAACATAACCCTGTGTTTGCAGCTATTGAAAACTGTGACCAAGAAAGCCTGCATTTCTGGGGCCGAGGACCGAAAGCATTTTGCTTGCTGTCAGAAAGCCAGCCCTTTCTTTTATGTATACACTAGATGCAAGAACCAGCTATTGGATGGTTACTTCTTATGGTTTTAATAAAATTTGTGTCGTATCAAAACGCTGCTGGGTTTTAATGTTGACACTGCACTGAGCGATGTTCTCTGCTCCGGCACAGCTGGCTCTTGCTTTCCAGAAATAAGCTGCGCCCTGGCATTGCTTGCAAGAATTGCAGCCTTAAATAATTTCCTCATCCCCCTGACCGGTGCCAGGAAGGACCCTCCACACGCAGATCTCCCCATGGTATGGAGAAGCGGGTCATTCCTCCTTCGCTCCCCGGGAGCAGTGCTGTGCGAGCAGAGAGCTGTGGCAGTGGGAGGCAGCTGGGGAACAGGAGAAATTACCTGCCAGACATGAGCAGCAGCCCTGGAAAGCTCAGGGAAAAAGATAATGCAGCTGGAAAGTGCAGGCAGAAACAGGGCTGAGAAGATGGGAGTGCCCTGTCCCCAGCTCCTGCCCCCCATCCAACGAGCTTGAGCGGCGGCAGGGCAAATCCTGCTGAAGGGGAGCAGGGAAGTTTTATTTAGTATAAGTGATTTCCCAAGCGGCGTTAGGGAGGGGAGGAGGTTGGTCGGGTGACTTTGAGATCATACGCCATTTCTCCCTCCAGCAGCTGGAAGGGGAAGGCAACAGCCCCGGTTCCCTCCAAGCCAAGGGAGATCATTATTCCTCTGCTTGCTCCTCTCACTGACGCTGGGATGCTGAGCTCTGGGTGTTGCATCAACTCTTGCAGTACGAGGGGATCTTATCTTGTTCCCTGTAGCCCTCAAAACAGCTGGGCATGCTTACAAATTTCAGTAACTACCAGCTAAGGCCAAATGGGATCCCAAGATAAAAGTTCAAGGCCCTGCATTCCTTTTCTTACTGCTTTCCTGAGCAGATTCTCATTTTAATCGGACTTATGGTACTTTCATCCAGTTATCTCAAAGTATATAATGACTGCTGTAATTACTGGCAATAATGAGCTAATTAATTCTTCTGGGTATTATTTTCAAGGGATAAATACTACTATCCTTGCTGTAGGAATGGGAAACTGAGGCAAGGAGGAGCACTTGTTGGGTAAATAGGTTTGTTTTACTTTATCCTTTCCTGGTTTTATTTGTATATGTTTATGTATTTGCTTCTGAGTGTGCTTTGTGTTCTATTATTGCTTTCCAGTAAATTTTGACGTTATTGTTTTGGAAGATAGCAACAGTCGGTTGTGTATATGTATTAAGGTTCATTTAAGAAAACTGTAGTGTTTATAGAAAAATTAACAGATGCTGAAGGGGTTTTTTAATATATATGTCTCTTTGATTTAATCCTATTTTGATGGGTTTTCCATTTTCTTCCTCCTTCTCTTGTTTTAGATGACCTTTTTCCAGAAAAAAACACATGTAGCATTCTTTTCTATTTATTTTCCACGTACTTCAGCTGGTATTTAAGTCTCTAATATGGAAAGCTAATTGAATATGACTTTCTAATATGTAAAGAAGTAAGATATTCTACTAGTTGTGAAGCTTGTAAGGCAGAGGCATGGTTTTACTAATATATTAGTTAATTACTTATAACTGCAATTCATATTCAGAAGATACTTGCTGGTTTGGTAGCATTCACCAAAGGTTGTATGTTTCCCACAGCTCAGGTATGCTTCCCTGAACTCATTCGAAGGGCAGATAAACAGGTAGCCAGAACAGAGGGGAAACTGCACAAAAAAAAAAGCACCTTTTTTTTTTTTTTTTCAGATTTTTCAGGTACTTGACAAAACTAACCAATCCATACGATACTCTCCGGAGCAGCAAATAACTACCCAGTTCTTTAACTTCTCTCTCTCAGGCTGTGCTCCAGCAAGCACACGTGTGCTTAGTTTTACTATGGCGAGTAGTACAGCGTGATTTCAGTGGAACTATGTGCTATATAAAACTAAGCACACATGCAACCATTGGTAGGATCAAGCCTCTAGATAGGAACTAGTGTCACGAAACTCTTATTTGAAACATCTGCTTTGCTCCAAACTTGTTGTTCAGTAAGGGCCTGACTTTTAAAAGCGTTTAGGTGTTTATGTGCACCTTGGTGTCTTTATAAAGCTGGCACTAATTCTTTACTGAACTATGGATTAACGGCCTCTAGAGAGTCTGAAAACCTTATATAGACTTATTTCAGTCAACTTTTAATTCTAAGGAGGCTTAAAAAAAAAAGTTAAAATTAGTCTCAGCTGTGTTTAAAAAAGTGATTCACAAGCAGGGGAAACAATCTGACAAAATAAATAAATTGAGGTAATACAACACTTCTGTAACTGGAATATTTTGTAGCAATAAGAAGCAAAAAAACTGCGAGAATTGTAACATGGTTTCTAAGGTGACACTGTTAGGCTTGACGCTGGAAACCTCCGCAGCGTTCTGATAAGCTTTATGCTCTCGGGACTATTTTGCTACAGCTTATTTCTCCTTGCAAGGCTCCCTACACCTCTCTTTTCAAACGTATAGATTTGCGCACTGCCTATGGCTCCAAGACTTTTCCGGAAAGCTAATACCTGTACAACCTTTAAGCACTCTGGGAGCCATTTAAGCGTAACCCTATTTGAGTCTTCCCTTTGGTGTTGGGGGGCACAGCAACAATCTTGCTGGAAATAAAGCCCAAACAAGGGAAGCTGAAGTGCAGGAGTACATGAGGGAGCCGGTGGATACGCGTTACAGGGCTGTGAATCTCTGCTCATGCTTTCTCTCGTCGCCTGTGTTATTTAATCTGGTGTTTAGGCTAGGCACTTCCCAAATACCTGCTTGGGTTCTTACGCGTGGGATTGCGGAGAACTCAGCCCCGAGGGTGGGTGGTGAGAGAAGTCCTCGCAAATGTCCTGCTTGGATCAAACGAAACAGCTTTTGCCGGTAAAAACATACGCAGGCCCCCATTTCCCTTCCACTCTCTATCGCCTGTTGGTGCCCGGGCCCTGAAGAGCCCAAACACACCGCAGATAAACGCCCGGATCGGGCATTTCCTCGCTGATGGGTGCTTAAAGATTTGAGGAAAACTCTCAGCAGGTCCATAGCCCTCACTAAAATCCGAGACAGCTCACTGGGTCGTGAAGGCTTACGAAGGACCATGTAAATATTACCAGTCCCGCCTGTGCCCAGCCTTGGAAGAGCGGGTGCCGTTTCAGGAGGCTGCTGTGCCGCCAAACGCCTCCCTCCCCAGCACACGCGGGGCTTTTTTTGGCATCAAGCGCGTGTTTTGTGGGCTTATTTACTCTTTTGGCATAAAGCGCTTTTTTTTTGTGGTGGGTGTTTTTGTTTTGGTTTTTTTTTTTTGTAACGTCGATGGCGAAGGGCGGCAGCTCTCGTACTCAAGGAGCACGTCATGAGCGTCTCTAGATCGCGGACATTCAACACCCGCCGGGCTTTGGGGGTGTGTGGCGGGGGTTGCAGGCGCTGCGGACCCGCCACGGACCGGGGTGCTGCTCCC
>VZSC01015141.1:0-17442 GCA_013398225.1 Steatornis caripensis | reverse complement strand
AAAAAAAAAAACCCAAAACAACCCCCCCCCCCCCCAGCCCCTCCTTCCCCCCCCCCCTTTTTTTTTTGGCGGGGGTTTTACCTGCTCTTCCCATCTTCGCTCAGCCTGGGGGAAGAGGCCTCTTCCCCCCCAGCTCCCCCACCCCAGCTCCCACCTTCTCCCCGCTTCTCCGCTGCCGCCCTCCCGGAGCCCGAGGGGCAGAAAAAGGGGAACTTGGCCCCCCTCCTCCGCCAGATCCTCCTCGCTCGCTCTCGGCGTTATTGTTGTTCTTCAGCCGCCTCGGGGCCCGAGAAGAAGGTGAAGGTTTTGGGGTTCACCCCCCACCGCCTCTCTGCTCTGAGTGATTGTCTAAAAAAGAATTAAAAATGGCCGAGAATGTGGTGGAGCCGGGCCCGCCTTCAGCCAAGCGGCCTAAACTCTCCTCACCGGCGCTCTCCGTGTCCGCCAGCGACGGCACAGGTCAGTCTCGGGGTGCCCAGGCCCTCCCCACCTCTCGGTGCCGCAATTATTGCCCTTTTTTCCCCTCTTCTGCCTAAATCTTGTCCTCCCTTCTGCTGCTGTTAACTCGTGCCTGCCTTCGTCCTTTCTGTCTGTCTCTCCCGTTTTCGCTCTGTTTGAACCTATTGGCCTTAATGGCATAGGGAGGGTGTTCGGATGTTTCTGCCCTTTTATTTTTTTGGAAGTGATTGAAAGCAAAGCTGTTCAGTTTATTGTGCTTTTGATCAACTGCAGATAAGACTTAACAGTTTGTAATTTTCGTGTGTTTCACAATAGTAGTTACTGCTGAGCTCCTTGCTAAGCATATGCCTTTAGTTCCACTTGAAGAAATAGGAAATAGTGCTAAAGATGATGCTTTTGTACACTTTATTGTGGAATTATGCATGTACGTTCATACACAGTAATATATGTCTTGTTTCTTATTTTATTTTGCAAATACAAGGGTTTTTTTACAACCCGTTCAGAAACGAGATTTATTTCTCTGCTGTTTTTCTTTTTTTGTTCTTACATGCAGTCTGCTTATTTGATTTACTTTTTACAGTCCTTCTTACCCTTCCTTGCAGAAGGACATCTAAAAACTGCTTTTCTGATTCAAATAGACCATCGACTTTAGGAAAAAAACAGCTAAAACCAAAATCCACATCCCAAGCTTGGGACATAAGGTTTATCGAGACTCTTATCTTCTTGGAAATTGAATGTTATTTCACTGTATTTGCGTTAAGAATCAATATGGAGTGCAGTTCATCTTGCATCTCCCATTTCTTTGCTGCAAGACCAAAATGTCTGAAATTCCCCCGTAGGCTTACGGGCTGTGAAGATCAAGGGGCTTCCCTGCAGTCCTGCAAAGGTCTTCGGTGATGCTGTGAAGGCCAGCTGGAGGTTGGAAGTCTTAGGTGTCCCAGTCCCGAGCAAATATGAACTGGTTGTACTGGGAGGGAGTAACAAAGGGCTGTTCAGCTTTTTAATGCTTCTTGTGAAGCAGATGAGCATTTGGTGTCATTTCGCTATGAGAGTGCTTGGTTACCTGTCCCACAGGAGTTTCTTTGAACTGACTTTAGATCTTCTTAGCCTATGGGATATGGAGGAGGCCTCCTCCTGCCAGAGCCTGGTGAGTAGTGGCATTTCTGATGCCACTGGTGATCTTGTTCAATGCAGTTACAGCTGGCAAGAAAAAGGAAGAGTTTGGGTTTTGTTGTTTTGTTTTTTTTTTTTTTTTTCAGAAAACCCCAACTCCTCATTTGACAGTAAACAGAAGGTTTTAGTACTCAGTTTTTGATTGAACAGTGGCTGTGATTCTACTTTGGATAATCTTCAAAATTTTGATTTTTGCATTCTCTTTTCTTGGTGAATGACATGTTAGTTTTGAAGTTTGTGTGTAACTTTTAGAGCATATTAGATATAGGCAATATTACATCGTAACTGGAGGACATGAGTATTCCTAATATCAACAGGTCTCTAGTAAGAGAGTCAAAGGGAGTTAGAGAAACTGCCCTTTAGCTGGAGCTAGTTGTTGTTTTTATTCTAGACTTGGAAACGAGTGCTTAATTCAGTAGTAGCTGTTTTTACTTTGTCTTGACGGTGTTCTCTTGCTCTGTTTAGAGAGGTGAAACAAGAATGTATTTTGTGAGAGAAGGCCTGGTGCTTGAAAATACGAAAGTTAAGGGTGTATTTTGATTCAGATTAACACACATATCTAAGTTAAGATGTCAGATAAAGTTTGGGTAATTTGTGGATGTATTTCAATTTAACAGGTGCGGTTTTTAATGTCTATTTTAATTGTTAGCTTACTGAGCAGTTTAATAAATGAACTTTTTACAGTTATGGTGAAACACGAGGGACTGCCAAACAGTTTCAGTAGTGCACAAATGGGATACTTTTTCTCAAAGTGGCCGAGATTTGTCATCACCTGATAGCTATGCAGAATGCATAGTTTGTAGTGGTGCAAACGCTTTATATATGCTACGTGAAAACTGTTAAAGGATTCTGACTCATCTGGATTTCTTTTGTTGACAACTTACTACCTGGATTTGGGACAGTTCCACTTTCTGTGGTTTTTTAACATGATACCATACCTGTTTCTCTAATTAAATAAAATCAAACCTCTTAGCCAATAAGCGTGTTTTGGGGGTTATATTTTTCATTTGCTTGAGAGACTGCAATTTTTTTGTCCCACTTTTGCTTTTGTGGGAAACTGCTTTGAAGTTTCAATTTTTTAACCTATCTGCTCCTTAAATTTGCTTTGAAATAGCACAAGCAGCTTTCGCTAAGTAAACTCCACTTTTAGAATCTGTTGTATTGTCCCCACTCCTTAGTTAATTATAGAAAATAAATAACACGGTGCTTATGCACTTACTCAAGCACTCTTTTTAAAGCTGTTGGATTCACAGCATCATTAGAGAGAGAGAGGGAGAAAGGTAAGAAACTTGCACTGTTGATGAAACCTTTTCCAGCACATGTGCATCGTACATCTTTCAGTGTGTTTCTTTTGCTGTTAACTTTTTGACTCGTTTCTTAATCTGCAATACTGTTTTAGCTTGTTAGATATCTAAAAATAATGACTCTAGTTAACATCTGCAAGTTTGGGAATAAGTTAAGTGTATTTATACTGGAGACTAAGCTGAGTCTCTAATTCACTTATGTTTTCACTGTAGACGTGGATGATACTGATATTCTGGGCTTGGAATGTACTAAACTCAAATGATGTTGGTTTTCTTCTAAAAAGAAGTCAGCAAAGGCTGTCCTGATATGCTCGATCTATTGGCAGCAGCCAAACATAGCTGCATTTTCCACTGCTGTTGCAGTGCTGCATCTCCTTCTGTCTGAAAAGTCTAAAATGGTTTGTGTGTTCCCTGCTCATAATTTGCTTTGCCATAGAGCGTACTGTATTAGCGTAGTTTGGAGTTGCTTTATTAGTGCCAATTCCTTCTTTAGTAGGTAAGAATAAGATAGACTTACAGGGAAGGTGAAATGTTTGTATCACGTTTTATAATAAACATTTTGAAGTAATTTAGGAAGTCTTTGTATTGTCAGTGCTGTGTAATGTATTAGTAGTGAATTTTTGAATGGTCTCCTTTTTTTCTTAAATGTTGTGTGGTTCTAGAGTAGCATCAGGAGCAGGACTGCGTCGATACCATTAAACTGCCAGAGGTGTTCTCTACATTTTTTTTCTATTTAAATGTTAAATTTATTGAAAAGAACAACGGTAATTATACATATCTTGTCCACATGTTAAATTTTCTGAAGACCCTTGCAGCCCTGCAGTGGAGTGGCCTTTTGTTGATCCAGTATCCTTAGTATGGGATGTGAGTTTGTGACACTGGATGCTGGCACAGCTTTTGTGTACTAGCGTGGTTACATTGACATAAGTAGTTTGCCAGTGTAGCTTGTTTTGCTTACCTTTCCTTACTGGCAGAAACACTAGTTTGATATGTTGTACCTAGTCTAACAAGACTTTCTTAAACATTGTGTTAGCAAACTGGTGCATGCCAGTATATTTTTTCTTCTTATGCAAATGAGCAGGAGTCTTTCATAAAGATACATTTTTAACTGGATGCCTTAAACCAGTGATTTTTTTTCAAATTTGGCCTTTATATTTGTGAACCCCTCCATTTTTTTCTGCAGTAACGCAGGTGCGCTGAAATTGCCATGTACAGGCTTCTGTGTGGTATATTCAGGAAGGGAGAGTGTAATCGTGTTTTACAGCCCCCCCCACCCCTTAGAAATAACCTGTTTTCTGTGAACTAGAAAAGCTTTTTGGGCTGTGGGTTCAGCACTGCTGAGGTTCATTAAGGAATAAAAATGGAGTATGCTCTCTACTGCAGCATGGTTGCATGGTATCATGTCATTGGGTTGCTAGGGCCAAAAATAGGATTTTAAGTGCTTAGCGTTTCTGACTTGTAACATTGCAAGTCAGTTTTCTACAACTAGTTGGCATGTGTGTTATATCAGAGATCAGCGTATGTATTTGTGGTACCTGCCTTAACATCCTTCTGTCTACTATATCCAAAAGTTGCACTTGTTTGAGTAGTAGCACATCGTCAATCTCCATTTCAGTACCCAGCTTTTGTAATGTTTGTATGTTCCTGTTTTTTCAGGAACTGCTTCTGACCTTTAAAACTTTACTCTTTAAAAGTTTACCGTACATCAAAGGTCTAAGACTTGTGGCAAAACTTCTTGCCTGGCCTACTGCAATTTTGACTGATAGTCATCTTTCATTTGTTCTATATCTATCAGGATGTTTCTTTGCTCAAAATGAATCATAATAATCTTGTCTCGCTGCCTTTTCCAGAGGCATAAGCACGATGTTCAATTATGTTTTCAAACAGCTATGTGTTTTTCCCTAGCGTTTGTATATACTACTTCTAAAATCAGATAATTTTCACAAATCTGTTTTCTGGCTACATTAGTAATTAGCTACATTTAACTTGCAGCCATTAGTTAAGTATTTTTATCCCTTCTTGAGAGCCCCACTTTCTTTGCTGTTGGGTTTTTTTCCCCCCAAGTACAGGTTGTTATGAGAGATACCTTAAAATATGGTTTGATGGATGGCATGTACTGTAAATCGAGTATTGCAGTGGTGGATACTTGTGTGGCAAAAATGGGCATCTTTGCCTTGTAGCTAGGTAGATTGTTGAAGTAACTGCATTAGGAATAAATATAAATCCGCAGGTTTTTCTTTAAAAAGTAAACTGATAATTCATATGATGCGTAGTAACTTCTTAAAGAAAATCTTGACGACTTCTGAGCCTTGCAGATTTCCAAACTGCTATATCTCTGCTGTTTTTTCCCCTTTTGCAAAGTAGATTGTGTGTATGTCAGACATAGGTATGTACTTTTTCTGAGCAGTCTTAGAAAGGCACCTAATTTTTTTCAAAAGAGATATCCCCTAGAACACAAGGACCATACATAAATACCGTGATGTAAAACTGAATCTTGGTAACTTACAAATAAAAAACCTTTGAGACTAGAAAACCAGTTTACAGTTGTAATTTAAAAATACGGATTCACAACTGTGATATTGCAGGGAAAAACCTTTGTTGCTGAACTTGGGAATTTAAATCTGAGATTTAAAAAAAGCCCTACCTTTTGCATCTTGTCCTTCATGGACCTAGAGCAGGGTTTAGATTTAGTCTAGAGGATTGCTAGTTCAGGTTATTGGTCAGTTCTGTATTTGCAGAAAACCAAATTTTATCTGGAAGGGTCTAGCAGACTCTAGGGTTTAGTGTACATTGTTAAGGGATGTGGGTTTCGTAAGGTACTGGGGATAAAAACTGAACTTCTCCTCTAAGAATTCTGGTTTCTCGTACCTTTACAACTTGGAGAAAATTGCTCTATTATTAGATTTTAAATTTGTGTGATTTAGCACGTATCTCTTGCATCTTCTCTGTGGGCTGCTTGATTATCTGTAGTGTCACCTCAGTGTCTGACTTGGCTGCTTTAGCAGGAGCAGCCTTTCAGTGCTTCTTCTGACAATGTGATGATACTACTTTAACCTTTCTTGTCACCCTAACTAGTGCCCACTCTGAAAGGGCTTGGCCAAAAGTTATTTAGATTTATTATTTGACAAATGAAGTAATTTTACTGTGTAGATTTCACTGACAGGTAAACAATGCACACCTGTCTCCAAGGATTTAGCTTTTCTGTCTTTTCCTAAACTGTAGCAGCAGGCTGAAGTAAAATACATCTGTGTCTGCATATGGTTGTATGCACTGACAAAAAGCTTCATGGTTACATTGAATTTGTACGACTTGAACTAGGGCAATTCACAGAAATCCTCTTCCTGAGCAGTAAGTGACGTATCTGACAACGTGACTTCATTCTCTTCCTAAACAGCAAGAAGTTTCCTTAAAATGGGTTGGCATATGAGTGTATTTAAATTCTCATAAAAACTTGACATGCTAAATTCTTCTTCAAGCAAGCATTTCTTCCAAAATACTTTGTAGAAAACCAGGAAAAGGAGTGTTGAATTCTGATTAACTCAAATCGTAGTAACTTGTGGTTTAGTTGGCGGTGTCAGGTGTGTTTATAGGAACAGGAAGGAGACATAATCGTGGTACAAACTAGGATTTTCACAAAAAAGTGCAAGTTACATACAGGACCTTCAAAAACAGCACAGGTTATTTTCTATTGTTCGTGGTTGTGACATGAGGTAGAGAAAGATTTTGCTTTTTTCCATTTGATGGTGCAAAACACCTCTGTACTGCACCTTTTGTTGCATTTCCATAAGAGATGTAAGTAGAGTTTTGAACCGTACCAATTTGTTTGCAGAATCGTGATTTACTGTTCCTTGCTTTGTGGAACTCACAAGCACAGGTGAATGGATAATCTCTCTTACAACATACTTCTTACTGTGTTAATGAACTAAAATAAAGTATTTCTCAGGATTTTTTTCTTTTTTGGAATTCTAATAAAAAAGTAAAATTCTGGCAAAATACTGGTGTATGGCTCGCTCAGTACAAATTCTGCTGAAGCTAAACTGCCTTTCCTGAGTATGATTTCAGGAGCCCTGGAAAATTACCGGTTCAAGATAAAGAAGTCTGATCTTCTGACTTCTGTTTTTTATTTACTTGTATATTTTTTGTACATAAGTCAGCATTGCTTTTTGGGTTACTCAGGAGTAATGTTGAATGAACTCAAGTCAGTAATACTCAGAAAATTGGCTTGACGTTTTGGTAATTGTATATGCAGATTGCATCATTTCAGAGTTGTTGTTAACTTGACAATGAGGTGAACTTTGTTCTTTTCTTGAAACTGATTTGTAATCACTTCTAAAACGAAACTGATTCAGTGTGTTTGTGCACATACTAGTGTTTCCTTCCTATCTGCATGTACCCATTTTTTGCCCACCAATATGGCAGACCAGCAAGGCATTTCTAACTTTCCAGGCGTGGTGGTCCACAATTTACCAGACTCCAAACTGAAATGCCATTCTTGCTATTTAACAATACCACAGACCAACAATAGTTAATGTGATCTTCCAGGTATTTGTGGCGTACACAGGATAGTCTTGGGGTAAGAATACTAATTTAGTAACTTTTCACTAAAAGTTAAAGGTAGCCCAATGAAATTTATGCAAATAGCGACATGTTCACAAGGAAATTAACTGTGTGTCTTCAGCATTTTGGAATTAAAATGTCAAAACTTCATCTTATTTGGTCATCAATGGTGGCAAGACTAGTACCTTTGCATTGTGTTAGGTAACAATGTGAATAGGCAGGTACACAGTGTCTCTGAAATTCCACTTTTAAGTAATGTTAAAACATTAAACATACCCTATCTGGATTCTCGCACCCAATCTTTTCCATATGATGACACCACTTATGTTTCCCTAGAACAGTTACAATTCTGTGTTCAAGAATCATAACCATTGAATTTTCACTGTGGTTTTCAGTGGTAAGCACCTATTATCTGTATCTCTAAATACTGGTTTTCGAAGAACTTCGAATGTGATAATGAAAATGAAAGCAGTTTGTATAATTTTCTTCTGAAGCTGCAAAAAACTTGGATCAACCAGAGTCTACTAAAATTGGCATTTCTGTTGATAGTAGTTTGGGAAGAAGTATGACTTAAACTTGGAGATTGAGACTTTTTTTTTCCTTAAGCAAGGCTTGATGTGTTTGACACCAGTGTTTGCATAGGAATTAGGATAGCTTAAAAATAGTGGAGTGAGGTCCTAATTTTAGGACTTTGGTAGATTTTGAATGTTAAGTTGTTGCTTCTTTAGAATTTTTTCTTTTACACTTGTAAAATAGTTGTAACAACCAGGTATAAACATATCTAATAATGAAATCATGTGCATTCTAGGTGGTGAACTGGACTTCGACCAAGAAACATGTGGTTGTTTTTAAAAGATCTGTGTCTGTAGTTGTGCACTGCCATGATGTACTAACACATTTTGTGTCTTTGCATTTCTTGTCTTCCAGGGGTTCTGAGTATGTCCTTTTTAGATGTGTTTTCTGCTTGTGTTATTTGCAGTCTTACTTCAAATTATCCAGTTTCTTCAATTGGTGAATGAATTACGGTCTTTCCTGAATTAGCAGGGAAGGAAGGAGGCAGTGTTTCCCCACTTTCTTGCAGGGAACAGCATTCATATCAAAGTCTAATGCTGAAGACTTTGTTACTCAGCATAATACAGAATAAGAATTCTCAGTTGCTGTTGCACAAGTGATAGTGAAGACCTCTGTATCATAGTTCTTCCACATTGGGGATGAGCGATGGTTGGGGTTATATAGGGACTAATGTACTACGATTTTGGAAGCAATGATGAATCAAGACCTTAATGTTTTAGGCTGACATTGAATTTTTGGCCCTTCATTTTGCATCAAATTAGCAGACTAATTTAAATTAACTCTACATTTTAAGTTAGGAAAAATGTTTTGGAACAGTTTGTGTTACCATTGGGTAATTGTGGCTTCATAGAGGATCTACATGAAAAGTCTTCTCCTTAATGGGTTTTAGTGGGAAGAGTAAATCTGATCTCCAAAATGCTGTATAGCAAAGTTCTGTGACACCCACCTCGTAGGAATGTTCGAGTTTTTGCCTCTTTATTAGATGTGGGATTTTTTTTTTCCTCTGATAAAACTGAACATGCCTAGCTTAATTTTCTGCTGTTGCAGAGGCCTTGGGAGCTGATGACTTTCATTATTAGCACTTTGTTTCAAATCAGTGCTTCACCTTTGCTTCTACATTTTCATGGATACCTGAGAATCGTCTTGTGAGAATGTCTCTCCTTATCTTGTTCTGCCTTCTTTATTTATATTTTCAGTTTTGGCTTTTTTTTTCCAGGGCATTTCAGACAATGCATTTTAGGGTCTGTAGTCCTGGTTGCTTGACTGCAAGCTTGAATGGCTGGTTTCTCTGGGATTTTGGTTGTATCCTCTGGGCACTTTCTCTGTTACATCTAGGCCTGGTTCGATTCCTGGATAGCTTTCATGTTGCCACGCAAGGAAGATACTGACCTCAGCAGCTTATTGTTATTCTTTGTCTGAAAGCGCAGCAAAGGTATCATGTTTTCTGTGTAGTCCAACATAATCTGTGGCTCCTGTCGACCTTGTCACATGCATGCTTTGTGTTCAGTGTCCTGTATTAAGCCTTGTCCACTTGTTTCATTGTGAACCTAACGACTGTGATACAGTTTGATCCACTGATAGGTTTCTGGAGCCCAGAAACATTTGTGCAAAAAGATGACTGTTCAGCAGATTTCTAATTTGATATGTCTGTGTTCGGAATATAATATAATAAATAGGATGCAGCGACACAAACTGTAAAGTCTCTTACTTCTGTAAGATCAGCAACGAGGTAAGCACTGGAGTAAGTTGTTGCCTTACACGTCTAGCATGCAGGGTTCTTCAGGCGTCGCACGTGATGCTGTTTCTTCAGATATACCTACTCTTCTTTGAGACTGAATGCTTGAACATCTTGAGTCTAAGGATACCATAGGCATGAGAGGAAAGTGTTCTTGCTGTTTTGTAGCATGTGGGCAAGTTTGTAGAAAACTATCAGTATTCACTGCAGCTGATTTGCTAGAACCAGATAATCTGTATTGATAGAAATGCCTTTTTTATTCTGAAAGGTGGATAGAGGTCTGTTGTCTTAATCCAGAAATGAGAAAATGACTGAATTGTGACCGTAGGCTAGAAAGCACACAAAGAAATGAGCATGTACCGTTTGAACCCACATGTGGGTTTCTTTAAGTGGTCAGTATGGGTATATTTTCCTTGCCTTGTAAGGATTGTCAGAAATCTCTGCCTTGCATGCTTTGAGAGCTGTTACATCACTGTTGCCAGGTGCTCTTGCAGTAAAACTAGCTTGAAATAAATACTTTGTAACTAATTTGAAAATTGATCATTTGATATGGCACCAATGTCTTATTGACTTAAGGATTTTGATTGCACGTTATGACTGTACTAGTTTAAAGTCCATTCTGGTGCCAGGTGGGTTTCCAACTCAGGCTGGCAGTTTCCTTGCACCTTGCTGATCAGACACCGTCAAAGGCAGACTTCTTAGAAGTAAAAGCTAAGAAAAAAAAAACCTAAGAAAATAATCCGTAGTATGCAACACAAGTTAGCACACTGATTTTTGAAGTTTCTTTCTCAGACTTTAGGGTGCAGTTCATATTACTTAATCCAGTCAAACTGGACTGCCATTGAAAGAAATGGTCCTGCTCCATCTACTGTCTTTTCTGACCCACTTTCTCACTATAGATCTAACGTAGCCAGGGCAAGTCAGTCCAGTTTCTTGACTCTACAAAAAAGGACTTGC
Source organism: Steatornis caripensis (assembly GCA_013398225.1). NCBI lineage: Eukaryota > Metazoa > Chordata > Aves > Caprimulgiformes > Steatornithidae > Steatornis > Steatornis caripensis. The sequence continues at coordinate 6,684 of VZSC01015141.1, read as the reverse complement.
TTAAGTGTTCGGTAGCGGTGCAGTTCCTAAAAGGAATTATATGCCTTTGCGTGTTGAGACTAAATCTGGTTAAGACTTTGTGATTACCTATTTAGATGCTGGTTTGTGGAGATACTTTCCTTTGAATCTTAGGTGGCAATAGCAATCTGTTCTATATCTTATTGTTAGCTATGGGAAGAAATACACTAATAATACCATAAATAACATAATGTGGAATCAGTCTGTGCTATTCTGTTGCGATCAGGATTTAGCTCTACTGCTTGTGCGTTACTGGATGTTTTGGAACTCTTAGGCCAGATACTGTATGTTCTGTTACATCCCACTTTTTCTATGTCTGTATACCCTAAGATTTCTATATACTAAGATCTCTAGGGATTCTGAATCGGGTAGACAAACATTTGCAGGCCTAAACTGCCTCCTTTGCCTTCCCACAAGTTTTATTTTGTTAGTGAGAAATCTTTGTGTGTATCCTTAACAAAACAGATTGCAATGCTAGCAGTGGACTCAGTATACTGGAAAGTCAATCAGTTCTCTGGATATTTATGACCATTGTATTAAGCTATGCTTTTGGCTCTTGTGTGAGTGTATGTGCCATTATTTTCATGTAGTCTTTGAGCTGTCTAGCACAGCCTTGTCAGTTTTTGGATTGGTCATAGGTTGGAACTCTCTACAGTGGGCTTCGGGATACATGTTATGGGGGGGGAACAACAAAACCAAAAAAATCCACCCTGTGAAATGGATTGCAACTGTTGCTAGATATACACAAAGTCATATTGATCTTTATGGTCTTTGAGACTGTTTGTGTTTCTGTCCTGTATCTGAAAACGTCTGCCTCTGGCAGTTGACTAAAAATGTAATTTTCATACAGACAACTGAAAGTTTTTCTAGTTTTGTTGTTTATCTGCTGGCTGAAGAATACTTTCAAGTTTTGTTTTTGGAAACAACTTACAAAAAGAGCAAAATCACAGCAGAGTATTGTGTTGTTGATATTTACTACTTACGATTTTGTCTTGTACTGTTAGTATTCTTCTATGATCAATATTCTGTTGTGTATTCTTTAGGAGTAAAAATTGCAACAAGTTAGTCTTATATGGAAAGAACAGTTTACATCTTTTGATGTAAGGAACTAATCTCACAACCATTTAGTTTTTGTTGTTTTGGGCATTTTTGTTGTTGTTTCTTATTTGTTTGTTTTAAAATGTAGCTGCTGATTTGTTGTGTTTTGAGACATTAACAAAAAGAATTAAAAACACTTTTGAGTTTTTAGGACTTTTTTTTCTTCCTGTTCCTGGGTGTAACAATGACCAGACCAAGGAGCTCAGGTAGTGTGTACCTGGGTACTCCAGCTGGATATGAGCAAGTAAACTTTAAAGCTGGAATCATCTTCTCATTTACGAGGTGGGGGGGAGAGGAATTCAAAAACAATGAGGTCTTCAGGGATGCAGATTTGCTCATCTTACTTCACAAGAAAATATTAGTCTTTGTCTGAAAGCAAGAACTGCACTGTCCCTTTGCAGTGTTATATTTGAAATCATCTAAATCTGTGGTAGTTTGAAAAACACATTAGTTCTTCATATTTAGACACTTAGTGATCACTTTCCAGGTGATTTTGTGAAAGGCTTAATACGAAATGGTCTGATCTCAAGAAAGGTGAAGTGGGGATTTTTGTTTTGGGATTTGATCTGTCCTAGAAGCTGTGTCTGCCCAAGAGCAGAAGTTTTTTCCCCAGCTACAATCAGTCACAAAACTGGCCTTCGAGCTGTGTGGGCATATTTGCCTCGGCAGCTGTTGCCCAGTTTGCAGACGGGAGGTTGCTGTGTGCTGCCATTATGGTTATGTTGTAGGTACAGGGTTTGCGCTGGCTCACGTTCTTCCCTGACACTTAACTTTCATTTTCTGTTTTGTTTGTTCGTCATTAAGGAGAATTTTTTTCTAGACAGCAGACTAACTTGTGAATTACTGATCGTACTTTTTACTCCTTTTTACTCCTCACTCACGGGCTATTTGTCAGGTTATTAGCCAGAGTGTTTTCTGGACGTAGTGCCTCACCATTTGCCTGTTAAAGGCATCCTAACAGGCATCTCAAGATGCCTATTGAAGCTATTTTAAACTGTCATGTATTTTCTTGATTGCTTTCTCCATTTCCTTGCTCTCCACTCTAATTTGAGAGTCTCTTCCACTGTAACTCTTCCTATTTTCATCAATATTCTTAAGCTTACCACCGAGCCTTCTAAGTTCTTCTGGGGGGAGGTGTGTGTTCTGAGATAAGTCTACAGATACAAAACTCTAAATTCCTAATTTTTAATAGAGGGGAACTTGAACAAGGCTTTATTCTTCTTATTCTTCCTTTACTTCTGAATCTTCAAAAATACCAGTCATGCTGAAGAATACCAGAGATGCAAAGGAAAGATCAGTCGTTAGTACGCGTTGCAAAGCATAACTTTTAGTACAAGATTTATGTTAATGAAGAATGGGCTAACTGATTTTAATAGTTTAAAGTATAGTTCTTTAGTGGAAATTTTCATTCTGTCTCTGGTGTTTTGTAGGAATGAAGAATATATAAATGGAGTTATAAAATCTCCTCCATTGTGGTATACCTGCATTCTTGCCAACCTCATACCATATTTTCAAAATTCTTAAGTCATGATCTTATCTGTGATAACAGTTGCAAAGTTGTAGAAACTCCGTTAGTACTGGAGTTTGGCAGTTTGGGTGTGGTACCGTGTGAAACATGTTGAACAGATTTCTAATGCTGATGAGCTTTTCTGACTTATGTGCTGTTTAACTGAAGTCTTTTTCCATTAATATTTGGACCAAGTCATCTTGCCAGCCTCTCTAGAATTCAGTGTAATTAACATTTCCTTTTCAATGCAGTTGCTGAGATAATGAGTAGTATTTTAGGTTAATGTCTAGATCTGGAGTTTGAAAATGCAGTGCAATACCTCCTACAGAGCATCCATGAAATGACCTTTCTAGCAGAATTGGTGCTGAAATGTTCCAATAGTTAAGATTAAAAAAACCCTCCTTATCTAGGTATTCTGAGATTCCAAATATTAAGCTTTACATCCTAGTTGTGCGTAGCTGCATCACACAGTGGCTCAGCTTTTGGCTATAAACTTTCTAGGTTATTTTTTTTTAACTACCATAGATTAAACATACAGGTCAAGGTGCATGCTGCTCCTGCAGACTTACGAACTTCATGTTTTCTTGAGCAAACTGATTCTGAGTAGTATGTAATAATTCTCATATCTATATATCCTAAATAGTAATCTTTTCCCACTTTGTTACCTTGGGGATTGCTTTGCATGGGCTCTTAAGATGTGAATTTGATTTTTCATCCTAGTGTTCTTTCACAGCTTCATGGCCAGGAGGGTTATTTTGATTGTTTTCTGACAGCGTCCATTGTGGGAATATATTGGCTGTCCTGTGAAGTTCAATGGAATTTTGCAATTCTGTGCTGGGAATGACTGGAAGATTTAAAAAAAAAAAAACCACAACACCCCCAAAACCCCCAAACCAAAACCACCCAACAACAAAAAAACCCCAAAACCCAAACAAAACAAAAACCCCCACTCCTGAAACCCCATAACCAAACCTCTATTTAATAAATAGTAAACATTTTTTAAACTATATTACTGTATTAGGTATGTCTGTTTCAAAAGTGAGTGTTCAGTGAAAGTCAAACATTTAAAGATGGTGCTTTCCCATCAGCCTTTTAATCCTTTGTAATAGATGTTGTCTAATTCCATTGGCTAACTCCGTGGGATTTTTTAAATACAAGGTTTTTTCTCTCCTTCTTTGTCAAATTTCTCAAGTTGAGAGGTCATAGTCTGAGATGCCCAGTGATCTTTCAACAGAAACTGTTGTAGGAGACTGAAATAGAATGATCTTCTCTAGCTTAGACTCTGTAAAGTTTAGAAATTACTTTTATCATAAATTGGATATTTTTCAGTAATGACTGACATGAGAATTTTGCTGGAACACAGAAAGTAAAGTTCTGCTAGTTACTTGAAATAAAAAAATAGAACTAATGAACAAGATTTTTCTTCAAGACACTACTGATTGCTCTGACCTCATATAAAATTTGTTTTTCAGATTTTGGATCTCTCTTTGATTTGGAACATGACTTGCCAGATGAACTGATCAGCTCCACAGAACTGGGACTCACCAATGGTGGTGATATTAATCAGCTGCAAACCAGCCTTGGCCTGGCACAAGATGCTGCCTCTAAACACAAGCAGCTGTCTGAACTTTTACGGGCTGGTAGCTCCCCAAATCTCAATATGGGGGTTGGTGGCCCTGGCCAGGGCATGGCCAGTCAAACCCAACAAAATAGTCCTGGAATGGGAATGTTAAACAGCATGGTGAAAAGCCCAATGGCACAGGCTGGGTTGACTTCTCCCAATATGGCAATGGGTGCAAGTGGACCAAACCAGGGTCCTTCAGCCCAATCCACAGCAGGAATGATGCCGACAGTAAACAGTCCAGTTAACCAGCCTGGTATGGGAATGAACACAGGGATGAATGCTGGCATGAATCCTGGAATGTTGGCAGCAGGCAACGGACAGGGGATGATGCAGGGACAAGTCATGAACGGTTCAATTGGAGCAGGCAGAGGACGACCTAGTATGCCATACCCAAACCCAGGAATGGGTAGTGCGGGTAACTTGTTGGCTGAGACACTGCAACAAGGCTCTCCACAGATGGGAGGACAGGCTGGACTGAGAGGGCCACAGCCTGGAGCCATGAACAAGGTAAGACAAGCTAAATTTGACTTTATTACCTTTCTTCTTGTTGTTGACTTTATTTTGTAAGATTTATTCCTCTGCAGTATAGGTTCTATAGAAAAGGCTTTTTTTGTTTTAAGAGTCCTGGATCATGTGGTAAATAGTTGCATGCTGCAAAAGTGGAATTTGAGGCAGTCATGGGAGGTGAAAACTGTCTTGCACAATGAGCAAGACTATTGCTAGATTAAAAGCCTGTTTTAGAACTCTTGTAGCAGTATAGATTATTAACAACAGTGAAAAGTAACTTGATTCTATTTTATTCTGTTCTATGCTTCATCCAGAAATGTATTTTCCCATGTAATGTGATGTTGGTGTTGTGAGTGTGGTGGGAATCCATCAGGACCTTTTAGATGTTGTGGTGCTTTTTTCAGTGACACTTATTGAGAGTATTTGTTGTCTTGAGATCAGCAGAGTGTTTATGCTGTAGCAGATGCTAAGAGGCACATACAGGTTTGAATGGACTGATCCACTGTATGTGCTAAGACGTACACTGACCTGTTAAGAAATAGGTATTTGAGTTAATGGTGGAGAATGAATGCTTGTGTAAACACCCAAAGACAAATGCTGGGTTCTTAAAAGACTGGTAATCCAACTTTCCAATCCCAGTTTTAAAATTTACAAAGGCTTTATCTATAGGAGAGCAAACCAGAAAGCTGATAAAGATCTTTTTAATACTGGAGAGGGAAATAGATGTGCTTTTTTAATTTAGGAGATTGGAAGAAAGTTGTTGTCTTGAGTCACTCAAGGTGAGAGAAGACCTAGCAGTTTAAGTGACAAGGAGATCTCTGAATTCCATTTTTGTCATGCACAATTAGCTTTTTTAGAGTAAGGAGCCACTTGAGTATGTATCCTCAAGTTTTCAGTGTTTTGATCAAAAGCCTAGAAAATACTTAGATATATTTCACTTTGCTTTAGGTGGGTATTTTGTGCTTCTTGGCTAATGAAGGGAAAGTTTTTCCAAGGTGCTTTGCAATACCTGACTAGATCTATCTTGGAATGCCTAAAGTCAGTCCAGTTGGAGGTGTTCAACTGATAAGTAACATAGTCTATAAATGTATTTGAAACATAAATGAAAATTATGCTGTGTATCCATGGTTTTACTGTGCTTTAATGTATTAAGTAAAATCATTTCAGTGTCTCATTAACATTATTAATTACGCGGTGAGCTGGATGGCAGGTGTGCACCAAAGCTGCTCTATCACTCCCCCTCCTCAGCTGGACAGAGGAGAAAAAAATACAGCGAAAGGTTCGTGGGTTGAGATAGGGACAGGGAGAGATCACTCACCAATTACCATCATGGACAAAAGAGACTCGACTTGGGGAAATTAGTTTAGTTTATTACCAATCAAATCAGAGTAAGGTAATGAGAAATAGAACCAAATCTTAAACACCTTCCCTCGACCTCTCCCTTCTTCATGGGTTTAACTTTACTCCCAATTTCTCTACCTCCTCCCCCAAAGCAGCAGGGAGATGGGGAATAGGGGCTGTGGTCAGTTCATCATGCATTGTTCCTCTGCTGCTCCTTCCTCCTCAGGGAAGGGCTCCTCATGCTCTTTCCCTGGTCCAGCATGGGGTTCCTCCCATGGGAAACAGTCCTTCATGAACTCCTGTAACGTGGGTCCTTCCCACGGGCTGCAGTTCTTCACAAACAGACTGCCTCAGTGTGGGCTCTCTCTCCATGGGTCCACAGGTCCTGCCAGGAGCCTGCTCCAGCATGGGCTTCCTAAGGGGTCACAGCCTCCTTCAGGCATCCACCTGCTCCAGCGTGGGGCTCTCCATGGGCTGTAGGTGGAGATCTGCTCCACCGTCAACCTTCATGGGCTGCAGGGGGACAGCCTGCCTCACCATGGTCTTTACCACCAGCTGCAGGGGAATCTCTGCTCTGGTGTCTGGAGCA
>VZSC01015140.1:46530-65676 GCA_013398225.1 Steatornis caripensis | reverse complement strand
CTTTAACATGCAACCTAGTTTACTAAGAAGATACAAATGAGATTGAACAAAACGTTGTGGGTTTTGTCTAAATAAGAGTTGGTCATGTGTCACACACAGTTTTGCATTTGTAATACTTAATTACCACAGTGTTTTGCCCTTCTGTATAGGTGTTGACAACACCAGGAATGTGATACATTTCTAGGAGTCAGGAGATCTAGGTGGTGGCTGCAGAAAGGGAAGAATTTCAGAGACAATTAAAGGGACTGTTATGCCAAAGAAAGATCAAGGAAAAGGTCAAGCAATTGAAAAAGAAAATCTGATAACAAGAGACAAAGGGAAAAAAAACCCAAAACTGTTAACCATTTTCAGTGAAATAAATGCGAGAAGTATCAAGAATCTTAGTTACACCTAATTCACTGACACTCTCTGCTGGNTTATGCCAAAGAAAGATCAAGGAAAAGGTCAAGCAATTGAAAAAGAAAATCTGATAACAAGAGACAAAGGGAAAAAAAACCAAAAACTGTTAACCATTTTCAGTGAAATAAATGCGAGAAGTATCAAGAATCTTAGTTACACCTAATTCACTGACACTCTCTGCTGGGTTTTCTTCTATTATACAGGTAGGCCAAACTGGAAATACGCATGTACAATCTGTAATGCTTGCATATTGATCATTTGGGTTTTAATATGCTATTTATGAATTTGTAATAAAACCTTATTAAAAAAAACAAACAGACAAAAAACACTAAAGAAAACATCATCCAACAATTAACATACATTTGGTTAATCACCATAAGACTGAGCTTCCAGGTATCAAGTTAAAAGGCAGTAACTTTCAGGTTCCTGGAAATTGCAGAACAGTGCTAAACAGCCTTGATTTCTTATGTATTTATTGCAGCTTTGCCTTGTATTAAAAATATGCATATACAATAATGCATCAAAGCAAATATTTATTTGAAAATTTTAACAGAAAGATCACCAGGTCGACCACTAGCCAGCAGAGAAATACATGTTTCTAATTAGAAGCAATACTTCAGTCTAAAAAGGGGATTATCTGCTTAGGTTAAAGCAATCCAAATGAACAGAGGGATAAAAAACAAATCATGCCAGTTAAAATATTTTTAAAAGAATGATTTTTACTGGGCATGGAGAATAATTTAATGCCTGATTCAAATGCTTATGAACTGAGTCCAGTAACTGCTACATCAGTCTATTAATATCATCCTACTACAGTAATAAACTTTCAGAAAAAGAGCAAGTCTTCAAACCAAAAGAAACGAATATATTACATTATAATGAATATATCATGAAATGAATAGTTTTGCATGTTTATATCCTTTCAGAAGAAGAGTAAATGTTTGTTTCTGTAAATTATGTAGAGAAATAAACCCACCACATACACACAATAAAACAAATATAATTAATTTTTTAGAAGGTTTTGATTTTTTAAATATGCATTTGTACAGTTAAATGTCAGATATACTGAAAGTGAACATACTTCTGCCTTGATTTGTTTCCAAAGTATCTCCCGAAAAATCAATCAATATTGATTTTAGTTTGTGTTATTACAATCTGGAAAGCTATAATGGTTGGAGGTTTTTTGTTTGTTCGTTTTTCTTCATTTTATCTTTACCTTCATTGTTATGAAGATACATTCATAATATGTTTTAAGTATCTTCTTTTTTGGCAGTTAGAATCACAACCACAATGGTAGTGCTACACCAAGTAGCAATTATTGTGCTTCAGATACCCTTCCCTAACTTGGTAAGGGCCGATTCTGGACTATTTCCAAGCTTTTATCCTGAAGAAATTGACATGCTTCTGTGTAGCAGAAAAAAAGAGAAATTACAAAGTTTTTCAGTTCCATCTAGTGGTATGAAGAGGTATGTTTCAAAGCACCAAACGGACAATAACAATGAGGATAACAAAAAAAAAATAATAAAAATAATATTAACCAAACTGTTTTACAACATATTAGTTAGAAAAAAAGAAGTTGCAATAATAGAGAAGTCCATCCCTTCTTTTTGCTTGTTAATTTACATACAAGAGAAAATAGATTATGGCATCTAAGACTGTAATTGTTTTACAAATGTGGAATACCAGGTATTTAAAAGCTTGGGAAGCAGCTATATTGTCTGCTATAGTTATGCAGTATGTTTGCTCAGAATTTATTTTCTGATAACACGCAAACAAACAAAAATTAATCCTTCTTTCTGTCTTCACTGACTTTCAATCATGGTGATGCTATTTATTTTATATTGTAATTCCATGTGATGTCACTGTAGAACATGCAGACTGGTCATAATTACAAAGGCACATTAAAATGCACAGTTTCTCATTGTGCCTTATAAACAATTGTATAGCATTTGCAGTGAATGAATTTTTTTTTGTTTCCTGCAATGTTTACCTGAGAAGAAGTATTTTTTTAATCTATAAAGGCATCATGTTGTTATTAATATTCATTGCTTTTATTCTCTGAAATTAAAAGCAGACAGATCAAGAAAAATGATGGCCATTACGTTTGCTTCATGGCTGAGATAAGAACAATGTAGGATCATGTGACAGCGTCGATCACAAGAACAAGCATAGACATAAAGTGATCATATACAGAGAGAGTAAATTAAAAGCTGAGACTGCAATGGTCAAAACCACAATACCCTCCAAGAACAATAGAAGAAGAGACTATCCCTTGTCTTGGTGATCTGACAAATCCACAGATTTGTCTATATTGTCTTTCTTGCTGAACTAACTTTCAAATAAAAAGTCATTGAATCATTAACCAAATCATGATATTAAATAGGTTTACAGATGTGATTTTACAAATAAAAATTATACATATACATTTTTCTGCAGTGATACAGACTGGGGTGGAAGGAGGTGGCAAAAACAACAGCCAAAAAATCACACAAAAAATAGTCAGAAAATATGATATAAAATAAAACAGATGAGTTGTAGTCTTTTAGTACTAATTGAGATCCTGTTTTCAAAAGCTCTTTTCATCCAGCAGTTCCCTTTTTTTTTGTAAGTGTCACTGTAGAGATGAGCTCTTTCAAAGATACAAAGTCAATTGCAGAAATAGATGACTTCTGAAAAAAAAAAAAATACAGACATGGACATACTGGAAAGAGTCCAGCAAAGAGCCATGAAGATGATTAAGGGTCTGGAGCATCTCTCCTATGAGGAAAGGCTGAGAGAGCTGGGATTGTTCAGCTTAGAGAAAAAAATTCTCAGAGGGATCTCACTTATGTATTTAAATTCCTGAAGCAAGGGTGCAAAGAAGACAGTGCCAGGCTCTCCTCAGTGATGCCTAGTGACAGCACCAGAGGCAAAGGCCACAAACTGAAACAGAGGAGGCTCTGCCTGAACATCAGGAAACACTTTTTTTCTGTGAAGATGACTGAGCACTGACATAGGTTGACCATGGGAAATTGTGGAGTCTCCATCCTTAGAGGCATTCAAAAGCTGTCTGGACACAGTCCTGGGCAAACAGCTATAGGTGGCCCTGCTTGAGCAAGAAGGTTGGACCAGGTGGTGACTTTCAGAGGTCTTTTCCCATCACAATCATTCTGTTATCCTGTGAAAATGAGCTTTGAGTCTTTGTCATATTTAAAAACCTAACCTGAAAAAAAAAAAAAATTAGAGATGGAAAAATGGTTGAGAATAAAACTATGCTATTAGCTATCATTGCTTCATTTCTATTTTCCATTCTCTAGAATCATGTTCTNTTTCAGAGGTCTTTTCCCATCACAATCATTCTGTTATCCTGTGAAAATGAGCTTTGAGTCTTTGTCATATTTAAAAACCTAACCTGAAAAAAAAAAAATTAGAGATGGAAAAATGGTTGAGAATAAAACTCTGCTATTAGCATCATTGCTTCATTTCTATTTTCCATTCTTTAGAATCATGTTCCACGAAACATGAATTCCAGAATACAGCATGCAAAAAACCAATGGTATAGAGTGATAATCTCACAAAAGTTTTGCATCAGAAACTTTCATCAGTATTCACTTATAGTTATTATTTTTTGAGAAATCATGAAGAATGTTGGCAACTTGCTCAGAGTTAACAATAAATAAAATGGTGAGGATTGGTCTGTCTAGAAGTTACATGTCACTTCATGTGGGACTTCAGAAGCAGAAGGCTATGAAACGTGTGTAGTAGTAAACAAGAAACCAGTGTAATGCATGTAAAATTTCACTCCATTTAGGAAATGAAAAGCTGAATTCTGCATCAGCTGTCATTTTCAAAAGAATTTTGAGTGCATCCCAAATATTCTATACTGTAACTGTAAAATTCCATATTGAAGTTACTACTGCAGTATAGGTATATCATTGAAAAAATGCATCAAAACAATATACTAGAATCATTTAATCTGAAAGTGATTATATACTTTACAACAGACTGCTAAGCCTCCATCTTCCCATTCTCAGGATCTTTTGCTTTCCCGTTACATTTATTTAGTATTTGCTAATAATACTTTAAAATATGATGTTTTTTCTTCTTTTCTCTTTCTTCTAATGAGAGACAATTGAACAGCTCACCTCACCTTCTTTTAGAAATTTCAAATCCTGCAGTGTCTTAGCAAGTTGTTTAAATTTGTCTGTAACCAGCTTGATTTTCATGGTAAACCAGTAAAACTCTAGAAAAATATCAGAAAGGCTCTTTAAGTTCTCATAGTATATGAATAGCCACACAGTATTAGATAATCTCATAACCAAATGCCAAAGTGGCAATTATTAAGGTACCTGGAATTTGTTACAATGATGCAGTCCATCTGCCTGTTACTATATCAGCAGTATGATCAAGTGTGTCAGAACTCTACCTCAGATTAGTTTAGTATGTTCCATTCAGTATTCAGTTTCTTTGTCTGATATTAGCAAGTAATGGAAGTTTTATCACTAAAAAAAATTGCACTGTTTAATAGACCTTATTGTATCAGAAGACTTCCTTGAAATTGTTCTTTTCTTTTTTTCCTTTTCTTAGTTCTACTCTATTTCTTTAAGACATACTCTCTTACTATGGAATATTATACTTAATCTTTCTGTGTTAATGTTATAAAAATATCTAAGTATTGTAATTATGCCCTCTCATTTTTTGTTTAATGAAGCATTGTATACATGCTTAGGTTTTTGTGGTTATTTAATCTCCTTTCAGGAATCAATCCATCTAGCCTTCTGAAAAAGTTTTCATTTATTCCACTAATTCTTTCCAGTTTGCCTTCAGTTTACTCTGATAGCAAGAGATTCAGCAACTAATAAAATAAGCCTAAATTTTTTTATTGAGTGGCAGTTTAGTTTACTGCCTAATTTCTCCCAGTAGTTGAGAACATAGCACAGTTTGTCTCAGGTCTGTAGATACATGCCCTCCAGAGGTACCTGACTGTATCTAGATAAATGGTCTTGGACAGTTATGCATTTGTTCTGTCTATGTTTTGACCTGGTTTGATAACAGCAAACACCAGAAAGCAAATGGTGCTGGCATGTTAGAGCTGTGCATGCCTGTGCTAATAAATTCTCTGAAACTGTTTCCTGGGCACTGGAACCATTGTTTTATGATCCTTCAGCCATTTCAGAGAGACGTTAAGATTCATAAACACAGATGTTTGAAAGTCAACATCAAATCCAACATGTGAGGGATCCATTCTGTTACCTTTCCTCAAGTTGCAAAAATATTTGTGAAGTATTGGTGTTTGTTAATAGATAGGAGTAAAAGATGCACTGAAAATGTTTATGTATGTGTGTATATATATATATACATATACATAATTGTGTGGTGTTTATGTACTTAAGGACAGAATGCAACATTAAGAAAATGAATGAAAGTATAGATCTGGCACAGTTCAGAAGCTATGTTCCTGAATACATGCATTGAACAGACCTGGGTGTACAATGCTGCTGTTAGCTTTATAATATCAGAGCAAACAAGTGTTGTTAAGGCTTTCTCAAGCTGCTTAGATATTTCTATCATTCTTTGCAACTCTTGACTTTGGCTCCAAAATTGTGAGTGTCATACAATAACATTAGGATAGCTGCCAACATACCTTTGGGCATTCTTGTTATAAAAACAATCCTTTTCAAAACTTTCTGCCCACATATAAGAGAGAATAAAGATTTTCAATTGTAGCATTTAAACAAATGCTTTGTTAAATTTAAAGGCTTTTTTGTTGTCTCTTTATCTTCTAAATTTAAATTTGAAATGCTTGAGAAGGTTTTTGATTCACAGTTCATAATCTTTAAATTATCCTCCAAAAGTCAGATTTTCAAAGACAGCTAAATTCCCATTTTTTTCACCTACATGAAGCGTTCGTCTTTTTAGAGGAGTTCAGTGGTCTAAGGCGGTTGGTTTCATTTCGACACATGTATGTGAACGTCAAGATACTTGGTTATTCACACACCTTCGTCAATAGGGTCATAGTCTGTTAAATGCCCAGATATCTGATGGGAACTGAAAATAGTGGGATATTTCAGAAGTTTAGTCCATGATTCTTTTCAAATAGATTGATGTTTATATGCTAATCTTTCCCAAGTGCTGCCTATGCTCGTTTCTTCAGTCTTCATTGTAATAAATCTTCATGGTATGTCCAATCATATCAACATTTCTCTTTTAGCTTTCCTGCTGAAGTCAGATTATTTAAGAAAAAGAAAAAAGGATCATCATTCAGGCTATTTTTTATTCAGCATTAATTTCAACTCCTTCATTTATAAACTGACATATTTTCTTTCTATTACTTCTTCTCTCTCTATTTCTTTGTTCTTGTTGTCATGTTATCTAACATGCACTTATTCTTTCTTTTCTTTGAATTTAAAACAGACAGAAGTTCTTCCTGAAAGTCATTGTTTTCTTCTATATCACTGCATTTATTTTTCTTCAACATTAGATGTTGGGTTTTATGACATCCAGCTAATTTTTCTAGGGAGTTAGTATATATGAGAATTCCCTTGTTCTGCATTGTTTATTACTTACTCTTAATTAAGGTCTAATGGCTCCATGAAAGGCTTCTCTGTTACCTGAAGCATAACAATGACTTGTAGATTTGTTGCTTTGTGGGACTGGGGGTGGGGGGAGATATCCAAGAAAGATGCAGATGAGTCTAATGTTCTTTTTAGTGTTGAAAATGCATGGAACACCCTAGAACTTGTCTATCAGTCTCTGAAGGCTGAATGAAGCAGACTCAACAATTTACTACTCAAGAGAATAAAAATGAAAACTTGTGGGATAACAACTGCTGGGTTGGGGGGTGGGGTGGGAGGAATTGCAGAAAACTACAAGAAAACTTCCAGAGTTTAAAGTTATAGCATTAAGGAAATTTTAGGGTAAAATACAGCTGCGGCCTCCAAGACGGAATGTGGTTGGCATATACGTAATCTACCCCCACGACAGTTCCGTAAACAACACTATCTGCAACCTTAGCACATGCTAAGGGGAACAGAATGGAGTGTGGAGCGGAGTGAAGACTCCACGGCCAGGCTCTGTTCTAATCTTCGCAAGGATGGGAACTTTACTGTACTGTAGAACTGATAAACCTCATAGTGGTGGTCAACTAAGGAAGATAAGAGACTGAGTCAATGACAGTGACGAAATCACTGTCCTTTGGATGAATGTTACTCATTATAATCTCATTGTAATACTACAAAGCACACCTCCATCCCAAAGCTGCCACCCTCCAAGGTATGACCACCCCTCACTGAACATGCGTAGTGAATTTAAGGGGAGGTTTACCTTTAAATCAAAGTGAGAGTATTCTTCATCAATCAATAACAGAAGTATGTATGACTAGAGTCACTCAAGCTCCACCTAAAAATTAAAAGATATAAAAGTACTAGGGGAGAGAATAAATTTAGAGAAGACTCCATAGTAACAACTGGGATTGGTTGACAGGCCAAACCTATTGTTTCCCCCATAGGCATGTCTATTTGGTAAGAACTGTAAGTGTGCTAAGTGATTAACTTCAGCTAACTTTTCTTTTATTAAGTGACTAGATCTTGTATGTCTACTGTTTTCAAACTTGTTTTTGCAGTTGGTCTGCTATCACCAGCAATCTCTGAGCCTTAAACTGTCATGGGTTTGTGTAATAAAAACTCAGCTGAGTTTCGTTTTGGTATAAATTTCCGGAAACTTGAATAGTTCGTTTGACTGAACAGGGTATCCCAAAAAGGACATTCGAATCACCCTCCAATACAGTGTGCTGGTTCGGACAGGCTGATCAGGTGCCAGGGGTCCATCTTTCCTGGGTTGTTAACAGGCTAGTCAAACGCACATGGGTGGGGTACTTTCCCCCACCACCACTTTCTGCTCTTAACATGACAAAACTCTAATCTATTACTGTGTTAAATAATGAAATCACTGCACAGATTTATTTTTTAATGTCTGTATTTCTAGTCCACTTCCAAAATCAGAACAGACAGCAACTAACACAGAACTGGATGGGAGAAAACTGGTGACCTTGAAGGTAAGGTGCTCCATCCACTAAGGACAAAGAAATCCTTCTGAATGGGAATTCTTGATTATTCTAATGGCAGATCTGACAGGAGGTTATAAAATTGCTATAGGTATGCAAGAAAGCAGACATCCAGGGTATAATAGGCAACATTCTCAGAATCATTTTGTCCTGGAACAGTGTATTTATATTTAGTTTATATGAAAGGCAATTTCAAAAGGCTTGGACACTAAATTCTAGGACTTTTTCTCATTTTGACCTCGGAAACTGCATGGTTAAAGCTGCACTGAGTAAAGACCAGAATATATTCTTGCCAAGTTTCATGAACACCCTATCCACTAATAGATAACAGATGCTGGAAAGCTTAATAGCAGATGACCAATGCAATGACAGTGTGAGCAGAAGAGCTTTGGAATTGCTATTACTTCAGTGTGCTCAGATAAGGTCTCTAAAGATGTCACTGAGGCAGATAACAAGTGTTGAATGCCTGATCAGTTCCTTCCTCCTCTGTTAGTCTCCTTGCAGCTGTGTCAACCACCTGTGAGAATTAGACCTTGTCTACTCTCCAGTATGAAACCAAAATACACCCAAGTATCTTCAGGCTTTTTCTGACTATTTAGGGATGAAGGAAGTGGCATACATTGTGAAAAGGAAAAATCATGGGCAAGATCTGAAAGGAATAAGACCATATACTTTCCAAAACTATATTTCTGTTCATGCAGAGACAATTATTTACTAATATCTTCTGTGATTAACCACTTCTAAAGGGATTCAACAGAACAACAGGATGACTTGCCATGGCAAAATTATATGCTGCATTTTCTCCTAGACGTGCCACAGCTCTCGTCTTCCAGCGTTCTTTGGCAAATCTTATTCTTGCAGCAAAGTATGCTGATTCTGCAATCTCTGCCATTTTTCTTCTAGTAAGAGTGGCTTTAATTGTATGCAATTGCATATGCCTGCATTTAACCTGATACTCGTGTGTACGAAGTTTGTACTAACAGATTTATTTTTGTTTTAATTCAGCAGTTCTAGTTATAATCATACTAGATGTTTGATGAAAAATCCTAGTATTTTCTAATATGTTTTATTCTATTTATTTTGAAAGTAACAGGATTTTTATAGGTAGGATATTAGCATGGAAACAGAGTGACTGCAATACACAAAATACACAACATCCAGCAGAAAATCAGCAAAAATCTAGTTTACAAGAACTGTTGCATACTGTCCCACAGCATTCTGTGCAAAAAAAAAAATCAATGAAGAAACAGAAGTAAAGTAAAATACAAAAGAGATAGATTAATGAGGATAGAGCCAAAATGTGAGATTTTCCTCCCAATCGATTACCCTCCTTTGGCATATTTGTACTTGTTGGTTTTACCTATTAGCATTATTTGCTGTTGTCTCAGAGCATTTATTTCCAGAGTATCAAGGTTTCTCTTATATTTGTTTTGTTTTATTTTCCAGCATATTTCGTAACAGTTTTTAAACTTTATGTTTATCTAATTACTTAGGAATATGTTTCTCACAACATAAAAGTAGTAGGAAAAGAAATCAATAAAACTGTTTTCAGATAATTTTTTTGTATTGCTTTCATTTTAGGACTAGTGCATTACTTAAAATATTAATGTTTTTCTAGTACCATTTATACATGGAAAGTTTTACTATTTAAAAGTATCTATTCTTATTAAATACTAGCTTGTGAGATCTAAAAAACCACTGAAATCTGTAAAAAATGCATCCAGGGATGGGTGAAACCACAGTCCAGATTGTCAGGGCTGCACAGCCACCAGAACTCCACCACTCCTATGATACGGAGCATGCATTACTCACTGCAGTGTATTAACAAGGATAATTTAAACCTGTTACACTGGTTTACATCCTTAATTAATCTATGTCACCAAACATGTTTCTGTATTTTAATATTGACTACAGATATTACAGTTTTTGAATATTATGAGATCATTTCCCTCATAAGTTGATCACAGTGATCAACTACAGAATATTTATGAAAAATAAATTATGTAGTGTATCAGAGATATTTAATTCAAAATAAGTAGTGCTACAGTACTCTAGTAACCTTACTTTTGTTAAGATAAGTAATCAATAGAAATGATAGCTGGTTTTGGAGAATAATAGAAAACAATTAATTCAATTGGATTTTCTTGCTATAGCATGCTCATCTAATCTAGGTAGCACTGCTTTAGTCACCTAGAGACTTTTACAGTTTAACCAGGCTAAGATACTTGAGGAATAAAAAAAGCTTTATGTGTGTATTAACAAATAATGGCTGTTTGTAGTGATTTGACCAAATACTTTACATTCCTTTCCATAGCCTTCCATACGTCTAAGAGCGGAATTAGAGAAAAGGATTAATCCTACCCAGCTGTAGGATCTGTAACATGCTCTATCGCAGCAGTTGAAGAGAACATTATTTGCAAACAGTCAACCTGGATGTCTACTTCAGAGTGTAATAAATCACATATTAAAAATATCTATTTCTCTCCAACAGCTCCAAAGGCAAAATTATTTTGAATCTGCCATATGGATACAGTTAGGCAAAAATAATTCAATTGGGGATTTTTTTTTAATTCTTTACTTTTCTTTGAAAGCCTTATGCCAATAAATATGTTCACAGTCCTATAAATGTTTGTCCATCCTAAGTCAAGTGCTAGTAACAAGAGCTTGTTTGCCAGATTAACTCTTTGCAGTTTGTAGTTACAGCTTTTCACAGTATACTGTCACTTCTTACCAAGTTTCTGGCAGCACATTGCAGCTTGAGTTAAGGAATGTGCCCAAACTGTGCAAGACTCTGTGCATGCACAGAGTGATGCTGACGAGGTGTTTTTGTCTAGAGAATCAGTACTTGGACAGATGCTGCAGTGCCTTATATTGTTTGGTACAGAAAAGAGAATTGTGTAGACTTTAATGAACATAATGACAGAAAACAAGAGAAGAAATTGATTTCTTTTTTAAAAAAAATCTTCCAGCATTAGAATGTCAATGATTTCAGTGAAATTAATTATCAGCTGAAGCATCCCTCTTCTTTCTGTGTGTCTCTCTTTAAGAGTACATTTTCAAATTTAACCAAAGCTTTTTTTAACAGATATTAAACCTTCCTCCTCTTCTATTAATAACTGTCTTAATGGGAATTTTCAAAAGCATTGAGCATTTTAGGAGCAGAAGGCTTTCATGGTTTCTATGTTGTTTTAATAAGAATAATTTTCTCTGGTGTTTGTATGCTCCCAAATCACATAGTCACCTTCAAAAATCCCTGGCGAGCTAGATCAGACCACAGTATTTCAATCAGTTTCCTAAAGAACAGGTGATAGAAGTCTAGGGTAAGGAGATATTAGTACCATATGGTTACAGACACACGTAAAAAGATATTTTTTTAAGATCACAGAATTTTTCCTACCATGATTGCTGAAAAATCAAGACACACTCTTTTATTACTGCTAAAATACAAATAGTTTGGAGAGATCCTAGTTCTGTAACCATCAGGAACTCCTGGCTTGGATGAGCATAGAATTTGAGAGGTCTGGATGCCCTTGCTGATAACTCATTGATGGAGCCCATCTCTCTGCTTGAGAAGTTTTGCTATGTCTGAGCTGATTAAGGAGTGAGAATCCAAGAACTGAAAATCACGGATTGCTGCAACTCCTGTCAGATTTTACAAGGATGTGAATGATGGAGGGGAGCAGTGTACATAAGCATAATGGCTTAGCCTTGGGACATAATGCAAGCAAATAAGAAATCCCAACATCTGGGAATCCTTGTCAAAACTAGAAGCGAGGATTTAACCTGAATCCTGTCAGGCTCCTACTGAGCTCTTTTGTTACGAACCTTTGTTCTTATTTTCTGAATTAGAAAATATAAACACTGCCCTGTATATTGCTTGAGTAGATGTTGGTAGAATCTATTAAATCCTAATAATATGAAGAAAGGTAGTAGGGAAAGTGAAGGAAAAACAATATATCTTTGTTGCTTCTATTCTCTCTTTTGTTGGCAACAGCAACGGCAAGAATTTTTTTTTTTTTCATTTGTGAGTAGTAAATTGAGAGAAATAAAAGGAGAGCAGGAACAAAATAAAAAGAATTGACCAATTAAAAAGAGTAGAGAGGGTTCTTGAAGAGGTGGGAGAGTAACGGAAGAAAGATCTTGGAGAAGCAGTACTCAAAATCTAGACTGGGAGGCAAAAGTTTTAAAGAGAAGGTTAATACAGTTAGCGTTGACTGTGGAACAGATGTTTATCAAAATATTCTACATCCTTGATATGAAAGGAAATTACAGAGTGACTTTTTTTTTCTGCTTTTCTCTTCAGTGTTTTATGAAAAAGCACAGGAGTGAAATATATCATCATAGCAAAGCCTGAAACCATGGAAATTTACTGTGCTTGAGATACTGCGACTTCTTGAAAAGGGTATCAGGACCACAATGACTCTTGTATCTGGCTTTCGGACAGTTAAATCACTATATAGTATCAAACTGATTTGATCATTAGTAGACATATTGTCAAGATAAAGCAATGAGAGACATAAGAAAAAAAGGGAAACATGAAAGTTCTTCACAAAAGGTAAACCAAATCCTTGCCTGGTCAAATAACATAGGTCAAAAACAAAGCAATACTTCCCTGAAGGAGGGAGATATACAAGGGTATTAGTAAACATATTTTTTCATGTAAAGGGTATAATTTCATGTTTGATTTGCCATGCTTTTAATTTCCAAATAGATAGCTTATTAGTTGTCCCACACTTGTTCTATCCCTCACAGTTATGTATGGACTGCATTGTTTCTGTCTCCTATCACCCCAAATTCTTCTTATCCAGCATCCACTGTGTTAAAACCTACATGAATATGTTTTCATATTCTGGTGGTCTATATTAATTACGGGACCCTAAAGTGAGATAGTTTGGGGTTTTTTTTGATTGTTTGTGAGTTAGCTTCACTAAGGTAAAACCTATAACAGAGTTTTCTTGGAGATGTAAAGGCATATAATTACTTTTGTGGAGATATCAAAGCTGTTGCAGAAGATAAAAGGTCAAGTATTAGTCTTAAAATCAGAAAAAGAGCCCATGCTGACAACATTCCCATGTGTATAAAGCTCATTCGGCTCAAGAAAAAGAGTATCATTCTCTTTTGCGGTTGTGGGGAAGACAGCTTTAGGATATAAGGTTGCACACAATGACAGGGACTGCTCCTGATGCCTGTGGACATTGCCAAAATATGAAAAGTAAATTGGAATATTAATGTAATCGCTACAAATTTGTTACCATTATTTCACATATATTGAATTTCACCCTGTTAGATGCAATACTGGAGAGTTGTGGACCTTTTTTAAGATCATAATATCACTAATCCAGTATCACAGTTTAAAGCTGGGCTGGCAATTAAACAGATGACAGATGTTCTTTGTTAATCCTCTCCCTCCCCAAAAGAGGAAGGGAAAGAGAAAAAGTGAAAGAAATATATGGTTTGGAAAAGTGAAAACAGCTTTAATCTAACTATAATAATAATGTATAATAAAAATAGAAAAATAAATTAAATACATACAAATATATACAAACCCAATATTGAACTCTCCCTGATGACAATCATGTCACCTGGAAGCTGCAGGGCAGGTCCCAGGAAAATCATGGACTGGGCTTAGCAGCAGACAGGAACTGGATTCAGCAATGCACGGATCGGGTTCGAAGGCAGAGGAATCAGAGAGAGTCCTCCTTGGATGCTGGCCGTAGAAGAGAACTTGACCTTTGTGATCCCTCAGCTTCATACTGAGTATGATGCGTATGGATGGAATACTCCATTTGGTCGGTTTTGAGTCACCTGTCCAGCCCACTCCTCCCTACCGGAGGGTCGCAGGTGTGATCCTTTTCCACTCTTCCTTTTCTAGCACATAAGAAAGTTAGCAGAAGCAAGCATCGATCTTGGTTTCCATAGGAATAAGTATAAGCAAGAGGCTTTCTGCATACCATTCCTACAGAGATTCCAGCATTAACTATAAACATCGAACATTATCACTCCCAGAAGCAGACACTCTGAAAATCATGCAGTCAATTTCAGGGAGTGCAGTTTCTCAGAACAGACTTAACTAAAAAGTAAATTTACTAAAAGAAAATTAGTTCTGTCCTAGAACAAACCAGGACACAGATTTTTTTTTTGTATTTTACTTTTGTATTTCTTTTTTCCTCTTTACATCAAGACCTACAAACATTTGATTGTATATTAACCTGTCTTTACTTTCTCTTTGAGTGGCATTTTTGTGAAATGTTACAACTTATCTTTATGTGTAAAACTAAATTAATACAGTCGATTGTACATGTCCACATGCAGGATAGAACAGTTAGTGCATCCAACTTGAATAAAACATGGGCAACTGCTCCAGTTAGAATTGTCCCTTCTTTCTTCCCTTTCGCAGTAACTATTTTTACCTTAAATCCATTAAGTTTAGTAACACTATTTCCTTTTTTTTTCCTTCCAGCATTAAGTAGAGTGGCTGGCTGATAAAAAGTTTCAGAAGAAAAGGAGCAGATAACATTTCTTCTCAGATGTTTCCATGTGTAGCTGAACCAGAATCACAGGGGAACTAATTTCTGTGGGCATTAATGTTTTTTGCCTGGAGTGAAGTGGAAACTTAAAATGAAATCTCAGGACTTAAGAGCAATCAAAAGGTCGGTGTGCAATTTCAATGTATTCTAAACACAGATTCTAACAGTGGGCTCGAAATAAACTTCTTTCCTTCCTGGTAGAGCAGGCAGAGCAGACCCATTTATGTGTAATCTAGAAAACAGTCACCATCTTACTGTTTTGGCTGGTCTCTCTTAACTTCTGTCAGCTGATGCATGTGGCTGTTTGGATATTCAGTAGCACTACTGTGTCCTGGTTTGAGCGCAGCCAACAGCAAAAAGAACCACGCAGCTGCTCGCTCACTGCCCTCCACCCCACTGGGACTGGGACGAGAATCAGAAGGGAAAGGGCAGCCCTCGTGTGTTGAGATAAGGGCAGTTTAATGCAACAACACAGAGAGGGAGAAGAGAACGGTAACAGTAACAACTATAATGCTAACAAGAGAGAATACAAATGAGTGATGCGCAGTACAATCGCTCACCGCTGGGAATGGGAATGGGAACTGGAACCTGAGCTGCTCCACGCCCTTCCCGGCCACTCTCCCCAGGGCTTGCCCAGCCAGCTGCCCCGGTTCATATACTGGGCGTGATGTCAGTGGTATCGAATACCTGCTTGGCTAGTTTGGGTCAGCTATCCCCCTCTCAGCTTTCTTGTGAAAATTAACTCTATCCTAGCCAAACCCAGGACATACTGTCAGTCCTTTCTTTTGAATTATAACACAGTAAAATTCATGTATGTTAGGACATTCTGTCAATACTCTGTCTCATTGGCAGATCAGGTAGATATGTGTATTAGCTGCATTTTATCTATGACATTTCAGACTGCACTTAGAAACTTTCAAACTGGAGATTCACTTCTGAAAATTAAAAAGAAATTAATCTTACAATCTAAAAAGAATAACAATATTTTTTGTGTATTTTTAGTCATATGGTCTATTTTATTACCTGTAAAATAAATGTCAAACTTCCTGCAAAGAAAAAATACAGCAAAGTCAATTGATTTCAATAGTATTATGCCAGAGATTAAGTTAACGCTCAGATAAAGTAATTTTTTCCCCATACTGACCACAATAACAACGTTAGCACAAAATAAAATAGAATTGATGAAAAAGATAGTATGTACTTGATGTTGATGGAATGAATGTTTGTGCCTAATACACTAGAGAAACTCACCAATAGCAGTTCACCCAAGTGAAAATATTGCCCCATTTTGCTCCCAAGGTCAATGTAATTTGAGGTTATTGACTATATAAATGCTAAATACAAAAGTTTGAGTCGTCCAAGGCTAGTCTAACTTGTACACTATACTTTTCAAGGTTCTTCAGTTGCATTTACAGTTTGCATTCCTCACTCACTTATGCCTTCTCTATCCTCCTGTTTTGTTGGGTTTTTTCCACAGCCTTTTCAGATTGTAATTCCTAGATGTTAAAGAATGAGTGCCACAATTATGTAAGGAAGAATATTACATTCATGAACCAAATTTTAGATTGTCTGTTAAAAAACTCATCTCCACACATACAAGAGAGCCTAGAGGAATGGAGGTAGGAGAGAAAGCTGCTGAGCTACACCCAGACCCACCATGGGAGTCATCAGTCCATCACAGGCCCATCTACACAAGCTCAGAGGAGCACAGGAGTATAATGGCAAGTGGGAATCCAAGTTAAATATTCAGAGGAAGGGACACTCTGTCCAAACCACTCCCAGGGCTTTACCCTAGGAGAGACCTCAGCCCCATGGTCCAAACATGGCACCCATCCCATAAGACAAAGCGAAAATCTTTCTGGTCATTTTACAGAATGAGGGTGACTTGCTACCTAGGGGATTTGTGACACACTATGGGATGCAAGACGAGCATTTGGGATTACAGAAGACTTATTAGGGAATGTTTAGAGGAAGAATTGAAGGTAGGGAAAGGGATATATCTAGGCGATTTCAGAGGGATAGATCTAGGTGATTTGGGGAGTAACAAGCATGGGAAAATAAAGGGATAAGAGGATAAAAAGGGACATTGTAAATTGTTTGCTAGTCTATGCATTTCTCAGCCATACCCTGCACTTGATCAATACAGTCTGTCTTGCCTTTATGTTAAATTCTGCTCTAACTCTTTCCTGAGTGAAAGGATGTCTCTTCTGTGTGTATGGGGGCCTGAGTGACAGCAACGGGAGTCAGACCGGGGTAGTGTATATCTGTGTTCTGTGTACAAGTGCCTACAGGGAATACATGTCCAGCCTCACTGCTGGTTGGACCTGGAGTCATGGGGCTGCTGCAGGAGCCTTGCCTTTATCAGGCTACCAGATTTGATAACTCCCTGCATAAATTATGCTCTGCAGTCATGTAACCTGTAGAATGATATAATTTACAAATATCTGAAATAAATCCAAGGCCCATATTAGCACTATTGGACAGATGTAGCAAATTTTGAAACCGCTCAACAAAAAAATAACTGGTTCTTTCAACTGTCATTACAGTTCTGTACAGATAGGTTTTTTGGTGATTGGAGGGAAGTCAGTGAGATGCATTTCATACTGAAAGAGATCAATTTTTGAGTGGCTTCAGCCTCCTGCTATTTGTGAAAGATTCAGCATACTTCTCAAATTTCTGATATACATGGGATTACTCACTGAGTAAAGAATTAATCACTGTGACTAGAGTTGACAGAATTAGGCCCTAATTAATTTGGTTAAGATCATAGGAGGAGTCAGTCAACATCAGAAGAAAAATAGACTGTGATTCTCACCCTGGTTCTTACTGCAATACATAATGGTGCCAAGCCGGCTGCCTCTCATTTTAATTAAAAACTGTGCCTTTCTCTTTAGTCACTTCTTATTTCTTGGTCTGGTTGATTCAAAGCTCTTGTACAGACTATGTAGTACAATGAACTGCAGTCCATGAATGGAACCAAAAGCTGCACTGCACAATTCAAATTATAACCACGTAATCCTGAAGTACAATAGCTACTGTGACTTCCCAGTAGAGCTGCCAGTTCTGGCAAAAGCTGTCCATACCTGCTGTGTTGGCGCAAACAGCTTTTGCACCATTATCTGGGGTTTATGGCCACTAATTGCTGCAGATAGAGGCACACAAAGATGCACGAAAAGACTGTTTGCAGTCACTACTAGGAGTAACTCAGAATATGAAATTCTGTAGCAGGAGTGTGAAATTACCTTTCAATCATGTAAATGCAAACAGTACAGATAATTCTTTATAAGGGTTTGTTACCCCAAGTTATTGAAGTATAAATATTTGATTACTGTATTATTATAATAGTATCTATCAAAAGTACTTTTCTTTAATCCAAGGAATTGCTCACATTATCCTAAAAAATTACTGGAAGTATTATTTATTTGAATGACATCTGCCTGACAGTCTTTTATCAATTCAAACCCTGTAATGAATGAAGCATGCCTTTCTTAACGTTTGCATTCACAACAGTGTGGTAGTAGTAGGATGTTACACAAAGTAGCATGACGTTTCACTTGGATTAATCATCTAAGTATCTACCCTGATCCTTGGGAATATTTGCAGCCTAAGGCAACCGTCATGACTGTGGGTGTCATATTAGTTAATTTACAAAACATTATTCTGCAATATTAATGCTGTGCTTTCGATGTCTATAGTGTAGACATACACTGAGATTATTACTAAAACAGAAACAAATGACTGTAATATAGATTAAACATGAAGGTGATGCAATGTCTGAAAAACCAAGGTAAAAGCAAAAGAAAAGAAAAAGAACTCTGTGTGTTTCTTGTAAACATTTTCCATACGTGTATTGCTATTGTCATTTCACCAAATAGAATAAGTAGTGAACCCTCTTTTTATCCTTCCCAAGCATCCTAGACTCATGTGTAATAGCAACGGCTACTATGGCACCACTGTTTCTTCTACCTCATGCACCTGGCCTTCCAGCAATGTTGCTGTTGGATCTCACAGAGTGAAACCAAAATCAGATGGGCAGATCATAGAATCATAGAATCATAGAATGGTAGGGGTTGGAAGGGACCTCTAGAGATCATCTAGTCCAACCCCCCTGCTAAAGCAGGTTAGCCTAGAGCAGGTTGCACAGGAATACATCCAGGCGGGTTTTGAATATCTCCAGAG
>VZSC01015140.1:27415-39115 GCA_013398225.1 Steatornis caripensis | reverse complement strand
TAATGCACCCTAGGATGCCATTGGCCTTCCTGGCCGCAAGGGCGCACTGCTGGCTCATGGTGAGCCTGTTGTCCACCAGCACTCCCAGGTCCTTCTCCGCAGAGCTGCTCTCCAGCAAGTCAACCCCCAGCCTGTACTGGCACATGGGGTTGTTCCTCCCCACGTGCAAGACCCTACACTTGTTATGGACCACAGTGATCAAGAACAATATTCTTAAATAAAAAAAGTATTTGTCCAGCTGAAGTCACTTTCATAGGGCTTGAATCTTGTAGATAATAATGCTACAGCTCCTCTGGGGCAGATGAGGCCTTTAGTGCTCTGTAAATAAGGAATTTAAAAAAAAAGAGAGATGAAAAATTGTTTGACGTTTTTTAAAATTTGGCTTGTGACATGGCTAATATCACACAGCAGCTGTAACACGTCACAGAGCCCACAGCTCAATGGCTGAGGTGAGTTAACTGAGCAGAAACCACAAGGAGAGATTATACCAATAGAAACACTTTATTACAGGAGAGCTGAAGGGCATTGGCTGTGAATAAGCTAGAGAAATTTATGCCATAGTTTAACCATCGCTTTAAACTTCAAAAAAAAAAAAGAAAAAAAGAGACAATCACTCCTAACATCTCTTAACAAACCAGCCCTTGGGTGTGGGCATAATCATTCACTTTGTGTTTTGTTTTCGGTGGTTATGAGTGTACCTTGTGTATAAGTTTAACTCCCAGAGAGAACATTCACACAGTTTTCTCCCTTTTTTTATGCCTTAGGATTTGGCTACATGTTACAGGGTATCAGGACAACCTTATGCTTTGATGCTTTCACTGGCTGTGAATACTCAAGAGTGGTGGTTCCCATTTCCACCCTACTTTTGTCACACAATGGGCACAGAAACATCTGCTGTAGACCTTTTGCATTTATACACATTTTCATTGTCAAGCATATTTTTCATGTGTTATAAAGAGGATCTAACTGATGAAATATTGGTATCTAGATACCCCATTTGGCTCAGTTTTTCTCATCCCAAAGTTGATATTTAAAACAGTGCAAGTAAGCATCAAATTAAACTACTTCTGTCTTTCACTATGTATAAAATCCGCATAAGATTGATAGCTTAGAAGTAGATAATAACTATTGAGGTATCTAAGAATAGGTGACACAAATTGCATTAAATAAGTTTTATTTTTTATTTACCAATAATATCAGGGCAAAATATGTCTACAATTTTCTGAGAAAATTTAAATGTATTTCTTCAGCTTTACAATTGTTTTCACAGACGAAAACATAGAAGCTGAAGAGCATAATTGTGTTAGCCTTGGTTAAAAAAACTCAATCAAATCAGAATGTTTTAGATGCCTGTTATGAATAGGTCCTTCAAAGCCATTTTGCATTTTAATCAACTGAGTCTTTATGTACCACTTAGAAGACCACTTGATATATCAACTAGACATTCTTTACAGGTGGAATTCTTAAACATAACTTTTGCATTAGCAATCTCAAAAACTACTCTCACTTAGCTTAGCTAATTTGTTTATGACCTCTTCATATTTTTGTATAATATAGAACACAATCTGCTTTTCAATGGCTGAAGACATCAAACGCTTACATGGCAATGACTTCATGTGGGAGTAAACAGAAAGTTCAGACAATGATTTAGCCTAACAGAGAGTGTTAGGCATTATTTTTGCTTGCGCTGTGTTTTGCCTGGATGTCTGTAGCAGGGATTTTTTTTGGAGGTGGGAGTTTGGATAGATGGTCAATATTTAACACAGATAAATATGTAGACAAAAGCTACACCAAACTCAAATTCTGCCCATTTCAGGTTGGTTATTATTTTATGTCAAAAATGTTATATAGAAAGCCANGGCATTATTTTTGCTTGCGCTGTGTTTTGCCTGGATGTCTGTAGCAGGGATTTTTTTTGGAGGTGGGAGTTTGGATAGATGGTCAATATTTAACACAGATAAATATGTAGACAAAAGCTACACCAAACTCAAATTCTGCCCATTTCAGGTTGGTTATTATTTTATGGCAAAAATGTTATATAGAAAGCCATATCTTCACTGTGACCAGATATTTATTTGATTTATGACAGCATAACATAAAGTAGACCTTGAGGAGTAGCAACAGCATATAGATTCGTATGCATTTCTATATTTTAAATACAATTACTTTCTGAATTTCACAGCCCTACATAAGTCAAAAGTGTAAATAAAGAGAATTATAGTGCGATATCTTTAGCTAAAGAATTTTGTCACTCATTCCAGTCCTGAGCTCAGTAATAAATCACCTGAATAAGCTTGAGTTCTGGAATGTTTTTGGACTAGTCTCGTTAGAATTAATATCTCCCTACTGAAGAAATTTCCTAGAGGTCTTGGTGGTTATAAGGAAGGAACTTATCAAGTCACAAAATGAAAAAAACAAAAAGGACCAACTACATATTCAGGTCCAATTTCAAGTGATTGTTCATATGTGAAAACAAGATGGGTCAATTTACAAATCTGTGTTACAGTCTTCACGTCTCTAACGAAAGTTCAAAAGCCATGCATAGGAAGAGCCACAGCTATAGTATAGTAGATCAAGAGCACTCAAACAGTCAAGTAGCACAGTTTATTTGTTCACCAAATTAATTAAAACTCCAAGAGGATCCTAAGAATGGCAAGATCATGGAGCCTGCTAACCTGATTTATAGTCAGATTTACTTGCTGGCTCAAATACTTTACAATACTTTAGTGGTGGAATTGTTAACAACTCACATCAGTCAAAGAAACAATTATTTGTAATCAGGGGAATCAGCGCACATTCTAATGGTTATCCTATGATTCATCGTGGTAAAGGTACATGATAGAAAATGTCTTAGGAGAGATTATTCTATCTACAAATATGACTAATCTCTAATGCTTTTGAGGAAAATACACACATTCTTTCCCCATTTACATTCAGAAATCAAATTCTGCATTAGGGGAAAAACTCCACAATATTCTCTGTGGCATAGGATGAATGTCAACTGTCCTCTCTCAGCACATTCTTGCATGCACCAACGAACCTGGCTTGTTCTGCTTAGCCAAAATAAAATTAAGAGGGGTTTAATGAACTCTCCATAAATAAATTTTGAGCTAAGTATACAAGAGGGAGAAAAAAATATTTAAGTTAAATAATTGTCCTGGTTTCAACTGGGAAAGAGCTAGTTTTCTTCTTAGTAGCTAGAATAGTGCTATGTTTTGGATTTAGTACGGGATTTGATATGAGAAGAATGTTGATAATACAATGATGTTTTTAGTCATTGCTAAGAAATCTAGGACTTTTCAACTTTCCGCACTTTGCTAGTGTGGAGGTGCACAAGAAGCTGGGAGGCAGCATAGCCACAGCAATGGATCCAAGTTGGCTAGTGGGATATTCCATACCATATCATGTTCAACTTATAAAACTGGAGGAAGAAGGAAGAAACATCTGTAGTTACAGAGTTTGTCTTCCCAAGTAACCGTTAGATGTGATGGACCCCTGTTTTCCTGGAGATGACTGAACACCTGCCTGCTGATAGGAAGTAGTGAATGAATTCCTTGTTTAGTTTTGCTTATGTATGCAGCTTTTGCTTTACTTATTAAATAGTCTTTATCTCAACCCATGAGTTTTTGTACTGTTACCCTTCCAGTTCTCTCCCCCATCCCACCAGTGCAGAGTGAGCGAGCAGCCGTGTGGTGCTTAGTTAAACCACAATAGTGATAAAATCTGCACAAACTCACATAAGTATATATTGGCCACAGATTTAGATATGAAATTAGAACAATGTTCTTAAGGATATAGGGAGTAAACACTTTGAAGAATCATCCAAATGGTGTAGTACAAAAAAGGGAAACTAAATGACTTAAGCATTTCAGTGGGAGAACATAAGTAAATAAGAAAATAACTAGAAATGGAAATTTGAGAAAACTTAGTCTTATCCTCATCTTTTCTATCCCTTTTTATTTTATTTTAGTTTTTTTTAAATGGCATTGGTTTTGCCAACATGCAAATAAGAACACATTTGAGAAAAAAAAAATCAAGCTGTATTTAGTCCAGTTTCCTTCTGGAGTTTCTACTTTAGACAGCAGGCTTGATGCGTTTCCTCTGATTCTTCTTTAATGCTGTGATCTTTAATCAGTTATTCAGGTGGTTCCATAACCTAGCGTAACTACTTCCTCAAAAGTATTTTGGCTTTTTAATGAGTTATTAATCTGATAATAAAATAAAAGGAAAATATTATTTCATATATTATTCCCTCAGTGCCTATATTGTTTGGCTTCATCTTTGTAATACAACCATCTCCATTCCCTGTCTCTAACTGGAACATCTGTTTGATTTGTCTTCTCTTAAAAACCAAAAACACAAAACCAAAGACTGTTACAGTCCTGCTTTTAGCTATCGTACTTTTAACAATGAATAAATTTAGAATCTTTGCCTAAGGGGTGAAATTATCTCTAAATAACACTTGTTCTTGACCTATGTTATTTTCTTAACCAAAAGATGTTGCTAAGGCACTTTGTACAACTATGAAGGAATTATACTGAAATATTACTTCTCTGGGAAAACATAATTAAAATATGTATCTTATTTAATTAAAATGTGAATTTAAAAATGTTTCAGTAGTGATGGTCTCCATGACTCACAAGTAGCCAACATTTTTAAAGAATTCAATCTGACGTATTTCTATTTAATTACACACTACAAAATACATCAAAATGTTATTAATTCCACATGTATTATTCACATTTACTTCATATATTCACAAGTCTTTACATCAGCAAACATTGTTTATCACAATGCCTGTTGGCACTGTGAACTAAGCTGCTGAATGTGATTGCTGGATACCTTCATCAGTTATAGTTTTAACCTAGTATATACCCATATATGTAAAATTATAAATCTGCCATCATTTTTCCTGGACTTATTTTTGGTTTGCATCTTATAAACACATAGTTAATATGATAAAGAATAAATTTAATTTAAAAACTTTCATGATTTCTTTTCCTCATAAAAGAGGAGACTAAGTGAACGTCATGTTATATATTAATTAAACTTTTAGTAAGATCTTCCACCCTATACTCTGAGTTCAAAATTCATCTTCACTGCTTATAGTGTCATTTTTTTATTCAAGACACTTACTTCTATAGCTCAGTTATGAACACTTTATTATCTGTCTCTTTACATCAGTTCTCCTAATTTGTATATAAATACCTGGACTCCCTTTCTTCTTCTCTTCTCTATGCTAAGCAACCTAGTTCATTAGTATTTTGCAGTTAGGCACATTTTCTCAACATCTAATCACCATTAGCTTTCCTCTCATCAAAGCTCTCTTCGGTTGGTTCACTTAGATGAAGTATACTATGTTATCAGAATTTTGGAAGTACCATGAGCTGCGTGGTTTGCTCTGTTGATAGCATAAACATCTGATGTCATTCTATATCTCTAGATGCTATGTTAGATTTTTATCAAAGGAACAAAGAATAAATAATAAGCCTTTTTTCTTACCATGTGATCTTAATTCTGTGATTAAACAGTTTTTTTGAGAAGCTCTGAAAGTTACTTATTGGAGAGCTCTCAGGAGCTTCCTGATCACAAAAAAATGATTAGAGGTTTGGTTTGGTTTTGTGATTCTTAAATATTTTGATCTGCACATGTAAATTGAAGTCATTTATATCTCAAACATTAAATTTTTTAACATTACTGCTTTTAAGATGTGGGCATTTTATTTTATTAATTCAAATTAATATGAAGTAGAACAATTTTTTTAGGCAATAATAATTGAATGTTATTTCTTTGCATGTTTTTTATTGAAAATATGCCAAAAATGTATTTCCATTTGCAGAAAAAATACAATTTTAAAATTTTACAAGTTTATATTTCTAACCTTTTCCCACCATCATATGAAAATTGCAATCATATAATGTAGTCCCACTATTACAATCTATTAAGTAACATTCTGTCTCAGCATTTCTCAGAATTCAGAGGACTGTCCAATACACCAATACTACTCTAGCTTTGGTTACTGGAAACTATCATGTAAGCAAATTTTTTAGATTCTGAAGTTCCATACCCACTCCTGGGTTTCTCCATTACCAGATGTAGAATGTTTACTGTCACAGTTTAAATGTATGGATGTGGGCTGCTAAACCATGCCAAAATTACTCAATTTTCTTCACCTTGTTTTTTTTGTTTCAGAGTGAAGCTGGACAGAAAATGTGCATACGGCAACATTACTCAAATTATAAAAAAGCCCCTATTTTACTAGCCTAAGATATTATTGACTCAAGCCAAGATTTGAGAGATGGATTTGAATTTATTTTAATCAGAGTTGAATGAACTGTGGAAGTGTCCATGACTGCTTACAAACACTTAAGAAATCAATGTAATGTATCTATGCTCTGTAGCAGAATATTTGCTTTATGGCTACACAAATAGTTTGAGCAGATATCAAATCCCTCAAATGAACTGTGACTAAGTTTTATGAACAATATCAAAGGATATGTGCTCTACTGTATTTGATCATGGATGAGCATGATGAAAAGAAAGTGAAGTATAATTTTCCAAGCAGCATGACTATGTCAGTGGTTTGGCATGGCTTGAAAGCATGGAGGTAGCACTCTCTTCAAAGAAAGAATGATGAGGAAAACCAGTAAAAGGTAGACTTTATTTTCACCTTGTACAGCAGAATGTTGCAGATTAAATCTCCATTACCTACAGACATGTTTGTCATGTCTTTCCCAATATAAGGCACGAAATGGCTTTATGTGTTCAATTTCAATTTTTGGCCAAGAAAGACTGTGTGAAGAGATCATGATTAGACTTAGCAGTGGTTTCTGGGGATTATTTTTATCAGGTTTTTGCTTTAGCCCCTCATTCTCAGGGTATAGTAAAGTGAAAGGGGAAGGTTACTACCTCTGCGTTTCTTTCAATTGATATTTAGGCATAGCAGCCTAAATCCCAGTGGTTTTGTTGCTCAGAGGCTTAGCTGAAGCCAAAGTTCTAGAGGTGCTTTTTAAATAGGGTAAGCAAACAGTTGTCATGCTAGAAAAGCCATATGTAGTAAGCAAAACTACTGTCTAGGTGTATACAGAAACCAGTATATTTCTAGATGCAGAAATACTGCACAATAACTTTCAAATTGATGTTTTTATGAATTGATTTAATTAATTTTTAATGAAACATTTCACCAATTTTAAGTTCATTTTTATCATAAAAACTTTCTGACATAGGTAATATAGTTAGCAAATTAATAAATGCTGCTCTGTTTAAACATTAGGTGTATTGCAGTAGCAGCAGGGAGACTGATGTTTTTACTAGGCATCACAGAATCCTAAGAAACATGTTGTTACATTCAGTAAAAAAAATTCATCTAGTGGTTTTACATAATGCTATTGGACACTGTGGCTCATGACAATAGCTTCCAAATTAGACATTAAAAGAAACAGTAATAAAACCAGATGTCCACGTAAATTCTACCTAGAAAGCCTGGATGCTTAAATTGTACCAAAATCTCAAATAGCAAGCTAGAAAAATTACTCCTCAGTACCATCATATGTGATAACCATACCGTAATCATATAATACAATCATATGAGTTTCAGATAGTACTAAAGGGTAAATGCATAAAGAAATCTATTTCTTTTTGTGGCAAGGTTAGATGCAACTATGCTGTAAGATGAAATTTACATGTTCTAGGCCACATTTTTGAGTAGAAAGAGCAGGAAGTCATCTAAATCCTTCCTAAAGTTCATTGTTATTCAGATATTACTGGAGAATTTCAAAAAGAATTTCAAAAGAAGTATTCAACTGTATTGGCTTTGGTGGGTGCATGGTACTGATGATGAATAGTTCTGGAAAAAAACTTTCACTGCACAGACGAGTAATAACTGAGCATACACAGGTGTGTTGAACCTGTGTGGTGGGGCTTTGGTAGCAGGGGAAGGGGCTACATGGGTGGGTGGCCCTTGTAAGAAGCTGCTCGAAGACCCCAAACTTCAAATCGTCCCCACCTCAGGCTGAGGCTGGACCATTTCTAGACAATAGATGTGCCTCTGTGATAATGTGTTTAAGAAGGGGACAGAACAAAGAAATGACCATTGAGACCTGCAGCAGAAGAAGGAGAGGATGTCAGGAGCCCTCCCTGCCTGAGGAGGAAAGGAGCAGCAGAGACAATCTTTGGTGAACTGACTGCACCCCCATTCCCTGTGCCCCTGCCCCACTGTTAGGGGAGGAGGAAGAGACATCAGGAGTGAGGAGACTCGAGCCTCAGAAGGAAGGAGGGGTGGAGAAAGGTGTTTGTTTTTAAGATCTGGCTTTTTGTGTCTCCTTACCCTATTCTGCTTTGATTGATAAACAATTAAATTGATTATTTTTTCCCCAAGTTGAGTCTGGTTTTGCCTGTGCCCATAACTGGTGAGTGAATACTCCCAGTCCTTGTCTTGACCCGTTAGGTTTTGTTACATTTTCTCCTCATACCGGGGAAGAAGGGGGAAGGGGAGGAGGCAGCAGTGAGCGAGTGACTGCATGGTTCTTTGTTGCTGGCTGGGCTCAAACCACGACAATAGTTTCACACGAAATCCTACAAAAATTTCAAGAAAGTATATGCTCCCAATATGAGAAATTGTCACTAAAATAAAACAGATTAATCTCATTAGGTTTTTTAGCAACAGAAGATGTTTATGTGTAATGTGTATTATCCATTCCATAACATAAGTTCAGAATTAATGTGAAGATTTCATATAATTTTCCCTGCATAAATAGCTGTTATAATATACTAGATAGTCTGGTATACACAAAACCTAACATGGAGACCTAACAAGGGCTTGGAGGGTGGTTATCAGTGGCACAAAATCTAGTTGGAGGCCAGCAACTAGTCATCTATCCCAGGGGTCAATACTGGGTCCGATCCTCTTTGACATCTTCATTAATGGTCTGGATGATGGGGCAGAGTACACCCTCAGCAAGTTTGCTGATGACACTAAACTGGGAGGTATGGCTGATGTGAGGGTTGTACTACCACCCAGATCAGCCTCAAAGGGCTGAAGAAATGGACTGACAGGAACCTCAAAGTTCAACAAGGAGAAGTACAACCCCATGCACCACTACAAACTGGAGCCACTCAGCTAGAAAGCAGCTTGGCAGAAAAGGATCTGGGGGTCTTGCTGCACATCAGCTTGAACATGAATCAGCGATGTGTCCTTGCTGCAAAGAAAGTTAATGGTGCTGCCTTAAGAGTATTGTTGCCAGCAGGTCAAGGGAGGTGATCCTTCTCCTCTACTCAGCACTAAGGTCACATCTGGAGTGCTGGATCCAGTTCTGGTTTCCTCTGANGAAAGTTAATGGTGCTGCCTTAAGAGTATTGTTGCCAGCAGGTCAAGGGAGGTGATCCTTCTCCTCTACTCAGCACTGAGGTCAATCTGGAGTGCTGGATCCAGTTCTGGTTTCCTCTGAACAAGAGACATGGACATACTGAAGAAAGTCCAACAAAGGGCCACCAAGATGACTAAGGAACTGGAGCATGTCTCCTATGAGGAAAGGCTAAAGAGCTGGGACTGTTCATGGAATATCTTCTCAATGTACATTAATAATTTAAGGAAGGGTGCAAAGACAATTGATCCAGGCTCTTTCCAGTGGTGGCCAGTGACAGGACCAGAGGTAATTAAGCTGCCTCATAGTATCTGTAAAACTTGTATCTGCTTTCCCACTGTCTTCTAAGATCTTTCACTTGGGAATTTAGACAATAATACCAGATGACAAATGGAAGTAAACATTAATACTAGAGGTCATAATTGCTCTCAATCCTAACTGCTATCTTATTTATCTCAAAATGATCAACACAGAGAATTACTTCTGGAGTTTAGTCAAATTCCCTAGTTTCAAATGATTTGATTAAAAGTATTTGAAGAAGATTAAAAGTATTTGAAAATTATTAAGGTAAAATATACTTTAAGAAAACAAAAATCATTCACATATCAGGGTGCAAATTCGTAAGATGCAAAAGAGTAATGAAGGCATTTTTAAAGGAATTCCCATTGTAGAACTAAAATTATTGGACTGAACATTCTAAAAATAGTGCAAATTTACAACTTCATTGCATGAGAAAATCTAGCCCAGCCAGTTTGCATTATTGAACTCAAAACCCAAAGGGAAAAGTTTTACTAAAACCTCCCAGGTAAATAAGTGCATGTAGGGGAAATAAAGAATAACACTTGTCTGATTTAACAACAGGAAATGAACAGCTATAGCTTTTGATCTTCAACCTGAAAAAATAACCCTTAAAAATATTTGTATGCCTTCTTTAGTTCTTTCCTTTCAGTCTCTTCTCTATCTACAAGTTACTCCAGGGAGGAAAAACCACTTAAAATTCCTTTTTAAAGAATCAATAACATGTCCACTTCTTTCCTTTTTAAGGTTGTTTTGATGATTGAGGAGAAAATAATTTTTGATGAACAATTGGAAAGACCTTTCTGTCTTTCTGATGTGCAAGCCACAGCTCATACAACAGAGTAACACTGTCAAAGTGAACTCTGTCCGAATAGTAGCTCATCTTGATCTTACAGGAGAAACAGTTTAAAAATATTTTCCTAAAGCTCTGGCAGTTACACTTTCTCAATGGTATAGAAATACATGCATTGATTTCAAGTTGCAGTCATAAAATAAGGAGCTGTCAGGGTCCAAAGGAGAGTGAAGCCTCATGTGCAGAAGCAGACTGCATACTGTACTTCTTGGCTTCTTTTACTTTTTTAAAAAAGGTGACAAATTCACAAGACTGTGACAGTTCACAGGGGGCCTGCCACAAAACTTCCAATAAGCTATCCTTTTGCCACTTCGAAAAGTGTTCCTATCCTCTCTTAATGAATTCCAAAATTAACTCCTACTGATTTCACATTTGTTTTCCTCTGTTTCTCTTTTGTTTCATCCTTGTCTAATTTAAGCAATGCTTCTTTCATGGAGCGTCAG
Source organism: Steatornis caripensis (assembly GCA_013398225.1). NCBI lineage: Eukaryota > Metazoa > Chordata > Aves > Caprimulgiformes > Steatornithidae > Steatornis > Steatornis caripensis. The sequence goes on along the minus strand of VZSC01015140.1, from coordinate 28,160 downwards.
TGAGGAAAATTTTTATGGTTTTAAGCTGCAGCAGTTGTGATGCAAGTTTAGTATCTAAGCTGTGTAGTAATGACAAATGATCTTACTGTAGGGCAAAAATGCAACAGCAGTATGTATGTTGTGCAGATGAAATATAAAAGTTAAATGAAGATCTGGATTTCTGAATGTTGAAAAAGCGTCCATGACATCAATTCAATTTTCAGACAGTATGTATTTCTAAAGCCTTTTCAGAAAAAAGATAGACTAATTAGTTTTTTAAACAGAATTCCTGTTGTATGAAAGGGAAGGTAGACAAGCTGTTTATTAGAAGAGAATTAAATTTTTATAGAAAGGGTAAAATATTATATGTAAGAACTTAGAAAGATTCAACTGCAATTGTTCTTCAAAGTTTAAATTAGATTTTATTACTATTTCTATAAAACTAACCATGACTAATGAACTCTGTTTCATAAAAGCTATTTGACTTCCTATTTAACCTGCTTCTTATCCTCTCCTGTGCTTACTGGTGTTCATAAAAATAAAGAAAAAATTAAAATACAGAAAAACATTAAGCAGTGGAGTCTTTTTTTAATTTATTGCAAAATTTTACTTAGAAAAATCAAAATAATGAACCTATTTTGGTTGGCCTTGTTATTTTTTTAAGAAAAAATAGTATTTAAAAATAAATTAATAGTTGGTATTATGTATTAAATAACATTTAGATTATTAGAACTTTCAAGATTAAATGATAGATGCCCAATGTTTT
>VZSC01015140.1:17206-27334 GCA_013398225.1 Steatornis caripensis | reverse complement strand
TGATAGATGCCAAATGTTTTTTCCTATGGAAAACATCAATAAGAAAAAAAGCTGCCCTCTAATATATATCATCAGATATTGCTGTAGATTTTGGCTCTTGGAGGAACATACACTTCCTCTCTTGGCATAAGTACATTAAAAACCCAATTTGGCAACTTAAGTTAATGACAAACTTGTTTCCATGAATTTTAAGAGCTGACTGAGCTCAAAGAGGGGGTTTTATTAACATTTCTACCACTATTAGGACTGTGAAGTCTGAAGAATAAATAATCTTGAATAGTTTTCTAACATGCAGATAAACAAAAAAATCACAAAGATTTATAAAGATAGTTCTATGTCATCCCTCAGAATTATGTTTGCTTAGATAATTTTGTGCCAATATGGGATTACAGCTCAAGAAAAAATACAGTTTTTATAAAAATAAAAACGTTTCCTACATCCTTGGAATAACTCCGTCATAGGCTGTGTGAGTCTGAAATGTCTTCTCAGATTGTCTAATTATGTCAGATTTCTGTCTTAATTACACAGACATTTTTTTCCAAAAATTTGGAGCGACGTTTTAGTGTTCTACATGTTTAATCCTGGAATAATTGTCTTTTTTTTTTTTTTACTTTCTTAATTCACAATGAAAAATATAAGTCAGTTCTCCCCTGTACTGCCTTATAATTAAATTTGCAATTATTACTGGGAATGCTACAATAGTATGGTTTTGTTGAAATAAATACACTGTTATACGTGCTTATTTATGTACCTTTTTATAATATGTTGTGTGAAGTCTTGTTATTTTCTAGATTTTTTAGTTCATGTGCACTTTTAAGTTTTTACTATATCCAGAAATAAAAATGCTGAAGTGGTTAGAAACTACAGTATTCAGAAAATATGCCAAAAATTCTGCAATGCATTAAAAAAGTTTTCAATCCCATTTGGTGTTCTATAAGGTTTGGATTGCACCTCACAGTAAATAGTATTGGCTATTTATTTCCAGTAGAGGCCATGCTGCTCAGAAATCGTGTTTGGCTTCATAAAATACTCACAGAGAGATTGTTTCTCACAGACCATTAGGCAAAATATTAAATAAATAAATAATAAAAGGGGAGGAAAAACCCTTGACCTTTACTGTTGATTGTAGCTGATATAATACATATTACTGCAAATTAGAGACGTTTCTACATAGATGAGAAGAGGCATCATCAATCTATTAAGTCAGGCAGTCTCAGAGTTGCACAAATGACAGGAAGAAGAATGAGGTGCCTGTGGTATGCATTAGTAATCTTCAGTGTTTCTTTTGTTATTTTTTCCTCAAGGATTCCTAAACCTCTAAGAAATCACTTTCACAGCAAAACATGAAAGTGACAATGTTTCCTTCTGTTAAACATGTTACTGTCTATTTATTTCTGAGAATTAAAATGTAGTGTTTCAAGTGATAAGGTACTGGTTCAAAAAAGTAAATAAAATAACTGCTAGGCTACTACAGCTACAGTTCCTGAGCTACAGAACAGAGTGGACACAGAGGTACAAGGACTATTTTAGTCCTTTTCTAACAACATTATACTGTTTTCTGAAATTGTTATAGGTTTTCTCTAAGAATTTTCACTCATGCATAGGAACACTCAATTGAGTTCAGTTACTGAAGGCAAAGACTAAGAACAAAGAGAAAGAAAAAAAAGTATCATCTTTGACAACCTTAGCATAGTTGGTAATTCATGCATTAACTCCATATTCCCTCTTCTTAACCCTAAACACTTCTTTACCAAGCTGAAAGAAAGAATAAAAATGAAGTTGATAACCCTATCTTGTAATCAGCACTCCTGGCTGGCACTCTAGCGATCTCTGGCTCACAGCCATGCCGGCTGAAGTGGAAGGTCAGATGTGAAGCTGCAAGGATTAAATGGTAAGAGTGCTCTTGGGTACCAGCTGTTAGCAATAGAGAACAATAAATGCACTTGATCAGTGGTCAATCTCAAATGCAGCTGGGTCTGTTCAGCCTGGAAAAGAGAAGGCTGAGAGGAGATCTGATCAATGCTCACAAATATCTAAAGGGTGGATGTCAAGAGGATGGGGTCAGACTCTTCTTAGTGGTGCCCAGCGACAGGACAAGGGGCAATGGGCACAAACTGGAACACAGGAAGTTCCACCTGAACATGAGGAGGAACTTCTTTACTTTAATATCACCCTTGATTGGATATTACTGACAAATGATATTTATTTTTGTGTACCTTTCTCTGTTCTGACTTCAGTGGAAGAAGGAATAGAATTGGATCACCTGTGCATTTTATGTTCATGGAGTTTTGTTCTTAAACTTCACATAGGAAAAATCTTCATTACCAAAAATAATATTTTTTTTTTAGTATGTAAGACACTCTTAGTTTCCAAATGTCTACCGAAACTGTAAAAGCTAAACATAATAATCATCCTCACAAGCAGTGATTCCCAGGTTTCAGAGGATATGTTATTATCATCATGACAGGAAATGATGCTAATAAGACATTTTGAATACAAGCAGGAAGATGAATTTTAAGGTGTATTGTGGAGATTTTTCACTGAAATTTTTTTAGACATAGGAGGAATATAAAACACTGGCTTTGAACTGTATTACTGCATGACAAAAATGAAGATTTTAATTCAGATCCATGTTAATTTGCTCAGCAGTCAAATTACCTATCATATGTAATTTATTGTATCATCATATTTTTGTATATATGTTTAAGATCAGAATTTTACCTCAGAATCAAATTGTAGCAAATAGATTCCATGAAATCCTGTTACCTGATTATTTCCCTAAAGTCTTAATTTTGAGTATCATTTTTGAAAAATAAAGCTTCTTAGATGACTCATACAAACTTAAAAAAAAAAAAGGAGCAAAAAATCCCTCAGATATAGATAGCCAAGAATACAATATTCAGACGCTTATTATAGATTGCAAATAGGACAACCAAAACCTTTACTTGTTATGGTTTGAACCCCATCCATCAACTGAGCACCACACAGCAGCTCATTCACTCACCACTGGTGGGATGGGAGAGAAAACTGGACGGGCAAAAGTGCAAAAGCTCGTGGATTGAGATAAAGGCTGTTTAATAGGCAAAGCAAAAGCCACATGATAAGCAAAGCAAAACAAGGAATTCATTCACTACTTCCCATCAGAAGGCAGGTGTTCAGCCATCTCCAGGAAAGCAGGGCTCCACCACACATAACGGTTACTTGGGAAGACAAACATCATCAATCTGAACGTACCTCCCTTCCTTCTTCTTCCTCCTGTTTTACAAGCTGAGCATGATGTCACATGGCATGAAATATCCCATTGCCCACTTTGGATCCATTGCTGTAGCTATTCTCCCTCCGAGATTCTTGTGTGTCTGCACACTAGCAAAATGTTAGAAGTTGACATGTCCCTGATTTCTTAGCAGCAACTAAAAATATTTGTGTATTATCAACATTCNCTCCTGTTTTACAAGCTGAGCATGATGTCACATGGCATGAAATATCCCATTGCCCACTTTGGATCCATTGCTGTAGCTATTCTCCCTCCGAGATTCTTGTGTGTCTGCACACTAGCAAAATGTTAGAAGTTGACATGTCCCTGATTTCTTAGCAGCAACTAAAAATATTAGTGTATTATCAACATTCCTCTCATACCAAATCCCATACTAAATCCAAAACATAGTGCTATTCTAGTTATTAAGAGGAAAATTAGCTTTTTCCTATCCAAAACCAGGACACTAATATAAAATTGAATTGGTTAAGTAATCAATTTCTAGACTGATTAAGTAATGAGTTTCCTTAGAGAATGAATTTAGTCTTGATTTTCAGTAATGGTTAACAAATTCTTAAACCTTTTGCCTACACTGAAGACTCTTCTCTCAACCTTGCGTCTTACAGGAAAAATAAGAAATGCATCTAAAAAGTCTTCACAGGACACAGTCTAGTCAATCTCCTGAAAAAAAATATCGTAAATGATAACGTGATGTCAAAATGTAATTACTTCTGTACAAATTGTCCTGTAAATCAACTGAGAATTTTTGCTGCTGAGGACTGAGACTTTTTTTGTTATTTTTATGCAAACAAGACTATAATATTAGAAAACATCGAAACTATCCAATGCCTTACCCAGACTCTTTACTAACACTTAATGTGAATATTAGTGAAATAAATCAATGCCTGTACTCATTTACATACAAGTCAATTCTACACCATCCTTGATTTCAATAATAAAGCAATGAAAATTGATAATGTGTTGATTTGTTTTAGGGAACCATGCCTGCATTAAATGTTACGGCTTGATTTAAGTATTTTTCTTGATACTTATGTGAAGTATTTTAACAATTTATTTGGGGGAAGGGGAGTATTTTATTTTGGTTTGGGGGGGGTTAAAAACAGTTTTCTCAATTATGTAATGTACTACAATACCAGCACAATGGGAAGAACCCAGAATATCATGACTTTGAATTAAAATTAAATATTAAAAATAAAAGGATAAAATTTACTTTGATTCCAATGCAACCAAGATTTATACTCTGAATTTTCTGAACTTATTTTTGTAGCTGGCTCTCCTTGCTTCCTGCATGTGAAAAATTCATAGGTGAAGAAAAACTAATACAACCTTTTAGATAGTGAGAGTATTTGGCCAAATAGCCAAAGTAATGTATTGCAAAAGTGCATGACAACAGAGATATGCTAATTAATACATTTTTTTCATTTATATTCATGATAACAGAAGAATAGAGATTCATGTCAGTAGAGACAATTGGTTTTTTTGCAAATTTAAGGATACTCATACCTTCCTTACTTGCATATTTTGCCGAATATTCAGACAGATATAGAAAATGTTCTAAAATGACTTTTATTCTTTGTCATAATAAATGTTGACAGATTATTGTACTCCATTATTTTTGGTCAAACTCCATAAAGTGATTTGGTTGAACTGTGTATTTGATATGAACCAAAGCCAATGTTGCAAAAAAAGAAACAAGTAAACTTATCAATAACATTTAAAATTACTAAGATGTGTAAACAACAAAACAAGAAACCTCACATAAAACAGTGAAATAGATGTCTGCAAAGTGGGCTGTAGAAACTCATATAGATTAAGAATATTTGATGCATCCAGTAGCAAGTGAAACAAAAAGAACTGAAATGCTGAAAAACAGTCCGTTCTACTGATACTGAGTTTAAAAAAAATATTGCAAAATAATATGTCAAATTAAGAAAAAACAAACCTTTTTTTTCCCCCATGGCTGTAAATATTGATTATATATGTCATACAGTGATTTCTTACTGTTTCTTGGCCACTGAGAGTGGATTCAGAACTCAATTTCATGGTATCAGTACCAGTGGTACTGAAGAACTAACAGACAGAGTTGTATTTACAATGTAAAATTCTTGTTTCTCTCAGCAAAAAAAATCCTGAAAAGTCAAGTCCATGTTAAAAACAATTGGAGCTAATGGTACAGATTGTATCAGGCAGAATTTTTAATAAATAGTTAAATTGCTTCTTTTGATGGATTGGGATAAGGACAAACCTGAATCAATAAGAAGCAAGTTCATTTTTCCTGACTTCTGACAGAGCTTCCTGGAAGCTCCTGCAAGTCAGAATTCTAAAATCCCATGCCAGGAAGGGCAGACAACAGTGTCTAACTTAGAGACTCATTTAATGCTCAATACAACTATGTCTAGTCTACAGTAACTAGAATGGTTCTGAGTTCAAGCATGCTGTGTTGGGACTTACCTGGGTATAAGTCCTCATCTTCTACTTCCCTTGTTTGCAAGAAAAAGGGAATTTAGATGGTTGGTTTTTTATACTTTGATCTGGATTTCTGCACAGGCAAACGATCTCAGCAGTCAGCACTGCAGGATCCCATGGAAATAAGAAACATCCCAGAAATTAAATCAAGAAGCAACCTATAAAAAGACTGCACCAGTAAAAAGTCAACAAGGACATATCTTAATTAATGCAGTATTTGCTTTGCTACTTATTTACTTTGGAAAAAAATGGAATTTCAGGTTACTACAAAATAAGCTCTTTATTAGAGACAATGCAGAATACACTAATTCTAGCTTTGTTCTAGTATATAGAACAACTTTTTAATATTTATTTAATAAGATTCCATTGTTTCAGGTGATGTTGTAAGAGAGAAATCAGTAGGTCCTCAGAGAGGTTTAACTGTTTGTTTACCTATCTAATTTAAATCTAACCAATTGACTTCCCCCAAAGAATAAAGCATAAATAAAACTTTGGCAAAACCTTTCTGTATGACCATCAAACAAATTTCTACTCTTTTAAAAAATTAGATAAAAAAAGGAAAATTGCTACAATGTAACAAGTCATAAAATTTTCAAATATTTGTTAGATGTCAATTTTTATCCATGTTATTTTATATTCAATACTCAATAAAGGTAGGGTAAAATATTTGTTTAAACAATTATAGTTTCTAGTTACAAATTTAATTATACAGGATTATTTGCACAGCAGTTCATTTACATAATGTAATCTATTTTATACTAATCCAAATTCCCTTGGTATAAAACAGAACAGAAAATTACTGGTTTTATTATGGTATTTTTAATCAGTTAATCAATACAACATTCCAGTTACAAGAAAGCAAACAAATGCTCACGCAAAACTAATTTTCTAGTGTAATTTTTTTTTTAAGTTGAAAAGATGCAATGGGATTAGCTTTGTCTCCAGCAATAACAGTAATAATTATAACTTTTATGCCATTATGCCCCATGTTCTGTTACAGTATTAACCTTCATTCAAAGTCTTGTCTGTAATATATGTCCCTCATTAATAGCAGCAGTGACTTCTTTCAACAAATTTCTTTCTCAAAACATGTGAATTAGATACCATGCCTCCGCTATATAGATGTAGTTCAATAATTATAAGAATCACAGAATCACAGAATGATTGAGATCAGAAGACACCTCTGGAGGTCATCCTGTTCAACACTGTAGCTCAAATAGGGTCACCTAGAGCTGGTTTCCCAGGACCATGTCCAGACAGCTTTTGAATATCTGCGAAATGGAGACTCCACAACCTCCCTGGGCAACCTGTGCCAATGCTCAGTCATGGTCACAGTAAAGAAGTGTTTTCTGATGTTCAGGCAGAGCCTCCTATGTTTCAGTTTGTGTCCACTACTTCTGGTCCTGTCACTGGGCTCCACTGAGGAGAATTTGGCTCTGTTCTTTTTATACCCTCCCGTCAGATATTTATACAGTTGAATGACATCCCCATAACCCTTCTCTTCTCTAGACTAAACAGCACGCTCAACCCTTACTTCTATGTGAGATGCTCCAGCCCCTTAGTTATCTCAGAGGCCCTTCACTGAACTCTGTCTAGTAGTTTCATGGCTCTCTTGTGCTGGGGAATTCAGTGCAAGAAACAAACCTGAGACTTATTCTAACAGTTGTTCAGAATAAGTAAAATAATTTGTTAAAGAAAGATGCAAACTCAGAGGCTTAAGTAAAGTCTAAACAAGATGGCAGATGAAAGCTGGATTTCAGTGTACTTCACGGACAGAGATTGGATTCCTCTTCCAAATTTACACGCAGTGTCTGGGGTAGCCTTTGCAATAGTATCAGAAATTTCTGCAGCAAAGTAATGAAGTAAGACCATGACACAATACTTCATTCTCTGTCGGGATTTCTATTTCTTTGGACATGTATCACTTCTGGAGTCCGTGGACCATGTTTCCACCATTGCCACTACTTTATGGTACAATGCAGATAGTTATAGAAAAATCTACTGCTATAGAAATGTTAGTGGGATTACCCTGTCTTCAACAACTTTCTTACTAAATATGAGCATTTAATAATTATTTGTTATGAATATCAAAATGTATGCTTCTTACTGGGAGGGTCACAAGACTTGCCCAATAGTGATTTACTTTAAGAGGACATTTCAAACACTGGCATTTCATACAACAAATGCCTTAATAATTTTACGAAGTGTAGCAAACAGGAAAACAACTATTTTTTTAGTCTCTGACCTTACTATTGTTTATTTGCAATATAAGCCTTCTCTTTGATTAGAACATCAAAGGGATGAGTTTCTCAGAGTATAGTTCAGTTTTGTTATGTATACCTGATGGCAAACTTGCAAACTTTCGAAGTAGTTATATTTCTTTTCTTGTTTGCTCATTTGTTTGTTTTCCCAGACTGCTCCAAGCATGGCAAGCTTGAGCCACTGTTTAAAGTCCTTAAGAAAACTTAACATCCTATGAAGGCAAGAAACACAAATATAGTGAGGGAATTCTATAGCCACGTTTATTAACTTTTAAATTGTAAGTATTCAAGATTTTTGTATGGGCATTAAAATGGCAAGTGGATTCATTTTCTATTTCTTCCCCTTACTCTCATAAGATTATGTTTTTCAAAATGGTGGAGTTAAGCTAATGTTCTCTGCTATTGCAAAGGAAGAAGCTCCATGCCTCTCTTTCTTCTTACCCTTCTGCATTCACAAGTATCTTGTTCCCCTCCTTCTTTTTTGCTGGAGCTAACATTCACTTGACCACATAACAAGTTGATTCCGCTCATTACCTTGTCAGAAAACTATTTTCTGTTTTGCTTGTTGGATTACCTTTCTGTCAAACTAGTAAACAGAAATTATGTAGTCTGTGGTCAGGCAAGGGAAGGATAAAGGAGATCTGAGTAGGAGCCGTGGGAAACAGAAGGATATTCCTTTTTCAGAGCACAGAGTCACTCCGTCAGCTCAGCTCATCTCAAGTGAGTCAGTCCATTCTGGGTCCCACCATCTGCTGTCCTCCTTACGAAAAGAGAACATCTTTCAAATCTCCTTTCCCATCACTATGGTTTAGGTACCTGCTTCTTTCCTTATATTTTCCTTTGCACAGGTAATTAATTTTTCTTATTTGGAGTTTGTCTTTTTGTAGGTGAATATTTTCAACGGGCTTTGACATATCTGTCATTACTAGCACTTCTTTCAGATGTCATATACCCTGGCATAAAATCATCCTCTTGACAACAGACTACTGCATTAGGATTTCTCTACTTTTTTGAAGGAAAATTTGTCAGTGTCCAGCCAATAGGAAGCACAGCATAAAAGGTGGAGCTCATCAAGACAGCTATAATCAAAAGTATTCATGAAATAGTAATAACTCAGTTCGGACTGAATTTCTACCAAATATTCTATAAAGATTCAATACACTACCCTTTATGAGAAGGAATAGAGATATTTTCTTCCCTTAATACTATTACAACTCCTTTTCTGACTATATGCTACTGTCATATACATCCCATTTACTTTTGCGTCTTTCAACCTTTCATCTATATTAGATTAATGCAGTTAATAACCACAAATATCTGTGCTACTGCTTGACATTACAACCCTACACTTCTTAGGCTTCCAGAATGGTGTACATAAGGTAAATACAAGTATGCTTATTGCATTGAGAAGTCTTTCTGAAACCCATAAGCATCCTGAAAATGACAAAGAGCATTATGACAATTATAGAATCACAGAATCAAAGAATGGTAGCAGTTGGAAGGGACTGCTGGAGATTGTCTAGTCCAATCCCCCCTGCTAAAGCAGATTTGCCTAAAGCAGATTGCACAAGAGCACATCCAGGTGGGTTTTGAATACCTCCAGAGAAGGAGACTCCACAACCTATCTGGGCAGTCTGTTCCACGGCTCTGTTACCCTCACAGTAAAGAATTTCCTCCTCATGTTTAGGTGGAACTTCCTGTGCTCCAGTTTGTGCCTGTTGCCCCCTGTCCTGTCACTGGGCACCACTGAAAAGAGTCTGGCCCCATCCTCTTGACACCCGCCCTTTACGTATTTACAAGCATTGGTGAGATCCCCTCTCAGTCTTCTCTTCTCCAGGCTGAACAGACACAGGTCTTTCAGCCTTTCCTCATAAGAGAGATGCTCTAGTCCCCTAACCATCTTCATAGCCCTCTGCCGGACTCTTTCCAGTAGTTCCCTGTCTCTCTTGAACTGGGGAGCCCAGAACTGCCCACAGTATTCCAGATGTGGTCTCACCAGTGCAGAATAGAGGGGGAGGATCACCTCCCTCGGCCTGATGGCCACTCTCTTCTTAATGCACCCTAGATGCCATTGGCCTTCTTGGCTACAAGGGCACACTACTGGCTCATGGTGAGCCTGTTGTCCAC
>VZSC01015140.1:0-16810 GCA_013398225.1 Steatornis caripensis | reverse complement strand
TGAAGATCAGAGTAACATTGGCTTTCCTCCAGTCCTCAGGCACCTCTCCTGTTCTGCACAACTTTTCAAAGATGATGGAGAGTTGTTTGTCAATAATATCTGCCAGGGCACCCATTTCATTCAGCAGCAGGCCCATATTTTCCTGAGTCTTCCTTCTGCTACTGATGTACTTGAAGAAGCCCTTCCGGCTGTCTCTGACTTCCTTTGCCAAATTTAATTCCAAGTGGGCCTTAGCCTTCCTTGTTGCATCCCTGCATGCTCTGTAATGGTTCCTATATCCTTCCCAAGTGGTCAGTCCTTTTTCCCACATTCTGTAAACTTCCTTCTTCCCTTTGAGTTTTTCTAGAATTGCCTTGCTTATTCATGCAGGTTTCTTGCCTCCTTTGCTTAACTTCTTACTCATAAGGATTCATTGATCTTGAGTTTGGATGAGGTGGTAATTGAAGATTAACCAGTTCTCTTGGGCACCCCCACCTTCTAGAGCCTGAACCCACAGGAGTCCTCTAAGTAGGTCTTTGAAGAGGGCAAAGTTAGCTTTCCTGAAATCCAGAGCTGTAATCGTACTTGCAGATCTGCTTCTTCCACTCAGGATCCTGAACTCTACCATCTTACGGTCACTGCAGCCAAGGCTGTCCTCTATCTTCATGTCTCCAACCAGTCTTTCTTTGTTTAGTAGTACCAGGTCCAGCAGCACTCCTGTGCTCATTGACTTCTCCACCACCTGTGTCAAAAAGTTATCATCAGTGCTCTTCAGGAACATCCTGGACTGTGCCTGTCTAGCTTACAGAGGAGAACTGACTGATGGACACTTGTAAAATCTTTAAAAAACAATTAGGAATGGAGAGGGTATCACTGACAGGTTTGAATATCTCTCTTGTTCTCCACAATGCCACAGAAACACCACTTATCTTACTCTAGGCGAGTGTATAAGCAAGCGGAAGAAAAAGTTCTGGCATAAGTAGTTATAATGTCTTTTCTCTCACTCATTCAGTGTCTCAAAAGTTATCCAGTTGCTCTCTCCTCCCAACGTTTTAGTGTTCCTCTAATGCTGGTATACAAATAGCATCTGAAATAGGAGTGAAAAATATTCACATTGACATTTGTGTAATGAACAATTATGAAGAAAGTGATAGCCAAACTACCATCTCACTTGCTCAGATTCTTTGGTTTTAATACTTAACAACATATCACTAATCAGTATTTGCCCAGAGTAATTTTTTACTGTGATATGAATTTCTTTCATTGCAGTAGGACTACTTTTTACCTTTTTATTTTTTCAGAATTGTTTTCAGAACTACCATGTATTAGGAGTGCCCACTAGTGCCAGTTTCTGTACCTTAAAGCTTTTTTATTCTTTTTCAGTAACTGACTATGAAGAAATATTGTACTAGTATAGAAAACATTGAAATGAACAAAAGCAGAAAGATTGTCTTCATTAGAATTTGAGAAAAATATGGTTTTAAATTAAAGCCACTGATCTTCCCTTAGACAGCAAATGTTACCCTGTGAAAGAAGAGAATGCACTTTGAATAATGAATAAGTCTGTAAATTGTTCTCCGCCTAATAATTGCTTTCACGCCTTTAGGGATCTGAAGATAAATTAAGTTGTGATTTATGGCTGATACTTTGCATGTACTGATATCCAAAACATCAAATCTGGTTTACATGCATAACAAAAAAATCTCAGAATAACTGAAACGGGGTATTTTCATATGTACATTAGTTGGTATAATGAGTTTTGGAAAGTAATCAGTCATGCATTTCTCTTTATTCCCATTTCCATATTGTTAACAAGAAATAAAGCACATTGTTGGATACAATCTATTACTGTAATTTGAAAAGCATCATTTAGTACTTGTGCTACAAAAATGCAACATTTATATAATTTGTGGTGTATGAAGTTAGCCTCTAAAGGAGTGAGGAAGAATGAACTACCAGAGAATCAAGTTAAAAAAATCATTCCATAGCAATAAATAAAAATGACATCTCTTTTTTTTTTTTTGAAAAGGAAATATTTTCTGTTGAATGTGCTTGTCTGAACATATCACTGCACATTAAAAATTTTGCTCTCCCAACTGCACATTTAAAAAGTAAGGAAATTTCTACCATGCAGAAAGACATATGTGTGCCAGTCTCAATTATATCAACTGGATTGATAGCAGAATATTTAAGTTAAGAAATGGCCCTACACTGTAGAATTTACCTGACCTGGTTATGCACATTAGGTGAAAGTACTTGTTCAAGTGAAATTCACTTTGATGGACTCAGGACTGGGCATGACAAACTGTTTAGAAATGAAGCAATATATCATATCATTCTAGACAAGTACTGTAGAATGCTCACAAGGAATAAAAAAAAAGGACAACTCTCAATATTTCTGACATTGATGAGATGTAGCAAGACAGACAATGGTAACTCCATGACTGTTAGAAAATGAATGCTATCCTTCTCCAGACAAGGATGAAAACTGCAGCTATGACTGACGGACAGCAAATATTTCATAATAATTCAACAAATGTCTGATAAGGATCAGGCTATGCTCCTCTTTAGATTTTTTGAGTTTTAAAAAATTCCCGTCCCTAGAATGAACAAGATTATTTGTATATGGATAGGAATAATTTACTGGAAACTATGTATTTGCTATTTGGAAGTACCTTTTGTCTTCTTTGTGTCATTTGCTTAGACCTGATGAACCCAGGTCATTCTCAGATGCCTTTAATTTTTTCTTGGAATTTGTCCTCAGATGCTTGTTCATTCAGTCTTCATCCTGATATTGTCAACAAGACATCATGAAGAGATGCAACTTCTGCCCTGTGTACTTTTAAGAATAGCAGCAAGAATCTTTAGTAAAATGAGTGAAGCTCACAACAGGACATGCAAGATGCACATGGTAAACATTAATCAGATCATTGACCAGTAGTGATCTGATAGTCATGGTATGAGTATTGTGCTCATAAAAGACTTCTTTTCGTATTACCATCCTTTTAAAAGATATATCAGTTTAGGTAACTAGTTTTAAAGAATGTGGGTTTTACAACTAATACATCAGACAAAGTGAAATCTTTCTGAGATATAAGTGAAGATTTTATTCAATCAATATGTAAGTTGATGGTATTACTCAGTAAAAATAATATATTGTATACAGCAAGTTTTTTTCTTCAAGTTGTGTCTGAAAGAAAAGTAGTTTAATATGAACAGAAAGTAAAGTCTTTAGTCTAGGATTCAGCCCAGCTCTATAATCTCTGCCTAGAATGACGTATTTTCAGAAACTTCTCAAAGTTCCCTGTACAGATCTCTGAACAAGAAATGGAAGCCAAAGATAAATAGTGCATTACAGCTACTGTGGATGGTAAAGCGTAGCAGAACCTCAACTTATATTAACCCATAAAGAAGTGCAACAGGAGTGGTTCTATAGAGTGAAAATGGTAATGTTTCAGGCATGCAAACTATGTGATGTTTTAGGGATTTAGTTTGGAGAAGTTCTAATCTCAACTCACTGATTTAGCGTTACCTAATTTGATGCAAAATAACCCCACCACGTGGAAATCTTATAAAGGGAAGTAGCAAGTTACAGAAAACATATTGTTCTGACTTTATTTTAAAATATATTAGATCACCTTAAACTCTGTAAATGTTGGCCTCAGGACTGTCCCAGAGCACTCAGTAACTTACAAAGGTTACAGAGACATGCCTCAGTTTGGTTAACTGGTTGGGTGAAGAAAGGGACAGAAACAGATATTGCAGAATTATGAAGTCATTTAACTGTATACTTCTTGTATATTTCTCAGCCTTCAATGAACATGTGACATGTTTAATATGTATTTTCTTCCTGAGATGACAATGATTTCTTTCAATTATTTTTTTAAAATAGGAATATGCCTACAGTGAAAATATTTATAACAGCAGAAAATTTGTGCTGAGATAGAGTTAATTTCTTCATAGTAGTTAATTTCTTTATAGTAGCTAGTGTGAGGCTATGTATTGAATTTGCGCTGAGAATAATGTTGATAACATACTGATGTTTTAGTTGTTGACAGGCAATGCTTAAATTAAATCAAAGACTTTCTCAGTTTATCATACTGCCCCTGTCCTTTCCAGCTTCTTTGTACAAGAAGCTGGGAGGAGACACAGCCAGGACAAGTGACCCAAGCCGGCAAAGGGATACTTCATAGCTGTCGCAAGCCGGTCAAAGACCGGAGCAAGGGTTTGCTTGTATTCTTTGGAACAGAATTAAGACTCAAAACGGAGTCAAGAGCCAAGGAACTTTATTTGCCCGCCAACAAGTTTGCAAACACGAAGGAGTGAGCACGAGAGATAGAGAGAGACAGGAAGGGAAGACAGAAGAAAAAAAAGATTAAAGAGTGCAATAGCTACCACCCCGGAGCTGTGGCATCCCAACAGTCTGAATTGTTATTAAATCCAGTGGGAGAACATTCCACCTGATTTCAGTTTGTTCTGTTCTTTTATAGGGTGGTGATGCTGCTTAACCGCCCCTTCCATCTGGCGATGGTGCGCATGCCCAATACTGTCTCTGGGGGGTCTCCGGGAGTTTTAGGTGGTCCTCAGGGGTCTCAGGGCCCCTCATTCTCCCTGACCTCGGGTCTGGGTGCATGTGCAGGGGTTTGGTTAAGCTTCTTGGAACATCTGTGCCAACGGTGTCCATCGGTGGGTTTCATGTCCCATAAACATCCTGCCATTTCAGTGGCATTGGCAACGCTGAGACATCTGTGTAGTTTCCACCGACGCAGTCTCTTACAGCAATGTTGAGACATATACTTACTTTCCACTGACACAGTCTCTTACAACAGCATAGGACATCATACTCAGTGTATAAACTAGAGGGAGTTGGCTGTGAGAGGCGATTGCTGCTCAGGGACTGGCTGGACATCAGTCAGTAGGTGGTGAGCAATTGCATTTTGCATCCCTTGTCTTCCTTGGGGTTTATTTTACTCTCTTTTTGTTATCTCCCTTTTCATATAGTCATTATTACTAGTATTAGTATTATTTTATTTTGTTTTGTTTGAATTATTAAACTCTTCTTATCATAACCCACGAGTTTTACTTTCTTCGGATTCTACTCCCCATCACACCAGAGAGGAATGAGCAAGCGGCTGTGTGGTGCTTAGTTACCAGTTGAGATTAAACTACGACACAAGTAAATGCAAACAGCATGACAAGTAAATATAAAATCTAGTGTCAGGACAAACTTCAGGCATTCTGAAATATATTTCAACTAGTCATGGGGTTTTTAAAATCCTCTGCTTCTCCTAACTACTTCAAGTGTATCCTCCTGCTTTCTTTAAAATCTGGCACTCCTCTTATGATCCCTGTAAATAATTGCTGTATTCCCAACGTGTTTGATGGTATGTCTGTGCGCAAATACTTCAGTCTGCCTCTGTACAGGCACAGGTCTTCCACAACCTGCACATATTCTCCATGCACCCTGCTTTCTTATGTCTCATAATAAGCTGCTCAGTCTTCTTCATAGCACAGTAAATGTCATTGATCTGCACCCAAGTTTTCTCAGAGCAATGACGGAATTGCAATTACAGTCCAAATGCCAGGTATGAGAACTATTTATCCTTTGATGAATCGCAAGTCTGATAGGACCACAGAACACTGCAGGGTTAATAGAATCTTTGCATTCAGAGAGGAAACAAGAAGTAAAAGAAAGCACTTCTATCTGTAACAACTTCTGGTTCGCAGAGCTGTGAGCTGAAGACCGATCACCCAGAAGGAACCCCTCCATTCAATGTATTATTTGTCTGTACTAGGTATCATTCTGGTCCACCTGTTTGCAGGACACACTTTCCCTATCTAATGACCTCCAAACATACTTTAGCAGAAATGTTCACTATGAATTGCCAGAATATTAATCACATCCACAGAAATTATATAATCCATAGTTAGTTGCACCTAGCTGAGAACTGGCTTATAGAACTATAGCAAAAGACAGGTGACCCTTTAGTTCATAGAATCATAGACTCGTAGAATGGTAGGGGTTGGAAGGGACCTCTAGAGATCATCTAGTCCAACCCCCCTGCTAAAGCAAGTTAGCCTAGAGCAGGTTGCACAGGAATGTGTCCAGGCGGGATTCTGTATTCGAATCTGCTTTGAAGGATAAAAAGTCTACCTCCTTCCACCATTAGAACATACTGTCCTAAGTAGTTCCATTATTCCATTTCTCTCTTCATTCAGGCTAGACCCTACATCGTCTCAGCTTTTGTATGAGGCATGTTTGTATACAGTGTCCAAAATTCGGTTTTTCCTTCAGTCAAATACAATTATTTGGATGGTTTGCATTGTATGAATATGATATCATGACTCCTAAATAGCACTTCAAAGTAATCTAGGTACTACCTGTTGACAGAAAAAACTATTTTCTCTCCTTACGTAACCTAAAAATATTTAGCCCTAATGTTATCATTGTTGCTGTCCTTTTTAAAACTGTCAGTATTCTATGCTCATTCAAGCTAACTGAAACAGTTAATAATTATTTAGGTCCTAAATGGATGGATGTAGCAAATGCAGCCAACACAATCAAAAAGAGAAGATATCTGAAGCCATGTGCACAACAGACACGTGTCTTTATTTTACTATATCAGAACAACAGGACAAATTCCTACTTTCAAACTGTCCTAAATTCATTAAGGCATCAGATAGCTTAGACAGAAAGATTTATTTCAGAAGGAAAGCACAAATTGCTGCATATTAGGTACTTAAAATAATGAAATCTTTCATTTGCACTGAATACAACGTAAACTTGGATATAATGCAGATCATCAGGAAACGGGTTTTGTGCTTCAAAATGCCGAACGTTACTGTACCTTCCAGTACAAGTTCTGCATCTGTAGGTGGTATTTACTTCCAGAGGAAAACGTTTCCTGTATAGATGGTGATATAAATTGCAATCAAACAGAAATATGTGTATATTTTAACATACATCTGGGAGAAACTGCTGAGTTGATACCTGTAGTGTAATATTAGTTGCCTTATTAAAACAGAGTAATCTGGAAAAAAAGTGTTTTCTGAATTGCCACCCAGGATAAATTACAATCATCTTTTGTGAAGAATTTGGCTATAATTTAATCCTTTCTGGTTTATAACAAAATTGTTATCCTAAATGAGATTTATGCTGTCATCTTAAATAATAATTAATCTATTAACTATTATTCGAATGCTCAGATTAATGCAGAAGTGCTTGACGCAGTGAATATTAATATTTTTAAAAGCCTAGGCTCATTTTTCCTCCAGAGATAATGGACTAATGCTAAAGATTATAGTGTATACAAATAGTTATAATGATTATGCATCAAGTTGAGGGAATTTATTCCTTAATGATACCTTTTCAGCAGCTATGATAGCTTGGTATCAGAATATATATGTATGTAAGAGTTCATTTTAAAATTTTATCATTCTGAACCATAAAATAAAAATCTTAATTACTGGGTTAAGCAAAGGCAGTCAGCTCATCAGTGGCCTTGGCAAACGTGGTGAATTGTGGGAGTTAAAAACACTCATTAAAAACAATATTGAATTTGAGGGGACAGCTTCTTAAGGACAACCTGGGTCAAAAATGTAGCATCACACTGGCAAAGGTTGTTGTTTGAGGTTCTTCTTTGCCACATGACTACCTTTGCTAAAGAACAATTGTGCTGATCAAGCTTTTGGTCACTGAAAAGTCTTGATCTTGATCATAAGACTGGGATATATCTGGCTAAATGTCGGTATGTACACTCAAGCCAGTTTCCTTGACTTCTTCTGTATTTTTTTAGGAAATACATGCATTTTTAAAACTTATTTAATCTAGTTTATGCTGAACATTTACTTCACAATAATATGAATTTTACTGTGAAAGTATCTCTAAAGGGAGTGTCACAGTTTAAGGCTGGGCAGGCTATTAAATGGACAACAGATGTTCGCTATCAATCTTTTCACCCCAGAATGGGAAGAGAAAGAGAAAAAGGGAAAGAGATTTATGGATGCTGGCCATGGAAGAAGAGAGCTTTACCTTCATGATCCCTCTGCTGTATACTGAGTATGACGCATATGGGATGGAATACTCCATTAAGTCGGGTTTGGGTCACCTCTCCGGCCCACTCCTCCCTGCAAAAGTGTCACAGCTGTGACCTCTTTTNTAAGGCTGGGCAGGCTATTAAATGGACAACAGATGTTCGCTATCAATCTTTTCACCCCAGAATGGGAAGAGAAAGAGAAAAAGGGAAAGACATTTATGGACGCTGGCCATGGAAGAAGAGAGCTTTACCCTCATGATCCCTCTGCTGTATACTGAGTATGACGCGTATGGGATGGAATACTCCATTAAGTCGGGTTTGGGTCACCTCTCCGGCCCNGTTTAAGGCTGGGCAGGCTATTAAATGGACAACAGATGTTCGCTATCAATCTTTTCACCCCAGAATGGGAAGAGAAAGAGAAAAAGGGAAAGAGATTTATGGATGCTGGCCATGGAAGAAGAGAGCTTTACCTTCATGATCCCTCTGCTGTATACTGAGTATGACGCATATGGGATGGAATACTCCATTAAGTCGGGTTTGGGTCACCTCTCCGGCCCACTCCTCCCTGCAAAAGTGTCACAGCTGTGACCTCTTTTCCTCCATTTCATTTCCGAGGCATAAGAAAGCTTAGCAAAACAAAGCAGTTACCTTGGTTTCCATAGGAATAAGTATAAGCATACCATCTGTACTGTTACTCCAGCAATAACTATAAACATTGAGTCTTGTCATTCCTAGAAGCAGACACTGTCTGAAAAATCTACTGTTAATTTCAGAGAGCGCAGTCTTTTAGAAGAGGCTTAACTGAAAAGTAAAATTTCTAAACAGAAAGTTGGTTCTGTCCTAGCTCAAACAGGGAGAAAAAGGCAACTAGTCCTAGTGTGACTAGAGAATATGCACCTTTACCTGGCCAGATAAATCTCATCCAAAGACATGTAGAGTATGCTTTTAAAGGCTACTCAATTTTCTTAAGCAACTGAGTAGCAAATAAATTCTTCTGAAATTCCCATTAAGTCTTTATAGTGCTTGAATTCATAGTAGTAAATTTTAGATACTCAAAGAAGTAACTAAATTAGGAACCTTGTCGCTCCTAGGTGTATTCTGTACTCAGTGGAAAGATCTTAAGAGGTTTTTATTTGTTTCTATTTTCTAATGCAGAGAGAACTAAAAATGAAAAGATGTCTAAATTTTGCATCTTGTTTTAATGCCTACAGTTAATTACATTGAACACAGACCCAAATTCATTTAGGCTTACATTAAAATGAGGGGAATAAAACTGATTTCACCTAGGAAATAGATAAGTAGATGGACATCTACTTCTGGAGCTGAGTTAAATGTCTCAATTCTTTTTGTAACTATCAGAAAGAAATAGTCATCAACAGAGTAAAATTCCTATAGGCTTTAGGTAGAAATGAATGGCATCCAAAATGTATCTAATTTTATCCTGAGGTAACATCTTAACACATGAGTGCTCCAAAACTACAAATAATTATACTCTCATCTATCCTGTGCAACAAGATGATACTTTGCTAATCAAAGAAAAAAAAATATCCACTAGGAAATTACATATACATTGAACCAAACCCAAATATAGTAAAAACTTTCTATATATGGACTTAAGGAAGTCTTCAGTAAGACTATTGGGAAGGTAATATATGCAGCCACTTCCTTTGGAGAAGCTAGTAGTGTAAACATTTCATTCTCTCCAAGAACTTTCTATAGCACCGTTTAACTTTCTAACATGGATGTGGATCCTGCTTCCCAGCTGTTTCCTTTGACACTGACAGGAATTGTCCAATGTGAGGTTGGTTTTAAGATATAGAGAGTTATACTGTTCTTGTTCACTCACTGATCCTGGTCTTTTTGTTGCATAAATATTAATTGCCTCTGGACTGTCTTTGGGAGTTACGCAACTATTTCCTGCATGTATTTCAGGTAATAGTTTACTCCAGTGATAACATCTATTAAGCGGTATGTATAAGACTGCAACTAGTTTGGCTTCTTCCAGATTACTCAGTGCTCAAGCAATGTTGAAACATTCTTGGCATGTTTTTCTGCAAGCACCGTCTAACTTGCAATGACCTTCCCTCATTTCAAACACATGGAACGAAATCATCCCACAAAAATAAGAATTGTTTTAATTTAAGCAGGGACAATATATGGGGTATCTTGAGTAGTAGTATGCAGTCAGTCTGATCTAGAAAGGCTGTGAGCAGCTGAGAATTACACCATTTGGATACAATACAGATGTACCCTCAGAAATGGAGCTATAGATCCTTACTATACATTATGAATAGCTTAAGAATTAATAATGGTTTTTATAGTAGCACCGTTTATAACCTAAATATGGCCCTTGAGGTACCTGGTTACAAAATTTCAGATCTTAACATTTTTTCCTTTTTGTAAATGCAAAAGTTTTGAGCTTGAAACTTAAATCAACATTTGCTTTGTTTTGTTTTCTACTAGCAGATTGTGCTACCCTTGGGAATTGTCTTTCACCTTTCCAAAGATTTTATTACAATATTTAATAAAGCTCTATGATGTATCTTCTTTATTATATTAATACCTGCAAGGAGTATTTTTGTACCCTCCAGTTCTTATCTAGTTGTTTTGATCTGTGCCAGACTGGTTTCAGTAGATCAAAAGATTATAAATTGCTAACTCCTGAGTTGATTGAAACATAGCAGCACTATAAATCCTTGTGATAGATTTTCTTGCATCAAAATTAGGTCAGCTTTATTACATACTTTAAGGTTGTTTGGTTTTGTATGAAACGGTATTGACAAAAAAGCAAGTTAGTTTACACAGTCTAGTATAAAATCCTTATTTATTTCATCAAGCCCTGGCACTAGATGTGTTCACGGTATTTTATCAGAGTGTATTAGGTGTATGTGACATCCTTTTTCAGAAACTATCCTCTAGACAAAAGTATTAATACTAATTTAAATTGTAGCACAGATTATACATGTCAACAATAAACAGGCTTATAAGTGTTCCAGTATGCCTGCAAATTTGTTTCCATCCTATATGTCTTCAACTTATAATTATTCACATTCCACATACATTTCAAGAGTCTGCTTCTAATAATCAGATTCCACTAAATGAAATAAAACAGCAATGGATATCACAGATGAAAAATCATAGAATCATAGAATGATTTGGGTTAGAAAGGACCTTAAAGATCTTCTAGCTCCAAACCTGGCTTGTTATAGGGAAGGACACCTTCCACTAGATCACGTTGCTCAAAGCCCTTTCCAACCTGACCCTGAACACTTCCAGGGAGGGGACATTATGGCAGACGCATTCAACCTCCCTTAACAAAACTAGCAGCAGTTTGGTACAGGCTCCAAAGGAGGTAAAGGCCTGAGCCATAACTCGGCCAAGAACTCCTCTAGGAAATCCACAAAGGAGAAGAGTGACACAGTGAACACGAATAAGTTGTGGATACAAGGAATCTTGTGCATACCTCTCCCTTTGTATGCAGTTTGACTACGAGCCAACTCCTTTATCCCATAAATTTATTCACAGCCTAAATGAGCTCTCTTTGAGGTCTCCCTGCTAGGCAACATGACTGCATGTCAATGACCCCTCCTTGAAGTGGGATGCCTCTCAAGTTTGCTCTTTAAAGCAATGAGATCTTTTACCAATGACTGATCTCTGGATGAGCACACTTTGAATTCTTCCTGGGCGGCAACTGGACTGCATGCCAAGAAACTCTCCCATTTAGCAGGGACTCCTCTAAGATAAGAGATCCTCTAAGTTAAGAGATAATAGTCCTTTAGGTTAAATAAGTAAGTTTTCAATGGAATGAACCACCTAGATTTATAATGTTGTGTGATTTAGTATGCTGTTGGCTTAGCTTTACTTACTTTGCATGAGTAGCTAGATTCGCTGAAACCTTAGGCCACAAGCTTCAAATTCCCACCTAGATTTACCGAGTGTGTACCTACTTAGTCAAAACAGGGCCTCCAGAGTCAGTGTAAATCAAAAGATACAGAGGCTTCAAGGATACAGCCATCAACAGCAGATGTACCTATACAAGATAACAACCTGTCGAAAGACAGTGAAGAAATACAACACGGAACAAGAAGACCGCAGACCCAAATATTGCTACTGGAGTGAACAATCACGTGAGGGATGCGTGAATACTCTGTACGGGTATAATCGCCCAGGAATTTCTTTGTTCAGGTCAGTCCCTCCATGAGAGATGTCTTGAGACATGAGCTGACCCTGCTGCTGTACCATTTTATTAAATTATTTTATTTTTATCAAATCCAATGATTGACAGTCTGCTTCAGGAGACCTTGGGTTCAAACTTCGGAGTGAACCAACACCAGATGCATGGATGAAAGGTAAGTGAGGTGGCAATAAGCATGATGAAACTCTGAAATTTTAACGACATAGAGAATCAGGTGTGTACATATAATCTTCTAGGTATAAACACATATAACCCCTTACACATAAAACATTTACCAAGTCTGGGACTAAATTTGGATCCTACTACACCTAGACTAATTTTTGAGAAGGAATTTAGAAAGCATGGGAGTCCATTCCAAATCTTGTGACTCAACAGGATGGTATCCTTTGCACAAGTACAGGTTAGGGGTTGACTTGCTGGAGAGCAGCTCTGCAGAGAAGGACCTGGGAGTGTTGGTGGACAACAGGTTCACCAGAAGCCAGCAGTGTGCTCTTGTGGCCAAGAAGGCCAATGGCATCCTAGGGTGCATTAAGAAGAGTGTGGCCAGCAGGTTGAGGTAGGTGATCCTCCCCTCTACTCTGCCCTGGTGGGGCCACATCTGGAATACTGTGTCCAGTTCTGGGCCTGCCTGTTCAAGAAATACGGATAACTACTGGAGAGAGTCCAGCGGAGGGCTACGAAGATGGTTAGGGGACTGGAGCATCTCTCTTATGAGCAAAGGCTGAGACACCTGGCTCTCTTTAGCCTAGAGTAGAGAAGAGTGCGAGGGGATCTCATCAATGCTTGTAAATATGTAAAGGGCGGGTGTCAAGAGGATGGGGCCAGACTCTTTTCAGTGGTGCCCAGTGACAGGATAAGGGACAGTGGTCACTCACTGGAGCACAGCAAGTTCCACCTGAACATGAGGAGGAACTTCTTTACTGTGAGGGGATCAGAGCCCTGGAACAGGCTGCCCAGAGAGGTTGTGGAGTCTCCTTCTCTGGAGATATGCAAAACCTAGACGTTTTTTGCACGTGTTCTTGTGCAATCTGCTTTAGGCAAATCTGCTTTAGCAGGGGGGTTGGACTAGATGATCTCCAGTGGTCCCTTCCAACCCCTACCATTCTGTGATTCTGTGATTCTGTGATCCTTTACTTTTCTGCAGTTCCAGTCCCCATGTAAATCATCCTAACTCGATTCTAACCAAATTCTCCCTCTACATGTTTCCTCCATAAAGCAATAGAGTGAACCTTGCCATCAAACTCTGTTAAGCTACACTTTTATCTAACACTCACCCATGACAAATTGGTTGAATCAGCAGGGTCCTACATCAGAATTTACAACATGCATCCACATCTTCTTAGAATAATAGAATCATAAAATGGTTTGGGTTGGAAGGGACCTTAAAGATCATCTAGTTCCAAGCCCCCTGCCATGGGCAGGGACACCTTCCACTAGAGAAGGTTGCTCAAAGCCCCATCCAACCTGGCCTTGAGCACTTCCAGGGAGGGGGCATCCACAACTTCTCTGGGCAACCTGTTCCTGTGTCTCACCACCCTCATTGTGAAGAACTTCTTCCTAATATCTAATCTAAATCTACCCTCTTTCAGTTTAAAACCCTTACCTCTCGTCCTATCACTACATGCCCTTGTGAAAAAGCCCCTCTCCAACTCGTCGGCCACCTTCAGGTACTGGAAGGCTGCTCTAAGGTCTCCCCGGAGCCTTGTCTTCTCCAGACTGAACAACCCCAATCCTTTCAGACTATCTTCATAGGAGAGGTGCTCCAGCCCCCTGACCATGTTCGTGGTTCTCCTCTGGACTCACACTAATAGGTCCATGTCCTTCTTATATTGAGGCCCCAGAGCTGAACAGAGTACTCCAGGTGGGGTCTCAAAAGAGTGGAGTAGAGGGGGACAATCACTGCCCTCAACCTGCTGGTCACAATTTTTGATGCAGCCCAGGATGCAGTCGGCCTCCTGGAATATGAGCACACATTACTGGCTCATGTTAAGCTTCTGATCAACCAGCATCCCCAAATCCTTCTTCTCAAGGCTTCTCTTAATCCATTCTCTGCCCATCCTATATCTGTTCTTGGGATTCCCCTGGCCCATGTGCAGGACCTTACACTTGGCATTGTTGAAATTCATGTGGTTTGCACAGGCCCATCTCTCAAGCCTCTCAAGATCCCCCTGGATGGTTTCCTTTCTCTCCAGGATGTCAACCACACCACATAGCTTGATGTTGTTGGCAAACTTGTTAAGGGTGCACTCAATCCCACTGTCCGTGTTGCTCTCAAAGATGTTAAACAGTGCAGGTCTCAATACCAAGCCCTGAGGAGCGCTACTTGTCACTTTTCTCAACTTAGGCATTCAAGCCATTGATGGCAACTCTTTGAGCATGACCATCTTCTTTAAGCAACCTGTTTCAGTGTCTCACTACCCTCACAGTAAAGCATTTCTTAGTAGTATCTAATCGGAACAGTAAAAGTGAGAAAACTCGTGAGTTGAGATAAAGACATTTTAATATATAAAGCAAAAGCCACGCATGCAAAGAAAAGCAAAACAAGGCATTCATTCACTACTTCCCATCAGCATGCAGGTGTTCAGCCATCACGAGAAAAGCAGGGCTCCGCCACGTCTAACAGTTACTTGGGAAGACAAACGCCGTCACTCTGAACATACCCTCTTCCTCTTCTTCCCCTGGCTTTATATACTGAGCACTACATCATGTAGTATAGAGTATTCCTTTGGTCAGTTGGGGTCAGCTGTCCCCTCTGTAACCCCTCCAAACTTCTTGTGCAGCCCCAGCCTCCTCACTGGTGAAGAGGTTTGAGAAGCAGAAAAGGCCTTGACTCTGTGTAAATGCTGCTCAGCAATAATGAAAACATCTCTGTATTTTCAACACTGTTTTCAGCACAAATCCAAAACATAGCCCCAGACTAGCTACCATGAAGAAAACTAACGTATTCCAGCCAAAACCAGCACAGCCCCTGCTCAAGCAGGATCACGTATAGCTGGTTGCACAGGACCACATCCAGACAGCTTTTAAATATCTCCACAGAATGAGATTCCACAACTTCTCTGGGCAACCTGTGCCAGGGCTCAGTCACCCTCACAGTGAAAAATTGTTTCCTGATGTTCACGTGGAACCTCCTGTGTTTCGGTTTGTTCCCGTTGCTCCTGATCCTCTCACTGGACACCACTGAAAAGGGCCTGGCTCCATCCTCTTTGCACCCTCCCCTCAGGTGCTTATAGACATTATCATGGAATTGTTTAGGTTGGGAAAGATCCTTAAGACCCTTGAGTCCAACCATAAACCTTACACTGCCAAGTCTGTCACATGGTTCATGTCCTGAACCACCACATCTACACATCTTTTAAATACCTCCAGGGATGGTGACTCAACCACTTCCCTGGGCAGCCTGTTCCAATGCTTGATAAGAATTTCAGAGAAGACACTTTTCATAATAGCCAATCTAAACTTCCCCTGGTGCAACTTGAGGCCGTTTCCTCTTGTTCTGTCACTTGTTCCTTGGGAAAAGACAATGACACCCACCTCGCTACAAACTCCTTCCCGGTGGTTGTAGAGAAAGTTAAGGTCTCCCTTCAGTCTCCTTTTCTTCAGACTACACAACTCCAGTTCCCTCAGCTGCTCCTCACAAAACTTGTGCTGTAGACCCTTCACCAGCTTCATTGCTCTTTTTTGGACATGCTCCAGCACCTCAATGTCTTTCCTATAGTGAGGAGCCCAAAACTGAACACAGTATTTGAGGTGCAGCCTCACCAGTGCCGAGTACAGTGTGACAATCACTTTCCTAGTCCTTCTGGCTACACTGTTTCTTATCCAAACCAGCATGCTGTTGGCTGTCTTGGCCACATTGGGAAGATTCCACCCTAGGCCTTCTCTTTTCCAGGCTGTCACAGAGGCACCCACAACATAGGTAGGGCAGACATGCAAAATTAGATTCATTCTAACCAAAACTCCTTAGCACTCTGACAAATGATAGTAAACCACACGTTTGATGCCAAGCAGGAATAATACTACTACAATCCAAAACTTTCACAAACAATCCTTTAGAATGACGACCCAAATTGTACAATCACTAACTTATAAGATGGCTTCTGAATACCACAGAAGTTACCTTGGGCAGTGCGTCCTGACCCAAGAGCAGTGGCCCCAGCTGCAGACCTACTGCTCCGAGGAGCATCAACTCAAATCTGCCCTCCAACAGGACTCTGCTTATACCCTATTCGACTCTGACCTGTTGTCAGTCCTGATTGACCTGCTATCCCACCCTCTGTTGACTGTTTGAACTGGCAACAGCTACCATAAGCATGTGAAAAAGCAAGGTAAGTGCATGGAAAAACAGTAATCATATTTCAATAGTCAGAACGCCCCAGAATTTGTTATGTCCTTGTCAGGGTGGTTTCATCTGACACACAGTCCCAGCTCTCTCAGCCTTTCCTGGTAGAAGAGATGCTCCAGGCCCTTCATCACCTTGGAAGGCCCTTTGCTGCACTCTCTGCAGTATTTCCATGTCTCTCTTGTGCTGATGAGCAAGAAACTATCAATGAGTGTGGGTAGATAGTTCCAATCAGTCATTCTAATTAACTGTTAGTCC
>VZSC01015139.1:84158-96322 GCA_013398225.1 Steatornis caripensis | reverse complement strand
CCCCCCCCAAAAAAAATGTCCACGGGCAAAGAAATGTTTGAAAGAACAGTAAAAAGGCTAAAAGCGCAAACAGGGCTTCTGCTAAAGAAATCTGCAAGTGGCTGTGAACTCCAGGGCCTGCTCGTGCGACTCTTGCTACCTTCAGCGAGACGTTTCCCCGTAAGCCAGGCAAGTAAGATGCGGTCCTGAGGCGTGTCCCAAGGGAATGATGGTGAACGAGCATCCTGATTACCAACAGGGTATGCAACTGTCTTTCCAGGACCGTCATTTCGGCAAAACCTAAAGGGATGCCTGACATGAACTGCAAACGCACGAGGGCTTCTGCAAGGGAATAACTGGGCGGGTGCCTGGCCGCCCCCCCCAGCCTTNTGATTACCAACAGGGTATGCAACTGTCTTTCCAGGACCGTCATTTCGGCAAAACCTAAAGGGATGCCTGACATGAACTGCAAACGCACGAGGGCTTCTGCAAGGGAATAACTGGGCGGGTGCCTGGCCGCCCCCGCCAGCCTTTCACCATCCCCAGAGTTTTCCAGGTTATCAGCACACGAGAGATGGGTTTGCAGCGCTCCGCAGGAGAGGTCTCGGGTGTCAGGGACGTGGCTTCTCCCATCCTTTTGTGAAGCTGCATTGCTGATAACAGGCTTCGCCGCTAGCGGCCTGTAATCAGAGCGGAATCGGCGCACGAGCGAAGGCTCCGTAACTCCACCGGGCTGATAAAGAGGAACAGGCTCCAATTAAACACTGACAATTTACTCCTGTTTGTTGTGGTACACGGTGTCCTGAACACCCGCAGTCCGCGGCTCGGAGCACCTAAAACCAGACCCAGAGCTTTAAACTGTGAGGCAATGCCGTGCTCCTGCTGCGCATAGAAGGAGAAATCGGATGTCGCTGGGCGTTGCTTGTTTTCATTTTTTTTTAAGCCCTTTTCTGGCAATTAGCCCTTTACACACTCGAGTCCTACATCGGGTCAAGGCCTGGCCCTGGCTGCCGTGAGGGACCATCCCTGGTACGACAGCTCCGTAATAACGGTGCTTCCCAGAACTGAGTTTGGCCTCGAGTCTGCTCCGTAATGTCTCATTAATTCATTATTCATTGATCGAGAGAGCCCAGATGCAAGCGCAGGACCAACCGCTCAGTCAGTTCTGAGCAATTTGGCTATGAGGTGCCAATTATTTCTTGGTATCACTTTAAAGAATTTTTGTTCCCGGATGGAAGAAAACTGCAGGACATCTTCAATGAAAAAGGGAAAAATAGTATTAATAGCCTATTTTTATTAGTAGAGAAAAGAAAGGCCTTTCAGTTAAACGCTTCCAACTTTAAAAAAAGGAAATTTCAACTGAAAGAGAGAACTTATTGTTTTGAAAGAGTTTGCTGGGTGGAGACGTCAAACTGAAAGGATCTTGTGCAACTCTGCTTTTTAGGTCTAATACTAAATTCACTCATTTATTCCTTTGCTTTGCCACAGGAAAATTGCTGAGGATTGCTAAGGAAAAGACCGATTTCTGGACTAGCAGTAGCATCTTCCAGGATCAGGCCCTGACATTTCTGTGTACAGTTTTTGTCCGAAGAGATGATATTTCCGTAGCTCTTCCCATCCTGCAAGTCCTCTGTAAGTGTTAAGTATTTTTTCATCCAGCAAATGGAACAATAACGGAGGACTGAATTTCCCCATCTGTCAACTAGTCCTGAACAAATTGTACATCTTCCTCTTCAGAGAGAAATCTTAGGTAAACTAAAAGCTTTAGTGTTCGTTTTCACATAACGGAGGTTCTGGAAGAAATTCTGTCACGACGTTTCTGGCTAATTGTTTTTCTAAACATCTTACAAATCAAGGGAGACTTTTTTTTTTGTAACTCGGAGACGGTGGCTCTGCCTCAGGTAACCTTGGCTCACGCTGCCCCAAAGCAATGCACGTTGCGATGTTGAAGCCTGAATTTTTGGGGAGCCGATGCTGTACGTTAAGGATGGTTAGTGGCATCGGTGAGGGAAAACTGCAACCCAGGGGCTTCGGAGAGATTGCTCCGCTTGTGCAAAGCTCGAGGGGCGCGAGCGCGTGGCGATGCTGTGTGCTCCGTTCCGCCCTGCTGAGGACGGCCGAGCACAGGCTGGTCTTTGTTGTTTCCCAGCCTGCCAGACAACGTATGGTATAATGCTGTTTGTCTTGGGCTTGACCCTTTGAGGCCGTACTCCAGCGAACAACGCTCCCGACTTCGGTTGGTGCGTGTGCGCGTGTGGGTGGCGATACGTCATTTAAGAACACGCCGATGGATTTTTGCACTTGCAGGACTTGTCGGTGTCGACTCTGTGCGGACGACGGCAGCTCTAGGCCACGTAGCACTGCTCTCTTGCCCCCTCAGCCCTGCGTCTGGAGCAGTTTATAATGTAAGAGGTGCTATTGGGTGCAGGTTTCCCCCTTCTCTTACGTGCATGTAAGCTTTGTGCTTGCTTCCCTGCAGACGTTGTCTGCTCTCCCCTTGCCGCCGCTCCAGCTGGCAGGCTCAGATAAGGGCTGAATGAAGAGATAAGAAGCTCTTTTCCTTCTCCTCCCTCATCTGGAGCACCGGCACACGGTGAGGCTCCGCTTTTGAAATCCCACAAGCTCTGTTAAATACATGGGAAAGTGGCTTCCAAATGAAACGGGTCACCCCCACCCCGACCCCTGGTCTCTGAAAGAGAGATTCATCAAACACAAATCTTTGCCTTCTAATTTTTTTCTCATTTCACTTCTTTCACCAAGTTCCCCTTCTCTTCAGCACCCCACCATGTCTCTTAAGCCACGGTGGAAGCTCCGTGATAGTTTTACCTTGAGCAAAACCATGTTATGTGATGTGGCAAAGACACACCCTGAAAGAGACAGGTAGGAATTTGGCTCTGGAGCTATTTCTATTGGAAAACAAAAGAGTTTCTGTGATAGTCCGGAACAAGTGCCAGTTATAAAGGGTATGAACTCTTTTCATACTGTGTTCAACTGCAGAATATTACTAGCAAAATTTGTACAAGCCATCGGTAGCTTTTTGCACCCTTCTTAATTAGGCAGGCTGAGGGCAACGTGGCGATGTAGGCCAGCAGCTTGGGAAAGCAGGGCAGACAACCTTTTCTTATCGTCTGTCGGCTTCTCCCTCAGCAATGCGTTTTCAGAGTGGCATCCATGGATGAAGCAATGCATCCATAATGGGACTTTAAATAACAGAGCACGAGGAAACTGCGGCAGGGCTCTGGCAGGAACCCTCTGGGCTTTAGGGCTAGCGTGGTTTCTGCTGCAACATGCGCCGCCTTACGAAGGAGGCATGACAGCTTCATCACACCAGTGGTAATGATGTGGAGGAGGACACAGAGGCAGCTATTGACTGGCTCGGGTCTTCCCTGCTCTGAGCCTGGGCGTCAGAAGCTGCCGCCGCTGCGATTCCAGCATCTGTATCCATAACATGAGCTTTACAGTGGATCAGGTTCAAGTATTTTTGCTGGGTTGTACTGTCTACCTGCTAGCTCGTGCTGCCAGCAGCGCTGCAGCGGCGATAAATTATGATGTCAAAACAGAGCGATGTTGTCACACGACCATCTCCCCTTCTGGGGTCAAGGTTCTGCTTTATAGCTTGGAAACCCATTAGTCCATTTGAAAGCATATGGCCAAGAACGGACAAAAAAAAGTCTTGTGTGTTTGGGTCAGAGCTACAGACAAAAGGCTCTTTGTGCTAGGAGCTGACAATGACAAATAAAGAGGAACCTGTTGATCTAGGAGAGAAATGGAGGATTATGAAAAGATCACATGGTGAGAAAAAGACCTTGGCTGTTTGTCTGGATGTCGGTCTCGCCTGTCATTAAAATGCTTTCTGCAGCTTTGGCATATTTGTTAACAGAAATACCGTCTCTGGCTCGCACGTTTTTTCCCTAGCCTGAGAAACGCTACCTGTGCCTAAATGTGCCACCCTCCTCAGGCCACATCAGAGAGGTGCCATGCTCTTAACTGGGTCCTCGCCATGTGTTAGGCGTTATGCAGAGCAACCGATGTTTGCAAATCTCTCTGATAGCACTGGGAGCACTAGAACCAGTAAATGCTAAAAAATAGCGCCTGTCCAACCACGACACATAAATGCAGGGCACGAAGAAAACCCAATAACAAAACCCTTATAATTCAACAAAGTTACTGGAAGTAGACCAAAACCTATGTCTAATGCTAATAATAAGCATATTTCCCAAAGGTAACATTTGATTTCTATCCAAAACCAAACATATTTGAAGCTTTGCCTGGACGTCGTTGTATAGCACATTAACTGGGACAGTTTAATCTGTGAATAACTTTGCAAAGCCTTCAGCCAGCTCCGAAGAAACAGCAACAGTCTTGACAAGACTGGGCTACGAAACACTTCACAGATAATGTGTTTTTTTCACAGTGAGTCTGGAGAAAACAGAGAACGGCTTTGGGTTTGTGGCGCGCACATCTGGCAAGTGCATATTTCTGATCGGTGTGCAGAGAGCACGCTGAACAGAAATATTTATATTGAACATTGACGGGCTGCCTGAAATGACCTCCAGAGTCTATGGAGTGCACCGTAGATATTTAAAAAAATCTATTAGAGCCCACTATGTTCTGGGATGTATCTGAGTCCATCACCATAGAGAGTGCCAGCAACTCTCTGCATTTCTGTAGTGAAGGAGACCTATGGAAACATGTTTAATTCAAAATGAACGGGAGGTGGTGGTGGTGGGAAATAACAACAGAATGCTTTTTGTCTGGTTTTATTTATCTTTACAGTTGAAGAGACTGCGATGGGGGAAGGTGACTGGAAAATGAAACACAAAGGGGAAGGTCCCTTGCTGTTCTTTAAGCACTGGTTTGAAATCGATGAGGATAATGCACTTGGAAGGACTGTCTCATTTACTGGTTTTCAGTAAATTGCTGGGCTGTGCTTCCCAGTGATAATGTGATAGTCGCGTCTGTGCCAGTAAGAATATACTTTAAAGAAAAGGAGAAAAAAAAAAGGCAGCGTGAGATTCCTTGCAAGCAGCGTTTGGATAGCTTAGTCTGGGATGCCCTGAATTCTATACGTTGACCGAGAAATATCTAGGGCTGCTGCAAATCTCTCCCAGTTGTACAGTGCGTTCCTCGGTTCTCCGTAGCTTATTCCAAAGACACAACAAACTGTACTTAAACACAATATCCTCCTGCGGAGAGAAATGCCGTCTCCTGCTCCCTACAGCCTTGCACGGCCTCTCTGGCACAGCAGCGGTATTTCCTAACCGCTGCTCTTCCTTCTTCCTCTGCTGTCTTGATTTTTCACCCCTGGTAGTCGGTGATACAGTCCCAGTGACTTCACCGCTGCTGGGTTAGGCTTAGGGTCCAATTATCCTCATTAAAGGTAGAAACTAAGAATTCAGAGTAGGTTTGCTACGGACAGCACCGCTAGGGATTTAGTGCATGATACTGGAGTTGGTGCTTAGGTTTTCTTTTAATAATATTTTTGAACTGGAGGCAGATCTATTTGTATATGCTTTGGGAGAATAATTTTATGGGTAAATATGATCTTTATTAATATTTTCTTTGTTAATTCATTGATGTTAGTAAAGAGCTTTGAAGATGAAAGCACCTTATGCAAAAAATATTAAGATTATTCCAACTTACTTTCATGTTGCCAGCATTCCAGCTCCATCATCTTTCATCCAAGAATCTCGAAGTGCTTTCCGAATGTTAATTAATTTCCTCTCAACAGTCCAGGGAGATACCTATTATTACCACGCCCCTGTTCACAAAGGAGTCATTCTGAGTGCATTTTACCCCATGACTTGGCCAAAATCAGGCAGGAGTCTACTTGGGACTGATCCAAAAAGTCCTGACTCCCATTCTCCCGTTCTTGCTGCTAGACAGCATTCCCTTCCTGGGAGCGGGGTGTGACACTCACCTGCACGGCGCTTGCCTCCCTTCGTCAGGTGCTTTTACCGGTTGCTCTTAAAACAGAAAAATAGACGACGGTAACATGCCACTCCCAGGACAGGCGAAGAAATAAAACTCTTCAAAATCAGAATTATCACAGTTATTAATCATACTGAGTGGGCTAGGGTGAATTTTCAGTATCTTTTAATGTGCAAGAGTAAATGTTAATTGGGTGCTGGTTTAGAGTCCTATTGTAGAGTCACAATCTTTTAATCCATACTCAAAAGACTATTAAAATGGAAACATCTTCTCAAATGCAGCAAAAGTGAGGACATAACCGTGGCGGAGAGTGCAAGTGAGCACAGAAGATCTGAGCTAAATAGCACCCGCTGCAGCTGAACCTTCTGAAACACTCTCCCCAAACCAGAGGCTGAGTTAATGACGAGCCGAGAAGACCATTTAGAGACAGCATGACTCCGGCAATCCATGAGAACAATGCAGAGTTCAAAAATAGCAGTATTGACTGGTGGAAAAACAACATACGTATAATTTTCAGGTAATTACTACAGTATAATTAGCTCTGTTGTTTTCACATGAGCCATCTGAAACGAACTCTACTTGCTACTGGAACTCAGCTTTATTTACAGTGTTCCCATCACTAAAGCAATTCTCTAGAAAGAGTGATAGGTAAAAAATAAAGATGTGAGCACTTCATACCAGGTACCGTTTCTGTGCCAGTGGGCATAGCCTAGCTGCTGGCATTTCACTCAGCATTTTATCCGCCTCTACTCTGAACCACTGTAGGCAAGATGAGAGCTAAAGAACCAGAGAAGATGAGCATAATCTATGCTGTCTACATTGCTGCCACGTGTAATAATCTACTCCTATACTGTCTATATTACTTCCACGTGTGGTCCATAATGGAAATCGTAGGACAGGGAGGAGGAAAGAGACTCAAATTGTGACAGGTCTCTGTCTTTTTCTAGACCACTGTATGTGACTGATGCCCCGCACAAAATTGCTGTAAATTAGGATTGCATGAAAACGTCTGTATTTCACATGTACCGTGTGAGTGGAGGAAGGAGGGGAGTAACATGTAGCATCATAACAAGGACTTACTCTCAATCAAAGTTCTGGAAAATTCAGCACTGTGATTTTTTTTTTTCCCCCAGAACTTTGCTTATTAGGAATTATTTAGTATCTGTAGAAAGTAACTTCTTAAGCACTGGGACCTTGCAGTCATATATAAAGTCGCTTTTAGTTGCAATGAAATAATTTGTTGCAGTTAAAACCTGGTTTTGTTGATGCTGTAAGTTTGTACACCTTAATTAAAAGTCTGCCTCACCTCTCTGAAGAGGTTTTGGAAGCAGATGTAGCTTTCTGCAGTTTTCTGTCCTTGTGTTTGCATAGTTCTTTCTTGGCCAATTTCAAGCTCCTGAAGCATGGGACACTGTAGGTATGACTTGGCCGTGATATGGCACCGCGCGCTTCACAGCTCACTATGGATCAGCGACGGCCTGTTGCACTTGCTTTTTCCTCTTTCTCCTTGTACTGCATCCACCCATTATGAAAATGGGTGCTAATGACAAAAAATCCCAATTGTGATTCAGCAAAGTGGAATTTTGTTGACAAAATCTCGATTCAACTCAGCCAAAGGAAATGCTTTTACATGTGTAGATGAATATCTTGGGAACGACCGTTTCTTCTCAGAGAAACTATTCTAGCTTTAATTTAAAAAAAAAGGTTACAATTCAAATAAAAGCTCCGAGAAAAATGAACAAAGGTGCGTACAGAACTAGATCCATTCCACAGCGACAGTTTTCCTGGGGGAAAAGTTACAGAAGTGAATTTTAGGTAAGTTAAGCTAAATGCTGCAAGGCCGGTAGGATGCTTTTACCTTCTTAGCCCGGACCGCCTGGAACACATACGCCTCGTTTCAATGCAGACAGAAGTTCCCTATGACACAAAACTCTGGTGTAAATGAGTTTTGCTGTTGAGACTGCTGTCGTTACATCCAAAATTAAACACAGTTCTACGAATGCATATTGTGTGAAACCTCGGTGGCCGGTTCAGAGGTAATCCTTTCCCTGCGCTTGTGTAATACGAAGGTGCAAAACCTGAAAGGCACAGGGCAGAAAGCAAACCATCCCTGCGATCTGTAGGTTGTGTGCGGTGGGGTCGGGCAGGCCGATCCCCAGGGGAGACAAGCGGGGAGACCTCAATCTCTTCGTCCTCACCTTAAAACGTAGTCTCCATTTGACACAACTGATACTTCTTTTGACACAGGCGAAATATAGAATAGCTGAATTATGAAGTACAGGCCTTAAGAACATTAGCGGAGCGCTATGAGCAAGCACATATCAGCCATTGATACTGGAGCGGAAAAGGCTAAGCAAATAGTTTTAAAGAATGGGCTAATTGTTGTGCCTATAACTATTGTCTTGCAGCTGCAACACTTTGTATGGCAGTAAAGAGCATAGGGAGCTGGGCTCGGCTTGGAATGTGTAATTCCAGGCAGGGAATACAATATACAGGACGTTCAAGTATCAGGGAGTGCAATTACAATTTTTAAAGATTTGCAAAAAATTGCAATGGGGAAAGAGCTCGCACCATGGCCACGGTAGGCTTTGAGTCCTTGGCGTTGTAAACTGCACTCGCAAGTGTACAGCAGTAAGGCAAGTTGATATTTAAGAACTGAAAAACCAGGAAACACGCAAACGAAGCCGGGATGTGTCACGCTGTAACGCTGCATATGTAATTAAAGATTATAGTAACTCATTTACATATGCTTTCCATATTGCAATAACATTGTTAGACCAGGAGATCTAAGGATATAAAAGAGGTGACGTTAACAAAATGGTCCAGTATCTTTCCCTAATTTACAATTTGAGGTGATTAACTCTCCCTCTGTACATTTTAATACTGGCAACAAAGATGTGGTGGATCTTCCTTTTCTAAGTAAGGAGCTGCTCTCGTTTGGGGCCAAATTTAGGAGATAGTGGTAACATAATATGATATAACTTAATATAATATTACACTTGGATGTGAATTTTGGTGGAGATGTGTGTACTAGCCAAACCTCAGTCGCTCAACATCGCCGAACCTACTATACAACATATTGAGCAATGCCACGTATGTTGCTCATAAAGAATTAAATGGACTTATTTTATCTGATATACTGGCTACTCCATTTTTTTCACATACATCCAAGTAATTTTCACTAAAGTGTACCTTTATGACTTCCCCCCCCACCCCGAAAAGGCTATTTTAGTGACACATCTAAATGTTTTTTGTGCTTCCAACAATCTCAGGAATAAAAGACGTTTTTAATGGCTTGGTTGCTTTTTTCTATGAAGAAACAGAGTCATTGGAAATCTATCTTTTAATAACTTTTAAAATTATATTCGGGATCAAAAGTGTCCTCGTTGCTTTTGAGCAGAGAGTAGGTCTGGACTATTAGACAAAGAGGGAAAACTCTTTGAGACTTGGATTAATGAAAACAACATGTTAGTAGCAAAAAATGTGTATCTGTTTTAAAAATGTTATTGTGTCTGAACACGGTTTTAAGCGAGTGAGTTATGTGACACGATACCTTTTTGGGGAGGTTACAGAATAGGAAAACAGAAGAAACGGGGGTGGAAGGCAGATTCTGGAAGTCATTTATTTTACTGCAATATGGCAAAAGGGGGGAAATGAACTTTTGAAAATTGGGAATGGAAAATACCAAAACTTTGAATGGTTCAGGAAAACCCTGATCTTTATTTTT
The DNA here is from genome assembly GCA_013398225.1 of Steatornis caripensis. Lineage (NCBI taxonomy): Eukaryota > Metazoa > Chordata > Aves > Caprimulgiformes > Steatornithidae > Steatornis > Steatornis caripensis. The sequence goes on along the minus strand of VZSC01015139.1, from coordinate 86,685 downwards.
CTCTCTCTGCCCTGAACCCCCACCAAAGGTTAAGAGAAAAAATATTGCACCTTTAGCTCAGAAACCAAAGTGACCGACAACCGGGAGAGTATTTTGGAGGTGTTCTTACCTGCTCCGATTGCACCCCGGTTTCACCACTTGACGGGCACGTCCTTTTGAAATGATGACAGAATCGTGACAGATCTGAGCATTGCCATCACCGACAGAGCTGCAGCAGAGCTGGAGCAACTGAGAGCACCTTTGAAAATTACTGTGTGTTGACAAAGTCTTTACTTGGCAAAGAAACCATCATCTAAGTCTGGGGAGTAGAGAGGAACAAAATTTCATTCCATGTAAATAATTGTCTAAAAATAGAAGCACAGATTGCTTTTCACGTTAAGCTCCTTCTTCATACTAAAGTACATACCTCATTAAAAAAGAAGTGACTATCGGAAGTCCAAACTGAAAAATAAAGGGCCTGTATTAGCTTTGTCTGCAAAAGCATTTATTTAGAGCGAACTATTTTGAACTGAATATTCTGTATCCTCTCTTTTAGTTCGCTTCCTTATTTTATTGTATCTGAAGACATTCTCGGCCTGTTGTATTTAAAGCAAGTTTTGAAAGAAGACACTGTGGTTTACGGCCATGTGTCGGGTTTGATAGTGTTATGCCATGATTTAGCAAAGCACTTAAGCACATGTCCACATCCCACTGAATTTGGTAGGAAGTGAAGAAGCAGAGGAAAAACTGTTTGTGGTGCAGCAAGCCTCTTTTGGTGGGGGGTGGGGGAAGCAATTGAAAAAGAAAAGGGATTTGTCTTTGTACGATTACAGATCTTTTTGCCAAATTCTTTAAACTAGACACAAACTCATGGATCATATTAGATCATGATTATTAAACACATTCAATCATTCAGAATGAAGGATTCTAAACTGGGCTGGTTCAGACCACTGAAATAGATCTGCTAATTATGGCACATGTGGGTGGACTGGGTAGTCATCTGACTTTTATTTTTTTAGATATCTTGCCTAGCGCCCTGCCTCCTCCCCAAACTAGCATTTTAGACACTGTGATAAGTCTTCATTACATGCAGTATTAAGCCAGAGTATCGGAGTATTACTTATCAGCCTTTTCTAATTGCTCCTCATTTTCTGAATGCTTCATTTGATATGCTGATGCTGAGAACTCTGAAATAAATCAATGAGAACAGTGGATACTTGGCACACCTGCAACGGAAACGGGATGTACGCATGACCTGGAGAAGAAAGAGGGGTACCAGCGAGGAGTCAAAAGATGCCCCTGGGTTTTCTGTCAGTCTGGTCTTGAGACCAAGCTGGGGAATGTTTCTGGGTGAAACGCTTGGAAAGAGATGTGGGTTGTTCTCCTTTGTTCAGAGAATTGGGGTTTTGTACATGTTCTTACCGATGAATGGGATGGCATCAAAAAGCTACTTACTGGAAGTATATTTGATACCACTATCACATTCTTCCCTCAATGGAAACAACCTAATTTTAAATTGTGGCTAACTATTCAGGTCATTTGGGAGACATAAATTATAATTCAGTAATAATCATGAGTGGTAATCTCTTTACCGCCGATTCCCTCTGTGGCCTCAAGCATGCCTTCCTTAATCTGTAGAGTGGAGACATTGATGCTTTTTTTGTCTTGCAACGCAGATAATGTAAGTGCTTTCCGAATGCACGATGAAGAATTTTACAGCAGCTACAGAAAAGCAGCAAGTTTTGTATCTCTACCACTTCAGAGGAGGTACAATACTGGCCGCGCTCAACGTTTTTTTCCCATCCCACGCGCTAAGGTAAAGGCCAAGTGCAGAAAGCGTCATGGCGATCTGTAATTGTAGTGACACACAGGTAAAAGGAAGCTCAATCAAGCCAAGGTGTGCGCGTCAACTCCACAACCGATGCAGTCACCTTACCAAGCAGTGTTTTGGGTGTGTATTATTCCCCCTCTGCTGTTGCCACAAACCCGCATTTTATTGAAAAACGGTACGACACGGGCAAGTTTGGATCTAAAGGCTCTGCTCTCATTCCGCAGGCCCTCCTAAAAACACTGTCATGGCTTTTCCTACGGAAGGGGAAAACGCAGGCGAGCTCACGTCGATTCCCTGACCCTCCTCCGCGNGATCTGTAATTGTAGTGACACACAGGTAAAAGGAAGCTCAATCAAGCCAAGGTGTGCGCGTCAACTCCACAACCGATGCAGTCACCTTACCAAGCAGTGTTTTGGGTGTGTATTATTCCCCCTCTGCTGTTGCCACGAACCCGCATTTTATTGAAAAACGGTACGACACGGGCAAGTTTGGATCTAAAGGCTCTGCTCTCATTCCGCAGGCCCTCCTAAAAACACTGGCATGGCTTTTCCTACGGAAGGGGAAAACGCAGGCGAGCTCACGTCGATTCCTTGACCCTCCTCCGCGGTAGCTCGGGGAAATAAAACCGATCGCTTCCCGCTCCGTGCTGCGGTTCGCACACAGCGGGAGCCGGAGGGCGGCCGACGGCCGGACGCTCTCCCAGGCAGTCCCGCGGCC
>VZSC01015139.1:39174-82942 GCA_013398225.1 Steatornis caripensis | reverse complement strand
TCCTCCCCTCGCCTCTCCGCCGGGCAGCCCTGCCGGGCCTGGGGGGCGGCAGCGGGGCGGGCGGGGAGGGCTCCCTGCAGCGCTGGCGGAGGGGGCGGTTGGGCTCGGGCCGGGCCGTCGTAGGAGCGAGGACGGTGGCGACGATCGCCGGGGGAGCCCCGGGAGTTGCCGGCGCTGGGCAGCGCGGCTCGGCCGCCCCGGAGGCGGGGGACGGTTCCCCGGGCTCCCCGCAAAGTTTCCAGGGGACTCTGGCGGCGGCGGTGGCGGGCGGGGAGGGAGCCGTGAGGAACGGCCGTGCCCGCNTGGTTATGGATCAGACACACAAGACAAGTATTTAAAAGCATCCCATGAAGCAGGGTGTAGACAGTTAAGATAGCTTCAGATACTGAAGTTATTTGTAGGGATGTAGATGACTGGTATGGTTTATAGTCTGACCTGCATTCATATAGAGCACAAAGATGAGTGCAGACTTGTCACTAATGTGTTTGGCACGCTAACGAGCGCCCTCGCCGCCCGGCGCGGGCGGGACCGCCGGGGGAGCCCAGCGTGCCTCGCCCCGCTCCAAGCCCGGTAAATAAAGGACGTCACGAGCAGACGTTGAGGAGTTAGAAAACGTAACTGTCATCCTGCGAGACGCTTCGGAAGCGGGGGCTCTGGAGCACCCTCGAGCGAAGTTGCAGCTCCCCGAGTGGGTGAAGCTGGGTGGGGACGGGGGGTGGTGGTTAGGTGGGAGTCTGCCCGGGATGGAGAGGGAGCAACTCCCATCAAATATTTTGAGGAATAGTAGTGGTGGAATAGTGGGTGGTGGGGAATCCACGCTGTGCACCAAAAAAACCCCAAACCAAAAAAAAAAAAAACCCAACAAAAAAAGAACCCCTCCAGAAAACTTTCCACATGCAAGATGTGTGTGGGTGCAAACTCATTGTTGCACACCCGGCAGCATATTTAAAAGTTGTCATAGGGTCGTTATTCATCAGGGCAACGTTCATCAGGCTTCTGTCTCGTACTTTAAAGTTAATACAGTGAAAGACACAAATCAGAAGTATATTAGATGTGTAATATACAGTACAGAATATGTAAGGTATGTCTAGGGAAATATTTTGCCTTTCCCCAGAGTTTTGGTAGGCTTCACTTTTCTGTGTATCAAAGGTTTCTTGCGCTTTCATTTTTAGATGCTTGAAGAGTTGTCATGATGTAAAGAAGTATAAAATCTTGTGTGTATCCCAGCTTTTTTGGGTCTCTATCTGCTGCGTCAGAATAAATACATCCTCCTTTAATTTCTTGCTGTCCTTTGTTTTTTCTGGGTATCTTGCAGAGCGTGTTGCGTGAGCTGTGTTGTCTCCAAGCCTTTTTTTCCCAAACTTTGACTCCCAGATAATGAGAGACAGGGTCGAGATGTGACTGCAGTGTTAAACTTTTGTTAATCGTAGTGCAGCAAATGGAGTAGTGCGTTTTGGTGATGGGCTCCAGAGTTTTTGGTGCACAGTAGCTGGCTTGGGTTTATATGATGCCTTTGTAAACAAAACTGACTCAAATGGAGTGAAAAGAGGCAAGAGGTAAGCAATAAAGTCTGGGGTTTTTTTAATGTGTGTTAAGGTGGCAGGAGATGGTCAAGGGGCAGTACTGAAAGTCACGATTTTACTATGAAAATTGACAATTTATTGATCTTAGGAGCTTTGAAACCTGAAACCTTCCCTCTTGTCCATCACAGAGCCTCTGGGAGTGCCGTTGGTCTCTGAGCGTAGCGCAGAGGCCTCTCCTTTCCTCTTTCTCTGCAGCTTAACAGGTGGAGCTTTCATAGAAGTGTATTTGTGTCTGCTTGTCATCCCAGACTTCATTATTGATCTCCTTCTGAAACCTGCTTCTTGAGCATCAGTAGAGAGATACCATGATTTTTTATATTTTTTTTCCTGAAGTACTGTTGCTACCTCAGGGATCTGAAGGGTAAATGTCAAACTGACTCGTTTGTTTTCAATTTCGCTTTGCTACTCAGGGTATGTAGTGGTACTTGCAAGCTGGGACTGTAGGACGGTAGCACTGCATTCTGTGAGAAGTTGTTTTTTGTTAGTTGTGGGGGCTTGGCAGCTTACATAAGAAAGAAATAGCTACTTCATAAATTCATACCTTGAAGACGTCAATTTTTTTTTTTTTAACTTTAGACTGTGCAAAGGAAAAGAGGTGGGTGAGGTGTGTCCCCTCTGTCAGGAAGGAGAGGGAAAGACAAGGGGGCATGAAATTTCTGCTTAGAGTTGTAGCTGTCATATACTGGTTTTTCAAAAGTAGTACGGCTCCATTATTAGGTACTGCATGAGGGGAGTGCTCCTTGGAAAACTGTGGCTAACAGAAAGCCCTTATATCGTAGTTGGGTGCAGAGGGTATTTTTAAGCAGGAGTACATCCCCAGGAAACATGCTTTTAAATTCTTTATTTTTTTTGAAAGTTGAAAAGAAATGTAACTTAGGGAGGGTTTGTGATTAAGACTCTGCTATTTGAAGAATGAACAGTGAATTCCTGTCATTATTTTAATTTTCGTAGGTAAGATCTTTTCACATTTCTCCTCTGATTAATTAGCAAATGGCATTGATTTCAGATTGTGACCTTTAAAAACTAAAATCAAATGTAATAGTTGCGCAGTAACCCACTTGCCTTGCCAGATAAAGTTTGTCAGAAAAACTCAGTCAAGTTTCTAAAACTTTCTTGCCTTCATTTGTAAAGAACCACGGGGAGTACATGTGGGTAAGGTACATGCATGTAGATCGGGGAATGTTATATGACGGGCGATATTGCCAAATGCACAAAGTAAAATTAAAGGTCTTGCTTCCTCCAGAACAACAGTGGTCATTCTAATTTGCCATAATTTTTCACAGAGTTCTAAGTCATGAAATAATGTTTCCTGTAATGTATTTTCTTACTGCGATCAAGAGTATTTCAGCCTCCTGCCCTATTTGAGAATGTTTCTCCTATTGGGGGGAAAAAAATCAGATAAGATCAAACGCACTTTGCAGATCCCAGACTTGTAAGGTTACTGAATTCTTTGGTACTCTTGAAGGTTTGGATGAATGGAGCCAGTATATTTTCGTTTCTATTGATGGAACAAGGTAACTGAAAAGTCTGTTCTTCTGTGGATTACCTCCCTAACTCTGTAGGCTAAGGCATATGCGAAGTTTCCTGATCTTAATTACTATTCCTGTATAATTGCATGCAGACTCTAATTTATCTCAAGGTAAGCTATTTAAAGCTCTTTCTAATTGGAGGGAGTATACTTGAGTGATTAAATCTTTCCTTCAATATTTCTTACATCTCTTTAAATTGGTTATTAGATTGTTGTGATCTTTGCCTTCTACTCAAGTCTTTTGGAAATCATTACACAGTTTGCAATAATCAATTCAATTATATATGGATCAAAGAACGAAAAAGAGAAGCTTATGTTCTAGTATTGTCATTCTTGATACTGTCCTAAGAAGCTGGTTTGGAAAGCACATGCTGGGAGGTTTTCTCCTTTGTTCTCTCTCCTTTTAAGAAAGTGCCTTTGGGGATTGAAGAGATCCCTGGTGTGTTTCTTGTTAGACACAATTTATACTTAAAAAAAAAAAAAAGGCAAGCCAAGAGTTTGAATTAAAATTTGTAATAGCATCTCCGCACAATGGTGATGAAAACAAACCATTTTAAAACATTGAGTTGGGAAATACCCCTCCCCTAAATACAGGCAAGCAGTTTTTTGAGGGGGAGAGGCTAGTAGCGTGGCTTTCAGGTGGTGGCGGTAATGGTGACAAATGGATCTCTGGTATGGAAATGCAGTTGTGTTAAATTGCATTATCAGTGCTAATAAGCATAAGCTACCCATTTCAGTGTTCAATTAGAATTTTACTCTTCTGTATTATGAGCTATTTTTGCGTAATCCTTTTATAAGTTGCTGGGTTTGCGTGTTTCTGTGATTAAAGTCAATATAATCCACTTTTCATTGTTATCTGAGTCCACGGATTACGTTATTTTCATGCCTGTAATTTGGTGTGTGTCAGTATAATTGTATTTTTAACTGTATTTTGGTCTAAGTATCTTCTTTGAGCTTTTGGTCTTCACCAATGGAATTGCAGATACCGGATGAATAAAATTGGCAGCTGTGTACCACTGCTTAACTGTCAAAGCCCCAATCCATAACACTTCTTTATTGCCAATAAAAAACAGATTGTGTCTTGTGTACGTGTTAATATAGTGTCAGCACGCTTCTAGTATAAACCCCTCGCGAATGTTTGGGGCCATCCTGGAAGTGTTTGTGGGCCTGTGCAAGTGAAGTTCCTGTTCATTGCCACTTGTGAGAAGGAAGGAAGGTACAAATCCGGTAGTTCATGGTAGTTATTTTTCATGGATTTACAGTTCATTTCTGTTTTGGTTATAAAGGTCTTTAGAAATTACAGTTAAAAGGCTTCGAAGCTAAGAAGCGGGTCGAAGATGCATCTTATTTAGCTTTATTCTGTGAGAATAAGAGAAAGTGTTGCCCTAGGGAGGGGAAGGGCTCAGGACTGCTTGGCGATTGATGAGAATGGTTATGGATCAGACACACAAGACAAGTATTTAAAAGCATCCCATGAAGCAGGGTGTAGACAGTTAAGATAGCTTCAGATACTGAAGTTATTTGTAGGGATGTAGATGACTGGTATGGTTTATAGTCTGACCTGCATTCATATAGAGCACAAAGATGAGTGCAGACTTGTCACTAATGTGTTTGGCACGGTGGATTTCAGTTCCTGTAATCCCTTCTCACAGAAGTCAACATCTGATCGTTTTTCTCTTTAGTGCCGTTATAGTGGAAAACAAAACAGAACTTCGAAACACTTGAGCCTCAAGTGCTCCCCGTAATTGTTCTGAGATACCCCCAGCCCTCTCCATCCTCTGAGTGCCTAGCTGCTGCGTTTCTCTGAAGCGTCTCTTGTAATCTTTGTGGATTGTGGTAATGCTTATGAGTGAGTTCAGAGCTGAACGCCAGGGTCAGTCAGCTGGTAGACCCCCATGAGTGTGGGGTTCACTGGCCTCTGCTGAAACTATTCAGTCTGAAGTACTAGAACTTTTCTTGCTGTGAATCAGCATTTTGCAAGGGTTGCTTTGTGGGGTCTTGGGCTCACCCAGTGTCGCAGAGGATTTGTGACCTGAAAATGGCTTGGATCTCTTGCAGCTTTTCTCTTTCGTGGTGATACTGATGTTTGGCCCTTTGGCTCAACAGTGAAAGAATTCTACCTACAAACCTTAAGGTGCCTCAGAAGTGTCCGTTTACTTTTGCTGCTGTGCTTCCACTTCAGAAACTTTTGCTTTGACGAAAGATGTTACAGGTGCCTTTCTAATGCAGGACTCTGCTTTATCGCCCTCCACAAAAAGTAGTAAACGTCTCTTGAAAGCCACGAGCTCAGTGAAGAATGCAGACACGGTTTTTATGTTAAAAAAGTTGTCGATATGTACCTTGTGTGTCTTTTTCTGGCCAACGGCCTCAGCTCGTGCTATCACCTCTGGTTCACACACAAATGTGCTTGCAAAAATCACAGGGAAATGTTTGTGCTGTTCTTAAGGGGGGCGAAAAGGGGAAATGTGTTATTTGGGTGACTGCTGTGACACATGCTTGGGCACCTGAATTTTGGAATCCTCTTGATCAAGCTCAGGTATTGATTGTCTCATTGCTCTGACACTATTCCAGCTCTGTGTAGACCAATAAATGCTAGGAGTGTTGGTTTGGGCTTTTAAAAATGAAGATGATTGCATTTTATGATGCAAAGATTGCATGTAGTACCTTCAGTGGTAGTCTTTTCATGAAAATAAATGCCTTTCTTAAAAGTAGGTTATTTTGCTAGTTAAAGGAGGGGGAGATTAGGAGAAGAAAGGAGCTCCAGTATCTTACAAAAGGGTGCTTATATCTGTAATTTTACTCAACGCTATTAAAGCCATATCGAACAACTAGTGACTGCCATAAAATACAGCTACTTCAAAGTAAATTAGAAGATTCGGCGCTACAGCAAAAAGTGGATGATGTTGAACCTTGGAAAGTAAGAATATATGGAGTTGAAGATGCGTGGGACGCGACATACTGGCTTGTCTAGCCTTGTTCTGACCATCCAGATTTTCAGTAGCAGCCAGAACCAAATTAAAGCAGGTAACATTATGTTATTGTTCTCTGTGTGCTGTGGTACAGACCTTTCTTTTCTTACTGTTCTGCTGATACTCCTGTGTCTGTTGCAGCTGTATTGATCCAGGAGTTTGTCAGCAATTTGCTTAATCTTATTCTCCTGCCGGGATTAGGGATGGCTGTAGACGTACTGCCACGTCTCCACTGTTACATTCTGTCTCTTAGTGTATACGGAGTGCTCTGTGAACAAGCGTTTTATTCCGAGGCTAAGGAAGAGTTAGCAGAAGGTGGGTGTTAACGGGGCTTGTCTAGAGTGTGTGAAACAAAGAAATGAAAAGCTGGTATACAATTAGACCAAAGGTCAGCCTAAGCTTGACCTGTATGTCTATAGGAGATGATATACAAGAGATTTATATAGGAAGTGGCATGATAATTAATGGAGAGGGAAAAGAAGCCTTTCAGAGCCATTGGTTGGTAAGGATAGAGTCCTAGGCTCTGCAGCAGAGCACAGACTCTGTGGGTATGCTAAAGTTTATTTTGCATGAAGGACAGAAAGATAAGTGTTATTCACTTTATGTGCATCGCTGAAGATTGCTCTGTAGTGAACTTCCCTTGCTTTGTTTAGGAAATGGTAATGAGCTTTCTGGATACATGCTAATAAGCATGTATGAGTTCTGCCTCCTCTCTGCTTCTGCCAGGACTGCATGGGCTGTAGGTAATGCTTCAGTTGCCGGGTTCTGTCCGAGAAGTACGTGTAACAGCAGGCGAGAGTAAGGCAGGGAGAGTTTCAATCTCTTCCCTGCTTTGGGGCTGATACACAGCCAACAGCTTTTCCAGAACAGTAAGCTGTGAGGCATCCCTTTATCTCTGTAGATATTTTCTTCCATATGCTTTGTGTGTTTATAGTGTATGCTAAGAGTGCTTTCTCCCAGTTTCGAGCTCAAATATGATTTGTCATGCTAAATTCTTCAAGAGTTCAGTAGGACTCACCTGTTAGCTTTTCTTGGTGTTATTTTCGGTTTGACACCTAGTTGCTCCCTTGATCCTCAGGATAGATTGTTTGGTAACTTTGTTTGGAAGGGACCTTGGGAAAACTCCAGTCCAACCTCCTGCTCAAAGCAGGATCAGCTGTGAGGTCAGAACAGGTTACTGAGGACTTTACAGCCCTGTGGGCAACCTCTTCCACAGCTTAACTGTTCTCATGGTGAAAACATTTTTTTTTCTTTTTATATCCATCCTGAACCTCTTATTTTGGCTTGTGCCTGTTGTCTCACATCCTTCTGCTGTGCACCTCTGTGAAGATCATGGGTCTGTTTCTTGATGACCTCCTTTACGCGTTGGAAAGCTGCCATTAGGTTTCTCCCAAGCCTTCTCTTCACCAGGCTGAATAAGCCCTGTTCCCCCAGCCTCTTGCCAAATCAACTTGCTGTACCTCACATCTTTGACAATAAGATACCGGCATCTTGTTTGGGGATGAGATTTGGGCAGATGATTCCATGCCACAGATGTAGTTCTTAAGGACTTTTTACTGCAGTGGATTTCGGTTAGTGGAAATATCTTACAGAGTCCTTAACGTCCTCAGAAATGCGCAAAAGTAGTTCCTGAGACTGTCCACTGGTATCACTGGAAAACGTAGAGATTGCTTCAAAAAACTAGGTTTCAAAAGCAGTGAGCTTTCTAAGGGGAGGTGCTGAAGATGACAGGCGGTAGGCAGGCGTCTCTTCACCAGGAGGCTCCACAGGATTCTTGTCCATTTTGAGAATTGGTATACCAAGCTTTCCCGCTCTTTACTCCCCTACCATTAAATGCATGGTTATAAAGCAGATGGAAAACTGAGCTCAAGTTTCCTTACTGCTTGGTTGCGGCATTGCCTCCACTTCCTGCAGATGCATCTTTTGTGGCCACGGCCATTCGAGTGTGCAAACATATGTGCTAAATGTTCTCAGAAATTCATGTTGGGCAGGAGTTAAGTCATAATGTTTAGGCAGAGCTGAGATTAGAGGCCTGATTTTCTAAGATAGGTTTATACTAGGGAAAAACCAGTTAGTTGTCTTCCAAAGAGATGACAAAGTGTAAAACTACAGAGTGCTTTAGGGACGCTAGACTTTTATGTTGAAGCTGTAGGGGTTTGTATTCACAGTGGTTCTGCAGCTGGGCAGGTACTCGAGCTGCCAGCCAGTATTGTGGCTTGGCCTTTCCATACTGTGCAGCTCAGTATTCTGTCATCTGCAACATTTTCGGGGGTGTGGTTTGCAGTGGGGTGCCTTAGGTCCATCAGATTTCAGCCTTGGCCCTCTTGACCATGTATTTGCTTGATGCTGCTTCTCTGTTCTTGAGGCTCACAAAGGGGAACAGATTGGCAGCCGAGCCAAAAGGCAGAGTTTAGCAAAACAATTTATCCCTTGTTGCTTCTGGGATTAAAATTGGCTCTGTGTATCTCTGCAGAACAACCGGTAGTCCTGAGAGGCACTTTGTTGGTCCAGTCTAATCTTGGTCCTGTGTATTTGTGGTCCGATCACCGCAGCTGTCTATGCGAGGTGCCTTCAGCTTTGTTTCATGTGTAACGGTGCCAGAGCTTCCTCCTGGGAAAGCGTGTCTTCCTTCTTAAGAAGAGCATCTTGGCTTGTTCGCTGTGTAAGCAGATAGCGTGTTTTTGCCGTCGAGCCACACGATGAAATTTACTGTCCCTTAAAGTGGGACAGTGGGTTGAGAATCATTCAGAGCTGAAACTTCTTGTTTGCCTTCAGTTACGGTCTTCGACAAGAACTTCCTCCTGCCCTCTTTGTAGAGCAGGGTCTAGGTTTAATAAGGCTGCTCTGTTCAGCTTTTCAACTGAAAACATGATTAGTTAGCATGTAAAATAGAATATAGGATGGAAATAGCAGATAGGATGGAAATAGCAGTGAACCTAGTTTTGCTTGGCAACTTAGCATGGGTGCAGCTCACTATTACTTATTTTTTTAAAAAAGCAGAAGCCAAATACAATAGGGATAATGTGTTTGGTTCAGGTAAAATCTGTGATCTGAGCCGCAGGAGGGTGTCATAAAAAGTGCTGTGGATGAGAATGTTTTCTGATGCATTCATTCCTCATATTGTTTCTTGAGACTCCCTTGACAAAATGATCTCACTTTTGTGCAGATGTTGTATCTTGTTTCCCTGGTGCAAAATAAGAGTCTTTGAAACAGTCCAAGTATTTGTGTAGATTTTCAGCTTATTGAAAAATCTGCTAGAGACAGCTCTGCTCAGGCTATCTATGGAGTCGTTAGTGCACCTATAAATATATTGCACCAAAAAGAAAAATGTAGAAGCTTCTGCAGCGGTACAGAAACAAAGCTGTTCTTTTTCATAGGTTCTGTGTTGATGTAGCAGTATCTCGTCAGTGAATCTGCTGAGGCCACTTGATGGCAGGGCTTCAGATTTTTTTAATCAAGTATCAGAACTGTTGTAGGTTTGAATTACAAGTATTTTAGAAAATATTTTTATAAAGGGTGTACATCCGGATTTTCATTCAGTTAATTTCCACTTTTACCTCTTTGCTGTTAAAATTTGACTCTTTCAGTAGACAAGTAACATTTTTATTAGAGACTCTTGACAATGTCGCTTGGGTTTTTGAGGAAATGGCTAAAAATAAACAAGCGTTATAAACTGAATTTTACTAATGTAAAAATAGCTGTACTGGTTCAGACCAAGGGTCCGCCTGGCCCGGTATTGTGTCCTACGGCTCCCAGAAGTGAGTGCGTAGGGAAAAGCGAAAACAGGACCAAGTATGAGAAATAACTGTCACCTCTCTGCAGTATTCTCCTGGTCTCCAGCTATTTTCAGCTCAGTCCTCTAAACCCCCCTAGCTGGACAAGCCATAATAAATCTATTTTCCAAGGGCTTGTCCAGGTTCCTCTTGAACCTATATAAACTTCTTTTGCTCACAGTATTTTGCTAGGGATTTCTGTTGTTCTGCTGCTTGCTGCGTGAGGACCCTTCTCATTTTGGTTTGAGTCTGGTCCCAGCCAGCTTCATCCCCCTGGGTCACTGTGTTGTGCAGTGAAAGAGACTGAACAGCTGATCCCTGCCCACTCTCCTTGCACTGGTGATGGTTTTATAGATTGGGATCACATCCGTCCCCAAGTTCTCTATTTTCTAGGTTGAAAACTCTTAGCTTTTGCCATTTCTTAATTAGGGGAATCTTGCTGGACTTATGTCAACCTTCTGTGAAATGTTCCACTTCTAATGTATCCTTTTCTTTTTTGTTGTTAATGCTTTCTAACAATGATTTGTGTGTTTGACTGCTACTGAGCTGATGTTTTCACAGGTCTGTTTATCTTGGGCCTGGGAGCTTGCTCCAGGGTGGTGAAGGTCATTCCAGAGCCCGTCACTTCAGATGTAAAGCTAGGTCTGTCTGGTCTGCTTTTCCCCATAGGCATCACTTTACACTTAGGTACGTTGAATTGCTCTGTCACCGAGGTCTTTCAGTGATTCTTAAGTTTGCCTTCCTCCTTACAACCGCATCGGCAACTTTGTCATTGCGCTGGTTGCTTTGTTTTCCAGGTCGTTAACGAATAGGTTAAACTGCATGTGCCAGCATAGGCCCTTGCAGAACTCCACGCATGGCTTTCCTCCATTGTTTGGTCTTGGAACAACTCGGACGCACTGGCAATAGAAGAACTTAGAATAGCAAGCTGAGAATTTATGGCCTGTTTTTTAAAAAAATTATTATTAATGCTGTAAGAATACCCAGCTTGTGTGTACGGACTGGGTTTTCGTAGTTTCCTTTGACCTGTACTATTCTGTTGTTTTTAAACATATGTGGAACTCTGAGGTGGTGCCAAGCTGTTTTAAGGGGAAGCAGAGATGTGTTGAGACTTGTTTCCTATGTTCAGTTAACTAGAAAAGTTTTTTTTCTCAATATGCCTTTGTTTTTCAGAGTACATTCACATAGCTTAGTAAAGGGCTTGAGCTAAATATTACTTCATTAACTGCATTAACTCCTTCATTCCTCAGGCCGGTGCATGGCTGTGTCTTGATGCCCCTATTTTTATTTTTTCCCCAATACTGGACTGTCCTTTGCTTTTGACGTAGAGGCTGAGCAAGGCTGTGAAGTAATATGATGCTTACAACATCCTTAGCTGTAAGTAGAAACTATATGTTACCTCGTGAGTGTATCAGGAGGCAAAAGGGTGAAGATACTTCATACTGAAATGCTGGGCTGAAACCCAGAAAACACTTCATTTTGTCATGAGAGCCTAAATATTTTTTCCCCCTGTGCCTTTGGCCTGTGTATGTGAAAAGGGAAAGGCAGAGTATAGAGCATAAATTCATGAACATGGGAGAGTCATTCAAATGACATTAATGAGCTGCAAAAGGCTTGTATATATGCAAATTCCTATTCAGAGTGGGATTTGGATGAGTGCTATTAATGAGGTGGGGCGATAGTTTGGTCAGGAAAGATGAAAAGGAGCAGGGACTGGAGCAGCATCCTCCCTCTGCCCGGGGTGGGAGCTCGGCAGGAGAAGTAAGGGAGTGCTCCTATCTGCAGTCAGTACTGCCGAAATGCTGCACATTTTCTGTTTTCACTTGGTCAGGATTTCCATGGAAATTTTACCTATGCTATCAAAGTTTTCTTAGGCAGCTGTTTCAGTTATGGTTGTTCTTGCGGCTGAAGCTGATTTAAATGCAGTGTCGTTTCTGGAGTTTACTTGCAATAGTTTTCTTGTATTTTAAGTCATAGGTGTGGCTGAAACTTGGCTTACAAAACCTTCATTCCATCAAGCAGTTTGTTTCCATGCGGGGCAGGGGTTATTGTGCGAATAGATTAATTGGGTTCAGTCTTACTTTGATTATAAGAAAAATACAGTACTTAAAGGATGAGATGATGGGGAGGGGGACAGTGTGTCAGGTTGATGGCCCTGGGTAATGAAATACCTCTCTTCCGACTGAGCAAGCGTCCTTAGTATCTCTCCTTAGCATGTGCCAGTGTGACTGTGGAAGAAATGTTTCTATAGGCCTTGTTTGTGCTATACATGGGCCAGGAAAATATTGCGTAGAGAATGTATTCTTGGCTTTCTATCGCACTGCTGAATGTTTTGCCCTGGGATTAATCATTGTGAGCTAATAGGTTCTGAAGAACTGCATACTTGCCTTCCAGTCTGTAGGTAACGTGACGCAGTTAATACGTGTGAAAATGCATTTCTCTGGTGTGGACAGCACAGGAAGGCAGGAGGACGGAGTAACCCAAATTCTGAGGGGTGAAGCAGGACTGTGGGTTTAGGATCAGCTTTGTCAGGAGTCCAGGCCTTGCCTAAGATGCATCTTCTCAGTCTGTCTCTGGCTGCATATTGTCATTTGAAACTGTTTTCTTTATCCTCTTTTGAATGCCGAAGAAAAGCAGGAAGGTCTGCTTCCTCTCCTATTATTCCATCATCTTTTTGCATTTTTACATAGTGGGAAGAAACCAGTCGTTGTGGGTGATATGAAAAACTGAGCTTCCTGCTTTCTCTTTCTTTGTCCCCATGCCTCTTTTAGCTGTCTTCCCCAGGATACGCATTCAGAGTTTGGCACCGCCGCTGCCCCATTGCTCTCTTTCCAAGCTACGCTGGTACTTGGAATGAAATCAGTGTGATTCCTGACAGTCTTACTGATGCTTTAGTGTCGTGAGTAGCAGCCAAAGAAGTCATCCGTGTCTCATTAACTTGACTGACCTAGGATCCTGAATCCGTCTTGGTGGGAACTAGGTAGAGTACTGACATAGTAAGATTTTTGAAAGGGGAGGTGGACTTCTGACTGCCAGTATTTTCACCTGTCTTTGGACAAGTGACGTACGAGAGTAGGGTTTTTTGGTTGGGTTGGTTTTTCTGGTAACCCAGCTGCTGATTTCTCCTCTATAATAGTAAATGTATTTTGGCACTTTAAAATTGATCTGTCTCAATATGTGATGTAAATATTAATTCTGTGTCATATTGTTGCATGTAATAAACAGTTACTTTTTTTAATGCGTCTGTACAGATAGGAATAAATCAGGCTTTCGTGTCCATTTAACTATTCTATAAATAGTCAGACCTATAATTTGTGTTTCCTATTGTGCTGTGACAGACAGTAGCTCTTCAGGGTTTGAAAAACTGACTTGTCTTGAATTACTGGGTGGCCACATGCCGTTCACGCGTAGTTTTCTTGCTGGTGCTTTGCTTTATGTGGCTATTCTCTATTCTAGATACCTTGTTGAGAGAGAACATGAACTAGGATAGATGAGAGTGATTTTACTAGGTGGTATTCTGATCTGGTTGGGTAGCCATGTTATGTTCCTAGGATAGTCACGGGTAGTCATATTCCGCTGAGGAACCATTCCCACATTGATGCCCTCTTATGCTGTCCCCCTCTGCCCATTTTTCTGAGGTTTACAGTATGTATTTTGAAATTACTTGCCTGTTTGGAATGACTGTAGGACCAGATGTGTCGTACGTCTCGTTTGTAGTTCTTGATTCCCTTCTTTGACGTCTCCTTCAGTTCTGAAAAATACTCTTGTCCACAGAATATGAGGTTGGAAGGTACTTCCCAGGGTTGCCTAGCCTTATTAGTTCCCTGCAGATCTGCTTATTTGGCTGTAGCCGCATGAAGAGCTGTCTGCGGCGACGCCCGAGTTCCTCTCCTGAACCATCAGCTACGTAATGAAACACATGAGAAATTTAGGTTTTCCTCCAATTTTGACTGCTTTGTATTTAGTAATTTTGAATTTCATACGCAGGTATCTCTTAACTTGCTGAAAGTGGTCATGGGCTAGAAGAATCAATGTGTAAATGCTGTTTCTTGGTCTTGGTTTTAGGCTGGTGCTGGAGCTGGTTCAAGGTAGATGTTTCTATAAAATATAAAGGGGTAGTAATCCTTCTTAGACCAACTGAAACGGTTGAAAAATATTTCAGATGTGCAAGTTGTTTCTCTAAATATAATAAAAAGTATTACTTTCCTTCAAGCCTTGTCTCTCTTACATCCATTGCGAAGTTTATGGCCACTGCACTATTGATAGATAACCTATGAGAAGCAGAGAAGTGGCTCCCTGATAAATGGTGATGCTTAAGCAAGAAAATATTTAATAGCTAAGGAACAGAGAGAAAGGACTGTTAGTCCTGTTTTGGTTTCCAGCAAACATCTAGGACAGGTTTTTTCCTAGCACGGACTAGGGGTAAGCGTGCAAAGTGAAAAGAACTTAGATGATGTCCTTTGCTTTGTAACGGTGGCTTTGTTTCGGTCGTAAGTAGAGGAAAGGCAAGAGAATGGGTGTCTCCTCCTGAGAGAGGAGGACGGTTTGAGCAGAGAAAATGCTTCTCTTGCCTGCACTGTAGGAAGTCTTATTTGAAGAGGTTCACTAGAACACGTTTGAAATCAATACTTGATTGATTTGAAATCAGTATTGATTGAAATCAATACTTCATCGAAGTAGAGGCCAACTTGCGATAATCTGTGCTATGAGAATGTTGTGTATAAAGCTTGGGGCTTCTCTCGGTTTCATGCTGTGTTAGGCAATCTCCACAGAACTGGTGAGCAGATACTTGGTTTGTGTGGTGCATCTTATCGGGTACTCTGAGGAATGGTAATGTGAAAGGAAAATTTCTTAGTGCTGTTCAAGCTTTTAATTCAACTTGGTGACTTACTGCTATATGACCACTTAAAACCAAGTGCGTGCTTTGGCTTCCTCATGTAATTTCTATATATGAATTTGAAGACCTTATGAAATAAATTATGTGCAGAATGACTAGCTTTTTTTTTAAAAAAAAAAGGCTGTACAGTATGATTCCTTGATGGGATATTTCTTTTCAGCTTATTGACACAGTATGAACTTTTGGCTGCATTGCTTATTTCTGCAGTAACAATTAAGACTAATTGTTAGTAGTAATAAATTATTATTCTTGGTGGACCAGTATTAGAAGGGAATAGGCTATTTGGCCACTGTATTTCATAGGTATTTGTTGTCAGTGGATTTATTTCATTTTGTTCCGTTTTTTCCTTTGGAAAGGGAAATCTTTTAACATAAATTATTATTTCCCATACCTGATGTTTTATGTGATCTCTTAATTTTCGTGTTCTTCCCCCTTCCTTCTGCCTTTCCTCCCTTCCCAGTTTTTGTTCTAGGTGTTACTAACTATTGTTGCAGTCTTTTGTACATTCCCATGGTTACAGATACAAGCACTACCAAAAGTTCTCGTGCATCTTGTGGGCCGATGGATGAACAAGGTGATACTGGTACGTGGTACCCAGTGACAAGGCCGATGGCAGCCGTGGCCCTGGGTTACAGCTGTCACTGTCCTTAGCTCTGTGGACGTATCCTGCTTGTGTGTGTGATGGAGCTCAGTGTCTCAGAATCTCTCTTTTTAGGTGTAATTCACAAAGCCTGGGAATACATTCCTCAGAAGGAAACTTTGTGAGAAGAGCTGCTTCAAAGTCTAGAAGAAAATGCTAATTTTATCAGGTGCCATTTTGGCTTAAAAAAAAAATTGAAGTGAGAATTGTGAACAGATAATTCCAGTTTTCTAGTTTTCTTTCTCTCTGGGCATTAACATAGGAATTGGTTACTTTTAAGGGAAATGACATTCAATTATATACTGGCTTCAGCCTGCACTTTAGTACTTTACAAGTCCGGATCCAAATTTAATATGATTGTTAATTAAAACTTTTTGAGATACCAGAATAATAGGCAGTGATGACGTAGGCTGTCTCCTGTGCTGCATCCCAGAAGATGGGACGTGTGCGCGTGTGTGAAAGTCGATAGTTTATCTGGAAGTGTTTTGGGTATGTTTGACACTACAATTTCATATCCCGAAGTGTTATCTCATTAGAAGCTAATTAACTAGCGAAAGCTTCCTTGTTTATAGTGGACAACTAACTCTTCAGCATTTGGTGATAACTTAAACGGCGTGTGGAGAACAGATGACTTTGCAGTTCTGTAACATACAGAAATAAAGGGGTTTTTTAAATCTTGGAGGAAAACGTGCATCTATTATGGCAATAATTTGTTTTAATCCAGTGATGCTTAAGTTGGCTAACACATACAAAGAAATAATGTCTGTTGATGCAGCGGAGATTTAAATACCTGTTGCCAGCAAACATCGACGCTGAATGTAAGAATGTAGGTCTTGAAATTGTTTTATGCCTTGCTGTTAAGAGGTTCTGTAAGCTGCTAGTGGAAGCCGCCTCTTTATCCATGTTGCAATGCGAGTACATTCATTGAATTCCAGGTACATTCTTCTCCAGCTTTCCTTCAAAATCGACTTCCAAAAGCTACATGTGCTTTGTGCAGGTATTTTAGATATTTAGAAAGTAACTGGAGCTTCATTCTCTGGGGTTCTGCTGAAAAATAATGGCTAAAATGATTCTCATTTAGTAGCCTCCCTATCTGTAAATCCCAAATCAGTCACAATGTTTATGTAACCATGGCTTTTGTTTTAATTGTATATTTTAAAATGTATCTTTTATTTTTAAAAATGACTGAGGAAGGGGGAAATAAATGTGTGTTTGTGACCTCCTGCATGGCCTGTGGCTTCCGGAAGCTGAGACTTCCTGGTCCTGATTTTTTTTTTCTTTTTTATCCAAAGAGACTGTCATTGAATGCTGTATAAGTTGTTATATTTTTATTATACCGATGTAGACCTTTTGTGTTATTTGTTAGAGAGATTATAATAGGACATACTGTGTTTAGCAAGCCCTTTGGGCAGCTGTGTCTGCGGCTGGGCTGCGCTGAAGCTTGTTGCATAGGAATTAGCTCTTCTGTCAGCCAGTTGAAAGGCTTAGTTAAGGATAAGAACATTCTTAATAAAAAGTAAATTTGTCTGGCAATGACCCTCTCCCAAATAGCTGAAAATAATTGTCTTCATTATTAGCCTTAGGTGTAAGCTGTTTGTCTTTAGAGAGGCACATTGTTTTGTATCCAGAGACTGTCTAATCTGGCATTTCTGCAATTACTTGTCATGAAAATCATGCTAGCGCATAGCTCGGTAAAAATAATTCCCGTCTGCAAAGATAAATACACTAGGGACAATTAAGGTTGAGTGTGGCTGAAAAAACCTTGAGTCTCCAAGAACTGAAATGAAGATTACTACTGTGTCAGCAACCTTATTTAATACCAAAAGTAATAATGTAGTTCACCTAGTGGGTAAAATCTCTTGAGAATGGTAAAACTTTTGTTACGGATTAAGATAAAATGTGACTTACTTTAAATCAAGTAAAATTTAGACGTGACTAAAGTCTTGGCAGACTTTCTCCAACAAATCTAGCTTTTGCCGTTTGAGCAAGTTACAGTCCCAGCCGCCTACCTGGCTTCTCTGCTACGGCAGCCAGGGAGGCAGGGCAGGACACAGCGTGGTTTGCAAGCCATCATATTTTAAAAAAAAAAAAAAAATCTCAGAGGTTTAAGCGTTCAAGCACTGAAGCAGTGTTTTGGGTACGTGGGCACGCAGTCTGTTCTGTTGAATCTCTCCTCCAGAGGAAATAACCTCTAGGAAAAGGGATGGGGTGGAGGTCTAGGAGGGCAGTTGCCAGTACTAATTTGCCAGGTTATATGTGTCAAGGCTTTTCGAAGATATTTCACATACACGGTAGCATAGCAAAACCCCACAGACATCTGCAAAAGGTATAAGACAACTTTTAACACATAGGGATTATATTAAATATTCCAAACTCTGCCTGCCTGTTTTTACTAGCAGCCAGTTCGGTGGGGCCAGAGCTGTCTCACTTTCTTTTGCAATATCCTTTTACTCTTCAGTGAATTTTGTTACTTTGATCACTATGGGTTTTCTTGTTGACAGACATCTTTTAAGAACTCAGTAGCATCGCTGGTGTGGGATTAGATGGAGGCCTCTGAACTGTGGGCTGGAAGGAGAGCTTAGATTTGTTAGTGTTTGTGTACGAAACAGCACCGCTCTGACCTTACTAAGTAAAATTGAGGGTAGTCAGGTTTTAGCAGCATGACGGATACAAGCAAGCAGTGTTTGCCAAGAGCAGGTAAGAAAAATGTTCCTTGTACTAGTTTATCTGTGGAATGAGGAGTTAAGTGGTTATGGTACGCTTGGTAAATTGTTGCATAAACTGAATGCAGAAGGATGGCAGTAGGAAATTGCAGGTCCTCCTGTCCAGAAGCCCTTTAGGCTGAACCGCCACAGTTTTTAGATGATCTCTTCACTGCCAGAGGTTTCTAGTGTTAGCAGGCGCTTGAATCTGAGCTTCATCATTTGGGTCATAATGTTTCTATTAACAAATATGCAGCCATATAATTTGCAAGGAAATACGTTGTTTGTGAGCACACTAAAATGGGTAACACTTGATGATTTAAGCTTTATAGGGTACTTTCTCTGCTAGCATGGCAAGAAATGTTACCTGGTGAAAATCACGAATACACCGTTTGACCTTAAGGAAGCCCACATCTGCGGAGATACCAACAGTAGGTCAGTCCAGGCTATTTTTGCCATTTACAACGTATGGACATAATTTTGATGCATTTTTAATGGATTAAAATCTGATTTTATTGCCAGCCAGATGAATGCAATTGCGACCTGTTCTTTATGAGCCCTGATACACTGTGTAAATACAGGTTTTCTTTGATTAAGAAATATTCTGTCTCCTTGCATGTGTCACAAAAGGCAAATAATATTTGTACCTG
Source organism: Steatornis caripensis (assembly GCA_013398225.1). NCBI lineage: Eukaryota > Metazoa > Chordata > Aves > Caprimulgiformes > Steatornithidae > Steatornis > Steatornis caripensis. The sequence goes on along the minus strand of VZSC01015139.1, from coordinate 64,200 downwards.
CCATTGGTTTGCACCTATTCTTTTAGTGCTGCACTGCTTGCCAAAACATTGTACATACTGCTCCGGGAGACAGATGAGTTTTTCATTAGGAAAACCAATAGCCTCCTTAAAGGTTGTAGTATGTTGCATATTTATGACTGTTCTTCTGTGCTTTTGCCTCCTCTCCGTTTTGAATTACGGTGACTTCAACCTTTGAGTGTTTTGGTTGCTTTAAACAAACGCAGGAAGTTATGGGCTGTCAGCGAGGTGCTTGAGCTTCCATGAATTGGTCGTTTCACTCCCTTTTGCAGATTTTCGGTAGACTGATTTCAGTTTTTATAGTTTAGCCTTGATAGCTTCCTTGTGTGAGTCTTGCAGATAGAATTTAGGACTAGGGAATGTGCCTTCATAAAAGATGGGAATATTTTTACCTTCGTGATTTCCCATTTCCACAAATCTTAAATGTCTAAGAACCCAACAGTTTAGTCTGTGTAGCTGTAGAGAGCTCAGGTATAGCTTTCTTCTCCAGAAGATTTATATCGGGGGTTAAAGAGGCTGTTCATAGCATGCAAGAACTCTCCCGTATTTTTACAGCTGGGCACTGAAGGCATACTGGGATTAATTCGAAACCATTTCCATACTAATCTGATGCTTCCTAGTTGCTTTTATTAGAAAAAAGAACAATTTTGATTTTTTTTTTTTTTTTTTTTAGAAACTGTCTTTTGGAAGTGCATTGTGGAATTCCTTGAATAGTAGTTTCCTTGTTTCAGAAGGGGAGATTTTCATTTGCATCGGCCTTGAAAACAGCGTTAGAGCTTTGCCAGGGCGAATGTGTCCACAGTGTTAGTGCAAACTGCAGCCGGAGCCGATCCCTCTGGATGCTGGGGCCGAAGGTGCTGTGCAGGGTGTCCGTGTGCAGGCTCCTTTGGTGAAGCGTTCAAAGGAGTACCGGGGTGTAGTCAGAAGGGTTTTCTGTCTTACGCTTCACCTTTGAAGTGACTTCTTGCAGCGCTTGCCCTCTTCTGTAATAATCATTCTTAATTTCAGAGACTGTTAGTAAACTATTGCTAATCACTACGTTTCTAACAAAAGAAGAAATTTACTGTCACTGTCTTAAATTGCTGATCATAAGCGAGTGACCTCCTGTTCAGTATCCATTTTTTTCGTTTCTTCTTTCTCCTTTTACTTACTCTCCTCTTCCATCTTTTGACTAGTGTTTGAGGTGATTTTTTTCTTTTATTTTTTTCCCCTTTAACTTTCATGTTAATGGTTAGAGAATTGTGGAGGACCTGTTGTATAGCTTTAGGCATAAAATGTGGTGTGATACCTAGCCAAATGCTTCTTATTGTGCTGGCAAATTTTTTGAATGTGTTTTGGAGCTTATTCACAGCTTCTAGTTATCATAAACATCCGGAAATAACTTGTTAAATTCTCCAGATAGATGCTGCAGCTGATTACTGGAGATGTAGAAATACCCTTTCTAGAAAGCATTCATCAGACTGTTGGGACTCTTAGTGCTGCCACTGATGGATGAGTATGCTGCTTTGAAGACAGTATCTTGTGGTGCTGGTATTTGTGATAAATTTTCAGTATTGTCCATCATGCTTTCCTATGGACACTGCTCAATTTATTTAAAAAAAAAAATACAGTTCCTGACTGCTGCCTGGTTTTTACCTCTCTGGCAAGCCCCTCCCTTCCAAAAATGGGAAAAAGAAGGTGAAGGCTCAGCGTCTGTGGTGTTGGATGTCAGCAGATAACCTGTATCAGATCCTTTCTTGAGCAGCAGGACTTGCAGCTCATCTTCCTGCATTTCAAACTAGTGTTTTAGCCCCCTTGTATTTTCTGGTCTAGAAATGATGTTCTCCGCCTGAATTCACTTGTCTTTTTGGTTGCGCTTCTCTGAATGTGCGGGTGAGACCAGCCACACAGGGTTATCAAAGGAATTTCTTACCCAGAGGCACTATCACTTCCATTTTATTTATTTTTAAACTGAGTACCCAACCTCCATAGATCAGTGAGACAAGGTCCCGTTCTTGAAAGCAGTTTTCTTTGGTCTGACCTGTTAACCTGTGCTAACGATTGGACTTCTCTAGCCAGGAAGCTGCCTGGCCTGGCCATCTTTCCGTGATGGGTGGAATGACCGGGCTTGCGTGGAAAACTGTTCTTTGAAAATAGAGATTTATCTCTGCTGTTTTCTTGGCAGAGGGAAATCAAAGTAAATGACTCTTTAACGTTGGCTGCTCTGTTAGAAGTTAACGTTCCTGGTAAAGTATTTACTCTGAATGCCTGAACAGCATTCACAGAGCAAAATGGTCCTGTTGTGGCATAGACAGGTTTCTCCAACCACACATGCTTGTTCATTGAGAGAACTTAGTGAGTCAGGAGCTACAAAGCGTTCATGGGCGTTCCAGCCTGATGCATTTTATTTAATAGTCCTTTGGTGGATGTCTTGGAGAAGACCCTTGTTCCCCCTTACCTCCTAAGTGTCTATATGTCAGTTTTGGTCTGAAGGACTTAAACAAGTTTCATATCTGTTAGCTTTTAAAAAAAGTGTACCGACCTTTTTGAAAGAGAGGGCCGTAGGTAGAACATCCTTTCCTATTAATAATCACAGGAGAGAAGTAGGAGAATGACGTAGGATGCCGCCCGTGGATCGCTTTTGCATCCTTAAGCTATTTTCTTCCAAACCGTATTGGTTATCTGAAGTAGGCGTGGAGCAGGAAATAATCCTTGTTTCCAGATGAATGGACTGAAAATGTTTCCTCGACGCGCAGAAGTAGGGGGATGCACCTGCTTGTGCGGCTGCGGTGTGAACTGCATCAGATGGTTGGGCTCACACAAGCTGGCAGGAGAAAAGTGGCACAGGTTTGGAAACAAGCAACGAGGAGGTGGGAAAATAAACTGGCCTCTTTGCTTCCGTGGGCCTCCTGCCCTGACGCTTACAATTTAGGTGACTTGTGTTAAGGCAGCGAAATGCCGTGACGGCTCTGGGAAGGATGGGCTGTGGTCCCAAGCCTTGGGTGAGGGGACGTGGGCTGAAGGGGAAGGGTGTGTAATGAGCCAGGCAATCCCTGTGACTAATGCAGCTTTTGCAGAGGAGCACGTGTTTGTGTTGTGTTGTTGAGCAGGAAATGTCAGATGTATGTTTATAGATTAGAGTTACCTTCTAAACTCTGTGAAGGTCTTTACAGTGAGTCAAAATAGAACTGCTCTGCTGAACTGAGCTTGGTTGAGTTGCTGTAAAGCTTGTTCGTACTCTTTTATACTGCGAACATTTTTTCTGCTGTCCTTGCCCTCTCTTTGAGTTCTAGATATTGCCTAGATATGACAGGTAGCAAAATGCACAGCACTGTCCGAACACCAGCTGGGATTTGTTGTATCTGAAACTGGCTTGCAGTCAGCTTGCTGCATTTCTCATGCCGAAGTTAGGCAAGTGGCAAAGTAGCTCAACCTTTTTGTAGCTAAATAGCATCAGTTTCTTGTGCACTAGTGTGATGTTTGTAGGAACATTATTTACCTTTACGTGAACACGTAACACCTAGTTATCTGCAAGTGCGGTTTGCAAGCTGTCCTTCACTCTGTCCTTGGTAGCTGTGTCTGCCCTTTTATTTTTGTTTGGTTGAGCTTTGTTGTTGTTTTTTTGTTACTTTCTTTTGTGTTAGGAACGAAAAAATCAACCGTTTTGCCAGTTCTGATAACCAGGTAGAGGTAGGGGCAGTTGTTTGCGCTGAGGATGTTTGCTGTTGTTGGGAGGCACTGCGGTGGGTTTTGTAGCTTGCTGCAGATGCAGCTGTACTGCTGTGAGTGATCTTTTCACTACTCTGCTTCAGGCAACAGAGGGGAAAAAAGCAAGAGCTCCTGTAGCAAAACGCTTTGTGTCTTTGCCCTCCAGCTTTGCTGGTGTAACTAAGCCAGCAAGGGGTTTGAATTGTGATGAGGTGAGATGTGACAGAAAAAAAAAAAAGAAAAAAATATAAATTGCAGCTTTTTTGTGTATTTACTTTCTGCATTTGACAGCGCTTGGTTTGTTTCCCTGCTATAATTACTCTGCCTGTTCTAAGATTAGAGCATAGGTGTGACGTGGGCCAAGGGCTCGTAGCCTGGATAGTGCTTGTACAGGCAGTGGCACTTCTGGTAGAGCTGGGTTGTGTCCTCAAATAAAACACAACTGTGTTGGAGGAGGGGAGAGGAATTTTCATGTTCATATTGCAGAGACGTGAGAGACTTTTGCCAGCACGGCTGTCTGTCGGGCTCTGCTTCCCCATGCCACTGATTAACACGATCCACTGGCAAAACCCTATGGATCTGTGTGTGTGTGAGCGGGGTGTGCCGCCTCTTATTAGTGGAAGAAAGGTTTATCAACAAAGTATTAAACTGTAATAAAACACTTACTGCTGTTCCTTTCACGACTGCATTTTCAATCGATGTATCTGTTAGTGCCCTCAAGGTTGCAAACAAAAATGTTCTCGTCCTCCTTCGGAAGGAATGCATCAGGGTGGGGACGACCTGGGACATTTTACTTGTTTTGGTTCCCGAGTCTGGCTACGCGATAGACCCTGCTTTCTGTATACTTATTTCTGACTTGCCTATACCTTCAAAAAATGGGAAACATCCAACATGTAGCAGGAGCTTCTCTGTTATCTGTCTCAATTATTTCCTAATCCTCTGCGTCTTTCGCAAGCTAGGCCTATGAGTTTATTACAAAATAAGATGAGAGTGGAGCTCTGCGAGGTTTGCGCTGTTCAGGAAGTGAGTTTTAATGGTGATGGTAGCAGGCATTAAACCCTTCAGCTGTAACTACTCATTCTGTTGAAGAAATGTTTACAAAGCATTATAAATAGTGTTTTTCCGTGTTTCAAATCTATTTGTTTCACTTTCTTTTCAGCTGTCAACACTTCAGATTGTAACTGAAATGTCTTACTCTTTTAAGACATCTCTGTTTCTTACAGAGTACCTAGTCTGTTCTCATTAGTAGCTCCGTGACAGTCCCACAGTTGAAAGTGTGAAGTAGGTTCTCAGGATATTCCCAGAAAAAAAAGTCAGAAAAGTCCTGTTACATCCGAAGTGTTTGTGGTGGTCTGCAGCAAGGTTTCTCTGAGGTTGGCAGGAAGGTTATTCAGTTCTGTTGGTGTGGTTCAACAGAGCAGAAATTTTATGGCAGATTTGGTTAAATCTGTCTGGGTGCATACCTCGTTAAATACAAGAATCATCTAATTTAGGGCTTTTAAATAACACATCCTGTTTCAGTATAGGGAAATACCTCTTGTGGACACCTGTGCATTGAAGATCTCTTGCAGATGCTGGAGGTTTGAGGAACTGATAGGAGTTTCGAGCTGGTTTTGCTAAAGCTAGGGATAGCCTACTTTCTAATATTAGCACTTTAGGTTTAAGAATTAATATGAAAATAACTTGAGTAATGTGTATGTCTGACTATTCCATGCAGTTTGAAGAACTAGAGGAGAAGGGAGCATTTGTACTCTGTATTAAAGATTGTTCGCAAGTGCTGGTTTGGTTGTTCAGCCTTCGGTGGCTGGGAAATTGCAGAACCCCGATACGCTGAGTTAGCTGTTTGAGTCCCAGATATATACTTCAAGCGTTATTTTGGATTTGATCTTTTGGGATTGCCTACAAGATACTCAGGGTGTTCGATGGTTTCATACAGAAGATCCAGCTAGCCAGTTGTGGCGATGGCTTGTGTAGGCATCGTACTTCTTGTGATTACTTGGGGATCAAAAATTCTGCAGGAGTATTGTTTCAGCTGGTGTCGCAGGCCTTGTGACGGCAAACAAGCCACTGTCAAGCACTGAAGGAAGTTTTTAAATAGAATATACGCTCGTAAGTTGACTCTCTGGCTCCTGCTTGACCAGAGGGGAAGTACTTACTGCACACAGGCCATTGCTGGTTTCACTGCTTTGCATGGTGTTTTTCTCGGTTCCTGGAGAAGTGAAACAGTTTACAAGTCTTACCAGTTTGATTCATTAGAACATATTGGGAGACAGTAAAAGCCTGTGTAAATGAAGATGATAATTAATAGACAGCAAAGCCCAGCTCCCCCATCCGAAACAGAACATGCAGCTGTGATGTGAGAAGTAAGGAAATTTAAAGGAAACTTCTTCTGATTCACTCAGTGATGATCATACGGGGTTGAACACAATCCGGGTTATAATTTCTCTCTCTCTTTTTAACATCGGTCATTTCTCTCCTTTCCTTTGAACGTGTGTGGGTTCGTTATGCTGCATGGCAAAAAGGGAGGGAGGGACTTGAAAGCGAAGTAGGGTTCCAGAGTTCAGGACTGGCACAGCTTTTAAGGGCAAGTACTGGATATTTGGGTATTGTCAGTGCGTGCCTTTTTATTAATCTAGGTGGAAGTAAAAAAATTTGGTAACATTAGAGACAGGAGCAGAACAGCGATTAGAAAATCGTTACATTTACAAGCTTTGTTTTGTACTGGCAACTTGTCCTTGTCTCAGTTTTTTTCTCCTGGTATTGCTGTCCTGAATTGTGTATGGCAAATGGAAATCCCTTTAAAAATTGCTCATGGCAGACTGTGCAAAGTACTGTTTTACATTATGGGTCAGATAATCAGTGAGGGAAGAGCAGTGGTGGTGTGCCTTTCAAAACTGTATGCTTAATGCGATTAAGCCACATTCTAATGTTAGTGTTTAAGATGATGTAACCTGAATACTAATTTTTTGTTTTGTTTCTTTTAAGCAAATGGTTATGAGCCTTAGAGTTTCTGAACTGCAAGTGCTTCTGGGTTACGCGGGGAGGAACAAGCACGGACGAAAACACGAACTTCTCACAAAAGCACTGCATTTGTTAAAGGCTGGCTGCAGTCCTGCTGTACAAATGAAAATCAAAGAACTCTATAGGCGAAGGTTCCCTCAGAAAATCATGACACCTGCAGACTTATCTATCCCCAGCGTACACTCGAGCTCCATGCCAGCAACTTTGTCTCCGTCTACCATTCCACAGCTCAGTTACGATGGCCACCCTGCCACGTCACCATTGCTTCCCGTTTCGCTTCTGGGACCTAAACACGAACTGGAACTGCCCCATCTTACATCTGCGCTCCACCCTGTCCATCCCGACATAAAACTTCAGAAATTACCTTTTTATGACTTGTTGGATGAGCTGATAAAACCTACCAGCTTAGGTAAGGTTGCAAATGTTGTAAGAATATTTGCAGTCTTTTTTATTATTTTTATTTTTAAAACAGTAATGGATGAATTCAGCTGCTAATGCAGTAACTGGTTAAATATTGCATCACACCAGTGTTTAGAGAATTGCTATTTTTGGTAACTTTTGGAACAGATTGTTCTACATGGAGAGACATCTTACGTAACACTCATTAGTTGCTTTGGCTGAGCCACTAAATATGGTTCAAAGATCCCTTACATTTAAGGAGTGAGTTTTGACAAGAAACAAACTAAACCTTAGAAAAAGGAAAAAAACTGTCTGCTTGCAGTAGTTATTATAAACCATAGAGTTTGATTATTTGAAAAAAAAGCAAAACAAAAATACCCCCAAATCCATCTAGCACACAAAATCTCATCTGTGCTGGGAAAGAATGCCAGGCTGGATGCTTGCTGTGATCCATTACAGCCTGAACATCCGACTTTAGAGAGACTTGTGGTTCTTTTGCAGTTGTGGCTACTTTTCTTTAAACTGTTTTTTGTATTAAGGTATAAATCATTTGTGTAGCTACTGAGAATAATCTGATGCTTACAGAGCATTATATAACATTGTGTGATTTCTCTGGCTCTGACTCCATGTAGCACGTAACAGCGTGGTTAACTTTTAATACTCTTAAATACTACTTAAATACAATAGTCCTGTTGATTTCTGGAGGGGCTGCTTGCATGTTGGGACCTTCTGCTGTCTTAAAACCGCGGCAAAGATTCGCTATGAGAATAGCTGGGAGGAGGAAGAGGAGATTTGTCAGAGTAGGTATGAGGGGATGGTGGGTGAGTGAAAAAAAAAAAAATGTCATTTGTGAAAGCAATCCCTTGTAAACAAAACCGAGCAGGTACTTTACATTAACAGTCTGAACAGCTACAGGGATGTAGGAGGCCTGATATGTGAGTGGTGATGCTGGATCTGCAGATTTCTAAAGTATGTGGCACAACTGTTTGCACATTTTTTGGCTTTAACTGTTATAACAGACATTGAGGCAAAACCAGGTAGCTTTCGATAATCTCGCCTTCTGGTTCAGGTATTCTTTTAAGAAGTGTACTGTATCTGTTTAGCTTTAATCTAAACCCTAATTGATTAATAAGCATTCCAGGCAATGCTGATGGTACAGGCTGATCAGGTACTTAGCATGTGTCTCGTCGCTTTTACATTATAAATACTTAAAAATAATGCTATAATTTCAATAAGACATTCCAATGCAGGAATTACGGTATGCATTTGTTTCTAGATGCGGTAGGAACACTTTGCTGTCAGCTCCGTGTCTGACAAACTGGCCCCAAATGGAGAGATCGTAATTCCCACTCTGTCCTGTCTTACTGCTTGAGGAGTTTATACACAATAGGAGTTCTTTCCCCTTTGTGGACTCTTGAGTGTCAGGGTAAGAAAATGGAAGTGGGTGAAATTCCAACCAGATACCTTTTAAAGCAATCACTGTCCTTTCACTTAAGGGTAGGTTTGGGGTTTTTTGTTTTCTGTGTGAATCCTGTCTGCAGATGTCTTTCTCTTTGTCTGAAGCAATACTATTAAAAAGCTTTTTTTTTCCTTGTGCTTTTGGGGGAAGAGAGCGCTTCAGTGTCTGTGCACGTCAGAAATGGTTGGTTGTTTCATTTTGTAGTGAAAGTAATGTTGCTACAGATTGTAAAATTGCTAATATAAATGTCATGAAGGTATTTTAGAGTAATACGTATATATGTGTTAATGAAAAAAACCATTAGATTAATAACCAGTGATACGCAGCTTTATAGGCTTTCAAAACAACTTGGAGAGACTGTGCATACAGCTTAGCAGTTTTAAAAGCGAGCATGGAGCAGACTTGTGTTAATTCTCTCCATTTGTAGAGTTACTGATGCTCTAACTAAAACCAGTCGTAAATAATTTGTTGAATATTTGCCCCGAATGGTTTGGGCATCCTTCTCACTGCTGCAAACAGTGTGGGTTTCCTCAAATGTCAAATTTCTAGGTTCCCTGGCTTTGTTTTCGAATGGCAGATGCGTATTACAAACACTCAGAACTTCGTGGCATTTGGCCAGCGTTTCAGCATCTCCTGCTTGCTTTTTCCCATCAGATTCCTCATGGGTTAGTGATAAAGTTTTGAATTTGCTCCGTTTCTCTCCACCGCAACAACGAGCTGATGACCTGATGTGGGGTTTTGAACAATTAATCTCCTTGCTTAAAATGGAACCTACTGGAATAGAAAAAAAAGTGTGTGATTGTGTGTGTGAGAGATTGAGTGCGATCTCTGCTCATTTGAGGATCTTTAGATTCTTCTGAAGCGATAGTCATTATGTAAAAGTTGGGCAGAGCACATCTTCGGATGTGTTTGTCCCTGGTCTTTCCCAAGTCAAGGTGGAACTGCCTGGAAGGTTTGCTATAGTAGTCTTCTGTGCCATCAAGACGTGATTATTAATTTGAAAAACAATAATTTGACAAAGCCACAGGGAAGGGAGTTGCACAGCAGGGCACTTGAACATGCATTCTGTACCCAAATATTTTACGTAGGTGGGTAGTACACAAGCTAATGTGAATAACAGATAAGGAAATTAAATTTGCTAACTATTATTTTTAATGTCAAGAACAAAAGGAGGAAATGGATGTTACCTTCTTACACTTGCTTCCTCAAAATGTAGCTCTGTACTGTGATTAAAATCGCCATGCTGACTGCTCGCTGGGCTAGATTCACGGCAAGGGGGAAATGCAGTGCTTTATCCAGCCGTACCCTTGTCGCCAACAGCTGCTGAGGATCTTTACTGGAGCATGGCCGGCCAAAGCGTGTGTGCCAAGCTAAGGTTAGAAGGCTGTTGGCTAACTTTTTTTTTTTTCTTTTAACTTTCCCTGGCTTACAGCAGCCCGTACAACTTGTAGCAGTGAGTAGAATGCTTGCAGAAGAGCAGACTTGCCTAGCTAGTTGAACTCGTAAACTCAAGCCTATGCTACCTCAACCTGCTCTTGTTTGAAGAACTGAAAATAGAAGCTAGGCCCCGCTGACGGTGGGGCTCTTCTCCTGCTGTTACTCTGCTCAGATTGCAGAGTCTCTTGCTTCCTTCCGAGTGTTTCAAGTACGTGACTCCTGCGTAGCTCTTTCAGAGCTGTGCGGCTGATACTGACAATTACGGTGATGCTGGCAGTGCTGTCGGGCGATGACAGCATTTTCTTTACTCCCAAGAAGACGGTCAGTGGGCTTGTTTATCTGAGACGAAGAGATATCTGTTTGTGTTCTGTGGAGCTGTGGAATTTGATCCATGTTTTATTAGTCATCTGCATTGGATGTTTTTGTGTACAAGCCGACTAGGAACGCTCTATATTCTGAAATTGTGTGTTGGTGGATGAATCCGTACAGTGTGCTCTTGCAGCGCTAGTGAGAAGTCCGAGCACTCTGCTCCGTGGTTAACCACGATTCGATGTGATTACGAGACTGGGTTTCTTGGAGGAAAAGCTCTCCGGTTTGGCCTTGATGGAATGTATGAAAGTTGCCTTGTTATTGTGACTTCTCTGTTGTTTTCGAATAGGCGCTCCTTTAAATAGGAGAATTTGGGTTTTTGGTTTCTCAAGTGAAGCTGCAGCTTTCACTTAATTTTTCCCTATTTTCAGCCCCCAGCGCACAGACACTGGCTAATTGGTTGTTTTATAAGCAGAGGACAAATTTTCTAAAAGTAACTTCTAACACACAGAGATGATCTCTCTTGTGTAGCGAAATGTGTTTGCTATGACTAACGAGCACCAAAATTCTGCCAGATTATTATGGAAAGGACATTAGATACTTGAGCAACATCTTAAAAATACTTCTTGTTACAGCGTGTGTCGTACCTAATTGCTTTTGCTGTGTAGTTGTTCCAAAACGCATTTTAATTAGGTTATGGGTCTTTACTTACCTGTAAGGGGAAATTAACATTTTCTTTTCAATGTGAAGGATTAAAGAGGCTGTGGGCTCTGCTGCTCTTTTAAAAGCTGTCCGAATGGCATACAGATGATCCCCCTACAATTTATTTGCTGCGCTTCAGGCTTAGGGGATGTGGAGCCCAACACTGAAACTCGGGTCTGAGCTCTGGAAATGAGGATTTTTACCTCCAGGTCTCACCCTCCTGGAAGGAGGAGACAAACGTCAGGCTTTCTGGGGAGTCAGGGTATCACTTACAGAAAGCATTGTATGCTGCCTGCCAGACTCCAGATACGGGCTCCATTGGGTGAAAGGAGCTTCCAGTGGCTCTACCGAGGCTTCTCTTGATTTGATTAGGTCTTAGTTTAATTTCTTAATCTGTGGACTCTAATAACAGAGTTTCTCCAATAAGCAGAATTTCACCCCTGGTGCCTGCCCTCAAGAATTATGGGCTTACTAACCAGCATTGGTGCTTCTGGCTTGCGTTTACCTTGAAATTTTCGTTTTGACTGCAATTGATCATGGTTACTTGGATGCACTGTGTTCTTGAAGACAGATCTTACAACTGATCTGACTAAAAACTTTAGGGTCACTGTAGTTCAGGGTACAGCTATTAAACAATTAGACAAGTCGGTGCACTTAGAAATCTAGGTTGGAAGCTATAAAAGTTTTGTTTGGCAAGTATTTCTCCCTTTCGGATATCAGCAAGCTGATCTGTTGCTCTGTGCAATCAGTATGATGGTTTATATGAAAGTCACACTTTTACTGTCTTTTGTGTTTGTTATTTTTTTAAATGTACTTTGTGGGAGGAAGTTCAACAAAACGCTATATTCTTAACTCAGGCTTGAGCTTTCTGACTTCCGGCTCTGCAGCTTTTAATTGTGCAAGAATAAGCTGAAATACTAGCTGTCTCTTGTTCCTGTGCTGTAGCTGAACTAGAATTACAGTGCACTTAAGTTTCTTTTTTTGGCTTCAACTTGTATTTGCATGTGGTATGCCTCAAGTTCGTGTGTAGAGAATCTTTCCATAGTCTAGAGTGTGTTTCTTCTGAGAACGCTTTAACCAACTGGGTAGCTCTTGCGCTGCAAGTAAAGGAGTATAATTTATTACTGCTCACTTGTGCTGATTGCTCAATCTCCTCATGCGTAGAACTGAGATCACCCAAATTCCCGGACCTTGCAGGATATGGGTGTTTTCAGACACCGCTGCTCTGATGTGAATGGATCTAGGAAGCCACTTTGCTTCCCAAGATCAAATTTGGGTATCTTTTTGATAATTGATAATTTGATAAGGAGTCGGACTGGATGATCCTTGTGGGTTCCTTCCAACACAGGATATTCTATGATTTTAATTAAAGCTTTTAGTAGAAGAAATTATGGCAAACCACGTGGTTGACTCAAGCATGTGAGTAATCCATTAATAATCAGTGAACCAATCTAAGCTTGGAGTGGTAGCGCTTTTAAGTGTTTGGAGAGCTTGAGGCCTAGAAGTGGTGCTCGCATATCATGAGAGAGGGAGCTGTGCTAAGGCAATATGTATCCTTTAAGATTTCCTCTTGCAGTGAAGATGTTGAGATCACTTAGAAGTCATCGGAAGCACTGCTGGGACTTGGAAGTCTTCAGTGCCTTGGAATCTTGTAGAGATACCTTAATGTCCCTTTATGATGGCTTTTAGAAAAAGATGATATGGGTTATGCTAATCCTGGTAGAGACCTTACCAGGGACTCTGTTATCTAATAGTGAGCTTTAAACTTAATTTTTTGCCTTTCCTGTTAGGCTTATAAAACTTGCTACTCTCCTGGTGAGCGTGAAAATGCACTAGAAGAAGGATGCCATGTGTAGGGACGCGGCAGCGCTGGCTTCTCAGTACTGCTCATTTGAAGTGTTTGACTGCTGTCAGGACTCTTAGGGGAGTACAAGCTAAAATTTGCAAGCCTGAGTATGTCCCGCTCGAGTCCTGGGACATATACTTAGGTTTCTAAAGAAATCAAGTGACTTAACTTGAGTGTGGAGGATCCAGTGATGTTCCTTCCCTCTGGCAAAATGATGGAACAGATGTGCAGCGGAGATCTGTGGGCCCGGGAGGGGCAGTGGCCAGAGGAGGGCTGGAGTAGGTGGGTAGTTACTCCACGGAGGAAGTTTGGGAGGGCAGAGACTTCTGGCACTAAAGGTTGGCATGAAGTTGTCCCTTAGCATTTACTGTATGCAGGCCTTCAAAAATCCTCATTGCTCAGAAATGCACTCATACATGACTGATTAAAAAAAAATCAAACATAAATATCTGTCCGATTGCACAGTTTCCAGCAGATCTATCCTGTTTATACAATGTGTCATAGTTATAAAATACGTAATATTTATGAATTAATTGTGGCCCTTGGAGTTTTTCCAGGCTATTTTCATAGATATATTTAGGTGCTATTTCAGTTAAGCTCTTTCACATCTCTTTAATCCCTGCTTTTCCCACCCCAGTGTAGCTCTGCCTGTTCCTTCTGAGTATTAATTGTTACAAGCTGAAGTCGAACAGAATCGAAAAATGATCTTGAGTGATAAGTGCAGCAGACTGACCTGAACCCGAGTTCAGTTTTTCACCTGTTTTAAACTGAAGAACTTGGCATTGTCCCTTCACAACAATGCACTGTATTTATGAGCGTTGTGCAGGTGTAACCCGTGGAAGCTGGTTAAGAGCTGGTCATGGCTGTCAGGGAGAGAATGATTTGTACGCTTACTAAAACGCTTCCCTTTGAGTTGTTTTGAAGTGTTTTGAAACACTGAGGTTACACAACATCCATTGTGATAAGCGATTGAAATGAAGTGAAACGGCCAAGGTGTCGCGGCAAGCGAGTGACAAAACAGAAACGGGAATCTGGGATTTCTCTTGGTGCTGCATGTGAGCTCGCTGCGGCCGAGCTCCTGAAGCCCACGGCTTGCGCGGCGCATGCTGCGCTTCTGCACGGCCCTCGGCCCTGGTCTTGGGTGTCGGGGCGTAGGGTCCGGCTTTGCCTTGGGTCTGGCATGGCTCTAGCAATTAGGAAGAGGCTTTTCCTGCCTTCCAGGGGAGAGGGTGGCTCCCTAGGAGGGGTCTAGCTGGGACCGACCTGATATTGCATGCTACAAATGCATTTAATGGGTAGCAGCCAGTCAAGGGTATGTCGAGTAGTCGTTTAAAAGGTACTGCTGCCTGATTCCAGAGGATGGCAGGAGCTTGGGGCAAAGAGGTTGTGGTTAGTAGAAAGGAAGTGTTTATATATAAACATTTGCGTTACCCAGGAACTTCATAAATTGTGGTGGTTTTAAAAGGGCTAATGATGCATCCCGAGATGATGTAGATCCCCCATTAATCCTCTCATCGTTCTCTCCCGTGTAGCTGCTTGGTTTCTGCTTATATACAGATATTGCAACACAGGCATTTGATCTCACCTCCAAAAGCGGTTGTAGGAACGGACCCCGTTCAGGATTGATGCAAGAGGCTTTGGACAAACGACATCATGAGGAGCTATGTGTATGTAGTGTTGTGTTACGGATTTCCTGGCTTCTGCTGCAATTGAACGTAACTCAAAGCCTGTCTGAATTTTGCCTTTTTAAAAGGTAAACGTTTTCTGTGCCTTAATCTGAACGCAGTAATTTTGGTCTAGCTTGGAGGCAGCGTATTAGATTTTCAGCAGTGATATTTGAAAGGGGATTGAACATAAATTGATACAAAGCCTTCTGTTGTTTAAAAGAAAAAGCAAAATGCCTGTGCTGCAACAAAATGAGGTATCTTACCTACCTGGGGAAGATAAGCAAGAGTTATTTATGTGTTGGATGGACAACTTCTACAGCGTTTAGGTTTTTCTGGCTAATATTTTGACAAATTTAACTGGTCAAAATTACATACTGGATTAGGTTAGTGAATAACCAATAGACGTCTCTTGTTTATCTTAATAGCATTTATCAAAAACTTGCTGTGGTCCTCATACTCTTACTTAACATAACTATTTTTGCCTTGAGAAATAAACATGCTATTACTGGAAATCCTTGGTAATAGGCCAATTCAATGATAGCTTTTCTCATGGCCTGAACTTAGGTAATTGCTGCAGTATAAAGTGCAAGTTTAATTTTAATGCGAGTATCTTTCTGTATCAGAAGGTAATATATTCCCTTCACTATTTAATAAGCTGCACTGGGTGATGATAGATGGAAAAGATTAACTTTAGTGTATTGACAGTATGACGGTCAGCTGCAGTTGCATTAGGAAGCATGCCACCTCAGAATGCAATAACGTAAGGTTCATTAAAGGTTTTAAGGTATCTCTTCTTCAATGGAAATTTAGAGACTGGCTTTTTCTCAAGACAGCGAGAGGTATTTTACTGCAGAAAGATTGTGTGGCTATTTTTAGCTGTGGGTACTGGTGAGGTGGAAGGGAATATTTTTAGAGCTGTAGAAAATGCAGCCACTCAAGCTGAGTTCTTTTTTTCACTCTAGCGCTATAGGGTTTTTCCAAAATAAAGAATAAAATTGGTAGGAAATGTTTTTTCTGTATCATTATTATTATTACTTATATAAGTAACATATTCATTGTCTATAAATATACACACGCATGCATATATACATTCATACAGAATTTTAAGTGCTTTGGTCCTGTGAGTGATACTGTCANACTCAAGCTGAGTTCTTTTTTTCACTCTAGCGCTATAGGGTTTTTCCAAAATAAAGAATAAAATTGGTAGGAAATGTTTTTTCTGTATCATTATTATTATTACTTATATAAGTAACATATTAATTGTCTATAAATATACACACGCATGCATATATACATTCATACAGAATTTTAAGTGCTTTGGTCCTGTGAGTGATGCTGTCATGTTTTACAACAGTTTTTGCTCAAATTTTGAAAGCACATTACTCCTGTGAAATGTTTGACAAAATACACAACCCAGCAAGGCGTGATTGGGTCACTCTCGCTTAATACATATCAATCCCATATGCTGTTTGGATCATTGCTTGAACGAGGTAAGCATGAAATAATTTTGGAAACGGTGGTGATAGTGAATTGGTAAAAAAATAGCTTTGAAGAAGCAACTCTGCTCTGTCGTGTTTTTGCAACGTTTTAGGCATTTTAGAGTGTGGTGCACTGATGTTGGGGACCTGGAGAGGCAATGGACCTCAGCTTGTCCTGGTTCTTAGTAAGTGTACGAACATGTTCACTGAAAACTTGTATTTTGTTGATTGCCTTTCCTGGATTTAAGATGGATGAATGAAGAAGCAGTAAATACTCTCCTCTGCCCACCCCACTTCAGCACCCCCTCAAAAATGGTGAGATTCTGGTAAGATGAGTAGTGGATTTTATACGGCTCCTCTGAAACTGTTCTTGTTAACACCCATTTAATTACATAAGTCTGCTTGAAAAGCTTTTTATTATACTTTCAGAACTTGCCCTTTCAGATTTCTGAATTATTCAGGAAATTTTTTAGCAGCCAGGTAANCTGAAACTGTTCTTGTTAACACCCATTTAATTACATAAGTCTGCTTGAAAAGCTTTTTATTATACTTTCAGAACTTGCCCTTTCAGATTTCTGAATTATTCAGGAAATTTTTTAGCAGCAAGGTAAAGTGATGCTTCTGATTCATGGTATTTTATTTTTTTAAATAACTGTGTCTTTGTTCTTTATATGTAAATTCAAAAAAAAAAGTAAGTCCATTAGACATTTGTGCATCCATTCTGAGATTGCAGAGGAGGCACGGCCTATAAACCGCTCTTGACTAATCCTCCAAGCTCTGTACCATTCAGAGAGTGCTAAAGAAAAGGTTATAAAATTTAATAATTCGTAGTTATGAGGAAAAAAAAAAAGCAAACCCAAACCAACCACCGAACCCGCAAAAATGGTTCCTGGCAACTTTCTGAAGAATGTTCATATTAACTCTGTTGTGCTGGCTAGATCCCAGCTTTATTAGATTAAAAATTCTGTTTTAATCCGCTCAGTGTTCGATCGGAGATCTATTTTTGCCTTTCTTTTGTTAAATAATAATAGTTTTTTGCAGGGCATGGTTGCATGTTTCTAGCCATCAGAATGATTTTCTTCTATAAAACTATGTCTTTGCATGTTTCTGGTTTTAATCATACTCCAGAACTTTAAAACTAAATGATGTGCTTGACTTGCCAGGATCTGTTTGGTGTTCCTAAACACAGCAGGCACAGCAGATGAATTAATAGAAATCTGTTAGCTTTTCTGTGCTCTTAAATTCCAGATTTGCAATGTCTCTTCCTCGAGAAATCTGAATTCCTTAGAAACAGGGGAGTTTGTATAGTCATAGATAAGCCTAGAAGCCTCGTATTTAATAGCAAAGCTGCTAAATTAGCTGTGTTTAATGTGTTTTGTTGAAATTTTCATGCATTGATTGTAGGGTAAGTAGATCTAGAAATAATAGATACGGATAGAAAAAGATTGTGTGAAAACATATGGGAGAAGATGAGAGAAAACCACAAAGAAAGAAACGTATTTCATCTCTCTTCTAGAGGATGCTTTTGGGGTTTTTTGCTGCATTTCCCTTTCCTCCTAGGCAAGCCCCAGAGCCAGAACCAAGGTCCTCCTCCCTAACCTGTCCCTTCTGCCCCCCCCCCACCTTCCCCAACAAACCCATGTCAGGCAGCAAAATAAACGGGCAGTTGGTTTTCCAATATGGTAAACGGAGTCTTTATGAAGCTGTTGGCTTTTCCTTGCCATATTTAACTGACCTCTACTTGAGTTAACTTGCCGCGATTTTGCAGCTGGAGGGTGTGTTTCGCCCTCCCGTCCTGTCCGCAGCCTGACTCGCAAACGCCGCCATGGTGCGGGGAGCTGGGTTCCCTGCGGCGCGGGTGAGTGGGAGGTTGTCCAGGTGTGTCGGTGTTCGAGTGGCAGTGCAGGATCTTTGCTGAAAGCTAGAAAATGGAAATGATGCTTTTAACCACCACAGCCCTTGTAAAACTTAGCTGTGCCTTCCAGTGTGGTAGCCTAGGGTCTTCGCTGTTGTTCCTGGCCTCTTTTCGCGAGTTGTTTTGTGTTAAACTGATTGTGTTTGTTCTTTGCATAGTTTGTTCTTGCCATTTCTTAATACTGTGCTGACTGTAAAGATTCAAATTCTGTCTTTATAATTTGCGGAAACGTGCCTGTTCCTAAAAGTTAAACTTGCTTATGGTAGCAGGCGCTGAGTCGGGCAGTTGGTGTTTAATTTGCCCTTTTTTTCGGTTCATAGTTACGCGTCCAAGGGGCAGAGCTGTATCCTAATACTAGCTCAAGAGCCTCACCGTAGCGCTCTTGGTTTAGAGTAACATTGCCTTTCGTCTGTCTTCTTCTGTCTGTACTGCTCAATCTGTCGAGGGTTTTGAAGTCTTTTGATTGGCTTTTGGATCATCTTTGCCTAATTAACAAGTTGTTTCTTCCTTCTTTGCAATTTGGCCGTGCTCCCACGGTAATCGCAATGATTGCTTGTACACAAAAGCAATGTATTGAAAACACGGCATGTGTATATTAATGCTGTTCTACAGCTAAGAAAAGATCAAGCAGCATGTGGTGGAGTATGTCTCTGATCACTGGGGACCATTGATTTATCAGCTCATAGACTTTTGCTTACAGTTATTAAGACGAGTGCATATGAAGTTAATAGCCAGCATAAGAAGAAATGTTGGAGGCCTTTTTGTTCCGAGTCTAAACTGAGAGCGTTCAACCGACCGACCGGCCTCCCCTCAGCCTCGAAGCCTCGTTCCTCCTTGCCTTTTTCATTTTAGGTGGGTTCTAGTTAAGAGTAGATTCATTCACTGTAACGTGCACAACGCAGTTACTCGTAACGCTCAGGATTCTGTGGCATTTCGACAGTTAGGAGTTTGAAGTGGCTATTTCTGTTGCAAAATTTTTGATTCAAGCAGAGGCTATTTACTGTCTTGTAAATGTGCTAGAACTATAGCTCGTGAAGAAAACAGGAGTTATGAACGGTCCCGTGTCAGCACCGAGGAATGTTCTTTTTCGTTTTCTGCCGTTTTAACGTATAATGCTTTAATTTGGCCAGTGAGCATGATGAAACTGAATATAGAAGTTAGAAACCCACTTTTCAAGATCACATATCGCTGTTCAGCAAAAATATGTCTTGCGTTGATACTGGCCAGTAACGAACAGAGGAAAANTCGTTTTCTGCCGTTTTAACGTATAATGCTTTAATTTGGCCAGTGAGCATGATGAAACTGAATATAGAAGTTAGAAACCCACTTTTCAAGATCACATATCGCTGTTCAGCAAAAATATGTCTTGCGTTGATACTGGCCAGTAACAAACAGAGGAAAAGGATTGAATTTTGGGACCTCTGCTGTTTTGCCAGCGAGTTATTTTGCTCGTCCTTTCTTTCGAACGCTTGCAAAAATCCGTTGTTACCTGCTTGATTCTTGTCTTTAAATTGAGGATGCTGCAAAACCAAAGCAAGCAAAAAGAGGAGCAGCTGAGAGGGAAGAAGATCGCTTGGGAAATTCGAGTTTAGACTTTTTCTTTTGATGATTGCCGTTTTAACTTCTTTGAATAACTAAGTTTTAAATGAAGGTAGCCTTAGTTAAATGTTCGTCAGCCTTATACTTAGTCAATTGAAAGTGCTGGAGTTCACAACAAATGTTTGCAAAGACCTTCCAGAACTTCTCTGATAAAGCCAGAACTGGCAATTTCTAGGGTAAAGCAAACAATACATGGGAGGAAAATAAAGCCACCAGATGAAGACCACCTCTAACCATGTGAAAATATGCAATAATTAAAATATGCAATAAATATGCAATAAATAAACAAAATATGCAATAAATAAACAAAATATGCAAAATAACTTGAATTCATTCAGTTCTGTGGTCTGCAGTGCATTATTTAACTTGGCTAATTCATCGTTTGTTGATTACAGTATATAATTCTGATCTTTCCATTTATAACTAAAAATAGGTATAAAATTATATTGAAGACCAAATGTTGTAACAGGTTTTCATTGTTAATTGTGTACATTGTGTTTCTATTTCCTGCAAGTTCTTACATTGTGATAACATCTTAAGCCCCGCGTGTTTCATTGAAAATGTATTAAAATAAAAATAGATGTTGGATAGTGTAGGCATGAGTGTCTAACTAAACATTAACTTGAGGCTCCGTGCTGCTCGCTAGCCTGAATGGTGCTTTTGCACGTTACAGTAGAACTTATTATTGACAAAAAAAGAAATATATGCATATAAAAATAGGAAAAGTTCTTTGTATAGCTTAATGCTTTCAAAAAGATTTACCATTGGTAGTATTTTCACAAAAGTTGCTCTTGGGTATATATTACTTATTCTTGCCCATGTAGCTTTAGAGCAACTGATAACGAACGGCAAGTGGTTGCTGCTTAGGATGCAACAAAAAGGTACAGATCTTGTAGCATTGTCGTACAACAAAGATATAAATGTAACTTTGTGAGATTGCTGCTGTTAATATTTATACTAAGTCAATGTCTATTCTGTTGTTGGTTCCAACCTGGTTCCAACCTACCACATGCTGGTTTTAACAAAATATCTGAAATGTCACCCCGAAGTATTCACTCATCTGTCACTCAACAATGAGTCAGGAAGTGTATTATAGTAAAACAAAACGTGATAAATGTATCGAGTGTTTAATACACAATATAGTTATTCATAACCTTATGAAATTATTAAGAATAATGAAATTGAATGGCAGGGTTCTTACAACTTTCACTTGAGTGCATGTGATGATGAGCCTGTTGAACAGTTCTCTGAGGAGATGCTTCTCTTTTTTAAATTTTATTTTTGTAGAAAGCCATTTTCATTGCCGTTGGGTGCGGTTCTGTACTGCAGTGGTGCCCATAGCCCTGGTGAAGCGATGTCTTTTAGATACAAGCAGTGTTTTGGAGGTGTTTTAGCATTTCTTCGATTTTTCAGCAGGTGCATTAATCCTGAAGTGCTGTTTGTTTTGTTGTGGAGCGCTGTGGCACAGAGTTGAAGGACTTTATAACCAGACTGAATGCTTGCATGTCTCATGAGTCGTTTGCATATTATATTTGGTGCATTTAACTCCATAAAATGTCTTACTGAAATGTGAGAAGTCGCACGTGTTGTACTTCTCAGTCACTCTGTATACTGTTACAGGTTAATCCATGATCTTGTGCGTTAAATGAAATAAAAAGGTGATTGATGAGTATTCCTAAGATTTTTTTTTTATTTAATATCCAACATTTAGCGCTAAGTTACCACGACTGATAGAAAGGCTTAAGCTGGTTTGTCTAAACTTTGCTGTTATCTGTTTCACTTTTTTTAATGTGTACTTTATATGCACATGAAGTTTTTTTAGTTGTATTTTTATTTACAGGAGGGTTTAAATGGCAACTTTCTTGTTGGCTTTGGAATTGTTTACAGAAACAGATGTGTCTCATACTCTTGGGCTTGCTATAAAAATGTGTGTGTAAATATGTAGGCACTTTAGTGAAAGGAGATTGTTCTGTTCATTATTCTCTATTTGCTGTTTTTAAAATGATGATCTCTTGTTTTCTTCTAGCATCAGATAATAGTCAGCGATTTCGAGAAACCTGCTTTGCATTTGCACTGACGCCACAACAAGTGCAGCAAATCAGCAGTTCAATGTGAGTGAGTTTGGTCAGTATTTAAATAAAAGGAGGATCTAGCTTACCAGATCTTTCATTTTGAAATGTGATCTTAAAGAACACAGATGTCAGCGTTGTGCCTCAGAGAATACTCTTCTGGGGATTTCTTTTACCCTGTCTGTGTAAGCTGATGGAGGGGAGAAGGGTGAGGAAGAAGAATTAAATACCACCACTGTCCAGTGAGCATTGGGCAGGCTTCTCATGTACTAAGCACTGTACAAACATATAACTCTCCTTCCTGCAGCCTTTTCTCACCATCAGTCAGATCCTTTGTGGAGTTCTGTGTTTATTCGTTATATAAAGGTGATACTTCATGGTGACCCATCAGAATTTCCTTTGTAGTGTGCAAAAAAAAGGAAATGATAGGGGTCAGATGAGAATATAATTGATTCATTTACCTTGAAAAATAAAAAGTGTACCTTTTAGTGTGTCTTGAGAGCGGTGGTTTGACCGACCAGAGGAAGGAAAGTGTGGTATACACTCTTCATACCGGAAAGTGTCGTTTACATACATTGGGCTTACAGCAAACTCTGCAAAAGCATTGATGCACCTGTTGTGTAAACAGTTCGTTTTAACCTGTGTTCTGTTGTTTCTAGGGATATTTCTGGGACCAAATGTGACTTCACAGTACAGGTCCAGCTAAGGTATGTGTTTGTACTGCCTGCTCTCGATGCTGCTGTTTTTAAAGATGCGTTAGATACATGCTCCCCTGCAGGCTGGGCTTTCCTTTACGGAGAAGAGTCTCATCCTGTTGTTTTCTTGAGAAGAACCTGCTGTTGGCTGCTTTGAAAAGGGCATACTTAACTACTTGTTCTTGTTACATGCAGCTATCCTGAATTTGCTGGTGGCGTGGCCTGACAGCTGGTGTGTCAGAATACTGCACGTACTTAGCTATGGCCAGCCATTTTTCTTTAGTTTGTTGTTTCAGATTGTGCGTATGCTCCTCCTTTTAACTCCACGTCTGCCAGATTCCAGGTGCCTGGGCCTTCAAAATCTACATGCGGAGAGGGTTATTTTTCCTAGTTGAGATGTCAAACACAGTATTTCCTGGGCACGGCAACCCAAGGTCTGCTTTTCTTTAGGTGATGGGAGGCAAGACTTTGGGAGTCACCAGATTGTATCTTAACCTGTTGGTTATTTTTAGAGTCTTAACCAGCTAGTTATTTCAGAGATTTTTGACAAATGTGTTGTAAATTGATTAAATCCTACGTATCCCTGTAATTCAGTGAAGGGCTGTGAGCAGAGCTGACTCCAGAGCTTGCTCCTGTCAAAAATGGCTGTCTTGCCTTCCATCACCCTGGTCATGTCTGCGTGGTGAGCTGTTAACAAGGCAGACGGAAAGCGATTTGCTTCTGGGTCTTGCTCTTGCTGATAAGCAAGTCAGGTTGGCTTGGTGTTGGGTCAGATGGACAAAGGGGCCCGGAGAGCATGAGGGAAAATGGGGACAGAAGGCAGCCCCCCCTTTTTCAGAGCAGCAGCCTGTTAGGCTCAGCTGCGTTGAATAGCTGTACCCTGTTGGGATGGTCCATTTGAGTGGATGGGGCAGGTCCCTGGAAGAAAGCCAGTGGAGTTAAGAGGCTCTTTGTGGTCCTTTGAGTGCCTATTGTCCACGATCTTGGCCTACACACATTTCACAGGACAAGGAAGGGTGTGTCTTATTTTGGTTCCAGCAGCAAATAAGCCTCTCTGAACTTAAGTAAATAAATAAAACTGTCTGAACTTAAGTAATAGGCTTGACATAGGCATGAGGATAGCGTTTGATGCGGTGGCTAAACAGCTGGCTATTTTATTGAAGCTGGAGGAGGGACAGTTGAAGAGACTGTGTGTTTTGTCCTCTGTGAAACTCTGCTCTCGTATCAAGAGGCTGGAGAAATGGTAGGAGCGAAATTGGGCTGATCTATGTTTTGTAACAGGAGCCTGCATATCCGAACGAGTCAGAGTCAGTCCAAGGAATTTAAGAAATCTGAGGAGGAACCTACAGCCATCTTGATCCAAACCTGTAATTTTGGGGGGCTTTCCTGCTTAATGATCTGTACAGCTAATTTGAGGGCTATGTTTAGCGAGATGTGTCACGCTTTCTTAACTAAGTGGAAAAATAAAATCCTTCTACGAAGAGGCGATCTTTAAATCACTTTAGAAGTGAAAGGTGATGGAAGCTCTTTGCTTTTAGGTTTTGTTTATCAGAAACCAGTTGTCCACAAGAAGATCACTTCCCACCCAATCTGTGTGTGAAAGTAAACGGGAAACCA
The DNA here is from genome assembly GCA_013398225.1 of Steatornis caripensis. Classification (NCBI taxonomy): domain Eukaryota; kingdom Metazoa; phylum Chordata; class Aves; order Caprimulgiformes; family Steatornithidae; genus Steatornis; species Steatornis caripensis. The sequence continues at coordinate 40,282 of VZSC01015139.1, read as the reverse complement.
TGCAGCCTTCCAGTAAGTAAGATGTTATTTCGATATACGTAATTGGATAGCATTCTTAGGAACTGTCTGTCAGAAATTAGCCTGAGACTTTATCCTAACCTTTATTTTCACTTCTTGGAGCATTTGAATGAAGATGGATAGATGAATGGAGAAGATAGTGAAGTAAATTGTTTCTCAGGAGACCAGCCAGTAGATCCAGAAGATTAATTGTCAAAAAACGTGGCAGTAGCTTTTTATGTTTGACAAGCATCCAGTGAGTCTGGCTGAAACAGGACTCCGTTTTGGAGGTCATCTGTGCAAGGAGTAGACCATGGCTGACCAACAGGACTAAAGAGAAAAACGCCAACTTACAGTACTGGGGCAGTGCACAGGGTTAGACTGGGCAAAGTTGGCCAGGCAGGTTGAATAGCAGGACTGAGAGAGGAGAGACGACAAAGGTGTCTTTTAATATTCTGGTGGGCAGGGTTAGGATTTGTAAAGTGCAAGGCTGTGTGTAAGGAGAAGGGGCTTGTAAAACACCTGATACTTCAATATCTGTTAGATATGTATATATGTCTTATCTAGCTCTCTTTAAATTGAAGAGGCAGCCTGGTTCAAGTGAGACACAGCGTTTATTGGGGCAGGGTTGTGGTGAGAGGGGAAGAAGGCAAAGGCAGGGGGTTTTTTTTGTTTATTTTTTTTCTTTCTTGCTGAGGGGAAAAAATGCTTTGATTTCTAGGGCTATCTTCCACCAACCAAAAATGGTGTTGAACCAAAGCGACCTAGCCGACCAATCAACATTACCTCACTCGTCAGATTATCTACGACGGTACCAAACACAATCGTTGTTTCATGGACTGCAGAAATTGGAAGAGTAAGTAACTTTGGTACATAATGCTGTCTAAAGCTTATTAGTTTCTGCTTTGGCATCTGTTTGAAAGATTTGAAAGATAAGCAAGTTTAATTGTGCAGAAAATACTTCATGGTTTAGCAGTAGACTGTTCTTTGTTCTGATTGTGTTACTTTATGCTAGGCAGATATGACATGCTCCCTTAGATCAGTAGCCCTCAGATTTTTTTGGTGTGATCGCTCCCTCTTCCCCCCCCTCCCCCCCCCCCCCCCCCCCCCC